>OZ019972.1:136852-639352 GCA_963970395.1 Ephialtes manifestator | reverse complement strand
GCGAGATTCTCCGCGACTAATCTAGTTTACATATATAGAGCTGAGTGAGGACCAAAGTATTTATTTTTTGTTTCATTCATTGTTATAATAATAATAATCATTATTATTATATATATATATTTTTTTTTCGCTACGAATTTCGTTTATCTACAATTCGGAAATATATAACCATTTGCGTAATTCCCAATAAATGATCAGGTGTATTGACAATTGAAATAATACGGCGATTCAGACACGCTTAAGAGCGGATGCTGCGCTTATAATGCTGCGACGACGATCTGCAGGCGCGCGATAAATTAACTTCGCCGTTGACGGTTGTATTATCATTTCTTTATTTGTAATTGGTTATATATATATACACACGCACGCACAATCGTCGCGCACACGCACTCGTGACAGTCGCAAGCACTCGCTTTGAATATAAAAAAAAATAATAATAATAATGATAAAATTAAAATGGAATAAGATAAAAATGAAATGAAGAACAGCGTGACGGAGTCCGTGAGAAACAAATAATCGATAGAAGATAGAAATATAATAAAAATATATATAATATTACAATTAATCGTAGTAGTTTCAAGCATAAGCAACGAGCAGTTTCATGCACACCGAGAGATCTTTCGGCCACCGCGATCTACGTTCTGTCTACACTGAGCAAAATCGCCTTTACAAAGATTCCAGTTTACTCAAAATAGACATAATTTTCAATAGATTTTTTTATCGAAGTCGCATCGATATATCTAAATATATCAATACGGAACTATATCGCTGTATTAAATATATCGACATGTCGAAAAAAATATCGATATATTTAGAATATATAAAAATGTATCGATAAATCGTAAAATGTTCAATACATGATGGTTTCAAAAATTCTTTATGAAAATTCACTACGCTGGAATTTTTTTTTTTCGAAAGCCTTCAAATTGCACTTTGCGCTTTATTTTTTTTTTTCTTTTTTCCTCGATGTAATATATATATAATTAATATATATGTATAAAAAAAGGAGAAACGCGATGGCGCCTTAAAAATAATACCGTGACGCTAGGAACTAACCGCGTTGCGATCGACCGAAGCCCAAAAGTCACCGAAACCACTCGGCATCTTAAAAACGAGAGTACGCTGGCGTTTTCGATATCTCGAAAGAAAGTGTCAATAAATATAATCCTACAACGTCGAGACTTTTTTTCTCTAATTTTTTTATTTCTATTTTCACCTTTTCTTAGCTTTTCATTCGAGTGCGTTGGTAAAAATGGTGTATCGCTGCTTCGGTCGTGTCGCAGCGGCATCGAGAGTGATTATTTAAGAAAAAAAAGTAATATACGCGAGAAGAGGTCGAAAAATGTGTGATGGCGATGAGGGAGGGCTGGAAATGATAATAGTGAAGGATTAAGTATGTATATCACAGCTGAAACAGGCCGATGATATAGCATCGCCGAATATGAGCAGCCTCTATCGATGAAAATTACGGAATAAATAATATAGAGAGAAACAGCGAGAACGAGGGAATAAGAGAAAGGAAGAGGGAGGAAAAAGAGCGAAAGAGTAAAAGAATGTGAAAAAAAGAAATTATTACAAATACAAGCTGAATCGAACACCCAGAAAAAAATCTAGTTAACAGGACTAGAATCTACGCATCGGAAATAAATTTTCTTATTTGAATGCCTTAATAAACTTCTATTCGCCTCAAATATTTTTTTTTATTTGCAAGTAATATACTTATTGAGTAGTAAATATATTCAAACCTAAGAAATATGTATTTGATTGCAATATATCTTGATGGGTTCGTAGAAAAAATATGTTATAGTGAAATGTACTTTTCTTCGTGTTGAAGAAAAATATATTTACATCAAATACATTTTTCTTTTTAACAAACATATATTTGAGCCAACATTTTTTTTCCATTTAACAATTATGTATTTGAGTTGACAGTCATATAAACGTTCGTTTAAGCAAAATATATATATATTTTTTAAATTGGGATATTTCACGGTATGCCTTAAAAACTCAGAAAAAATGCTGTCGATTTAAACAAAATATAATTTTCATATAAATATACAAAAAGAATTAAATCAACTCCATAAATGTTGCATTTTGAGACATTTGTAGTTCATCAAATAAAATATATTACGCACACAAATTTAATCGATTGAAATAGATCTTTCCTTTGGATTATCAAAAACGTGTATTAGAGTTAAAGTGTTCATTATTAGATGTTATCAAAGAAATGTTGATTTGAATAACTGAATCTATTACAGAGAAATAATTTGCATTAATTAAAGGAAAGAAACACATATTAGATTAAAAGAAAGTTTTAATTGATCGTAATAATAAAAATCTAATACATGTATTCAGTCGCTTTAACTAGATCTTTTTACCGGATTAAAAATCTATTTAGGAGCAACAAATAAAATATTTTTTCAGTATCCGCTACACAGTGAAAGTTGTCTCAAGTAAATAAATATGTTCGAAATAATGAAAATAAAAAATTGATTAAAATACATGTTTGTTCCAGGGAAAGCAAATTTTCGTTGATTGAAATAATTAAATGTTGGATTGATAATTTTAGTTAACATTCCTAAATCTTTTTTCTGGGTGAATGGTGTGTAACGAGAGTCTTAAGGGTAGAGCGCACTCTCTGAGCTACAGGAACCGCGGCCGCATTCGGTGTGCCTGCAGCCAATGAGAGACCAAGAAAAAAAGGAAGAAAAAGAGAGAGAGAGAGAGAGAGAGAGAGAGAGAGAGAAATAGAAAGATGAAAAAAGGAAAAAAAATAGTCCATTTCGAAATGTCGGCCTAATTCTAGTATCACGTGGGCTTGAATCAATGACAAATGATATTAAGATAAACGATGCAATGAGGATAAAGGAGAGGGGAGAGAGAGAGAAAGAGTGAGAGATATGTTTATTTTTTTGCTCTTAGGAATCGTCCCTTAAGAGCACTGTGCAAGAAATACAATTATTAATCATTTTAATATGATTGCATAAGGATCTTCACTATTCGACAATATTTATAATTAATCGACCGCCTCATTTCAATAATAATCCTCAGTAAACGCAGTAAAGCCCGTGACTACAACTTTTTTGCCGGTATTTTTTCATACTGAATCGGATTTTCCACATGTAGCACACAGTAACAATTAAGGACTCCTGATACACTATTGAGAAACATCAATGACACGCGTCTGATGGATGCAGTTTCTAGGACTTGATAATAATAACATTTGGATTACGGAAACACATGAAAAAATAAGTACTTACGCAGATATATAAATTTTCGACGCAAAATATATATAGTATATGTTATGAAAAATTCATATATAATCAGACATATATAGCATAGATTTTTTTTATAATTCCTTGGTCGTCACCCAAATTTATGTAGAGAAAATTCAAAAAATTTAAGATTTTGATGCATAAAATATATTTCCCATATATATTATTTCATATATAACATAAATTTTTCCACGACCGGTTATATTAAAAAAAATATAAGGGTTTCAGAAGTTTTATATATAACGTATATTGATTATATATCCTCGAGCATACTTTGTTTTCATGTGAACGACATTACTTCAATAGCGTATAGGTTATGATGCGCGACAGGGAAACATCGTAAGACGTAACTTTTACATGATGCAGGCGCCGCACAGAGATAGTATCGGGCCTTATCAGCTTCGCGACACTGGATTTTTGTTCTTTTACAAACATATGCATCACGTTCTTTAGCATCCGCTATATGGCGCTGGCGGTAACATGACTATCTCACTATAATAAATATATATTAAGGTGTTTCGCCATTTTCTGCAAAAGCCATTCAAAATTCTGTTACTGCAAAAAAAAATTCCATCATTGATTATAATAAAAAATAATGTATCACTGCTTCCCACAAAAAGAAATCAAAATTGCATAAGCACAAATAGGTCTTCATTTATTTCAGGTTCCCCTTAAATCTCATCGACAGAGCTCACTTTTAGTGAAAAGCAGCGTAATACATATTTATAACTATAATCAATAATAGGTGTAAACTTTTTTATAAATTTATCTTTTTCTTTTTCTTGAATCTTAAGAAAAGTTAGTACCCCATAAAGTAGACTCCCCAATAATAAACTAGGAATAAGTAGCCGGCCAGGCTAGGTTAGTTAGGTTAAACATACATTTTTTGTAATCCTCATGAGAGTTATACGATACTAGGGTTAGCAGACATGGGCGCTTAACCTTTATATCAGTTTTGATTTGACATTCGACATAAACAAAAAATTGTAATGCCTGGAGTAAGTTCCGAATGAAGCGCCCGGCGACTTTTCTCTCTTTTTCTCATTCGCGATGAGAAAGAGAGAAAAGTTGCCGGACGCGCATTTGCAACGTAGCCCTGAACTTGGTCACAAACCCAGTGTGTCTGACGACACCGCCGACCAATCAGGACGCGAACAAAATTAAACATGGTTTCGATAAAATCTCGTTACCTATGAACTTATTAGTTTTTCGTCATATTTTTTTGGAAAATATTGTTGCAGCTAAAGTGAAAAGTTCTTTAAAAAAGTATGATAAATAAGTGATTGCGCTTATTCAGTAATTCACTGGTGAATTACCCCATATCCTAGTTTAGGGTGGCCGGTTACTGGTTACTGATTGGCTACTGGAACCTCTACCTTAATATACACGATAATAATAAATGATTTATAAACGTTTTGGTGGGTGAAAGCTGGTCGTCCCCTAAATAAAGTTACTTACCTGCATTTCGAAGTTATCTAATTTTGAACAGATATTCAATTATAAATGATATATAATTAAATTTGAATAATTGGACGAATCAGAGTAAAATATCAATACGAAGATCTGGTTACAAACTATAACCATTATAGTTTTTTAAGTTATAACTTATATTTAAAAACTTTTTGTTATTTTAAGTTAAGTTTCTTTTTTAATATAAGTTTTTAAACTGTAACTTATAATTTTAAAAACTATAGCAAATTTCGAAACGCAGCTAACTAACTCTACTTAGCGAATGACCGCTTATCACCCACCAAAAAGCTTATAAATAATTCTGGATCATCCTGTATATATAGTACGCACGGTCCTTCATACAGATCGAGAAACTAGTTCACTTTCCTAGTGGTGGGGTTAACTCATGAAATGTCTACGATTAGCGTTGTAGTTCGCATTATCACAAGTCCGACGCACCTGTGAAAATCATTTGTTTAAAACGCATGTAATTTTGTGTACAAAAATTTACTAATCTTGATTCGCTAATTTAAAAAACGTCTTGTATAAAATCGAATGCAACAATTATGAAAATTGAATACAAGATTCATTTAAAAAAAACACTTCAACGAGAACATATGATTTCAGTGATATGATAATGAATCGAAAACTTCAAACCCAATTGGCGCTTCTTGGGTTATTTATTAAATACATATAAAAAATCGCTTCAATGCATTGATACATATGAATGAGTTTTTATACTTAAGGAGATGCTGAAGTACATTTTTTTACCGACTCTGGTCGGTAAAAAAGGCCTATCGGCCTACCCAGATAAACATATGCCGGCACCGTGCCGTCAAGTACCGTCACCGTGCAGTCACGACGTGCGTTAAAAAGTTTTCGATATGGCACGCCATGCCATCACCGTGACGGCACGGTAATGGTATGGTGAAGACATGACATGCCGTTTAAATTTTATTAATTCTTTGAGATCGGAAATTCCGAGTGGTGGAAAAAAGACAGACTGCCAGCGTCACATTTCACCAAAAGAATACAAAAATTAATATCAAGAAGCATCGCCTTCAAATGATAGCTCCCTCAAGAGCAGTCGAATCCTAAAAATTTTCTTAGTTTTATAAACACTTTGGCTGCAAATTGCTTGCGAGAAACACCTTAGTCATTTGCCATCTAGCGGCATTATGTGAAACACCGATGCACGATACAAGTGACGGTGTATCAGCGCTTGCCATAATGCCGCTAATTTTTCGATATGGCACGCCATGCCGTCACCATGCAGTCATGCCGTGCGATCAAAATTTTTCGATATGGCACGCCATGCCGTCACCATGCAGTCATGCCGTGCGATCAAAATTTTTCGATATGGCACGCCATACCGTCACTGTGACAGCTTGCCGTGACTGCACGGTGACGGCACGGCGTGCCATATCGAAAAATTTTGAGCGCACGGCGTGACTGCACGGTGACGGCACGGCATGCCCAAAAAAATTACGTTTGTCTATCTGGGCATCCAATCCGTGTTAAATAATCTAATTTTGAGAATAGATTTCTCGTAAACGGGACCCTGAACCCAATTTTGAATGACGGCTATCAATAAAACACTTTTCTGTACTCTTTGTAAAAATTGCATCAACATTAAACAGAAACGACTTTTGGTAAGGATATCCTTAAATGCACTTTCCTCAAGTTCCTTTCATCAAAATAAGATCCAATGACAGCAATGTCTCCTGCGGACGATATTGAAAATAATAAATCTATGAGCGCTAAGCGATACAACCGCCACCACAGCAGTTTCGTGATTTGCAACAAAGGATCGTGCTAGCTGGTGACTGCCAGCGCCTCTAGCGGATGCTTCCTTTCGCCTCTACATTTCAGTCGAGTATCAGGAGGTCTGAGCCTCATAAATCACTGCATAAAGTATAACCGGTCTGTTGAGACGCATACGTAAATATAGCATACATAAATATATCGCAAGTGACAAGTTTTGACCTTTTTTTCAGCGACCTTGAGGATGTCAAGTCTGCGATAATACTGACGTTGTGTGTTCGTCACGTCGCGCATCGAATATTAAACGCAACCCGAAAATCAATGCCCATTGATGAGACATTAAAATCACCTCTGCCTTGATATCCGTAAGCAGCAGTGAGCAATATTCCAAGTGCGGCATTACCAGCGGAAAAAGAGGAGAAAGTAAGGGCGGCCGGTTCGTATGAGGTTTGACGGGCATAGTCAATAATGTTATTGTGGAATCTCCGGGCAATCGACTATGAACAACCACATCGCTCGACCACCATTCCTGGCAACCGCGAAAATACGATTTGGTATTCGTTGTCGAAGTACAGCATCGTTATCTCCGATAGTCTCCGCGGTGCACAACACGGGCCTGTGTTATTCGGCGGCTCCGCTAGACTCACTATGTGCGTGTTTGGATACGCCGGTAGAAATGCCATTGGACAGTCGCCCGAACAGTAGTTTGCGTCGTATCTGGAAACAAACAATTTTTTTCCAAAACGTGATAATGATGATTTTTTCAACATATCGTAATTTTTATAAATAGTATATTACACACCTAGAGCAGTAAAGTAAGAAATGTCTCAGATCACATGGAATTGTCGGCCGAGGCGAAGCCGAGGTCGACAAACATGTGATCTGAGGCTTTCTTATTTACTGCCCGAGGAGTGTATACGATTTTTCTCATCGACGGAGCCGAAAAACGGAAACTTCGTTCCGCGCAGCGGAACGAAAGTTGTCGCTTTCGGCCCGGAGGTGAGAAAAATTTTTTTTAGCCCCTACGCATATTTTTTAGTGGAAAATGCTTTCTACAAACGATAATCGGGTTCAACTATACGTGAATCTCTTCGCTGTCTGATAGAGAATAGAATGATCAATATTGGAGTCAATTTTTCAAAACTGAAATTGATGAAAAAGTGATCTAAACAACAAAAAAAAGTAAAAAACATGGAAAAATGACTTACAAAACAAAAAATTATGTCTTTTTTTTTTCTAATAAACCGATTGAAAAAAATCAAACGCAGTTTTAAAGTAGACACAATACACAATCACAAGGAAATATTACCGTTGCGTTCGCTTGAAAAAGTATATTGATTTGAGCATATAAATGTGGTAAATTTCCACATTTATATGCTATTTTCATTTGCCCGGTGATAATTAATGGTCACCTCTTCTAGACATATAAATTGAATTATGAAAAGGGTCCAAATCCGAAAATGCTGTCTAATATTTCAAGAATGTACTTTGACGTAAGTGTGGGGTCTGTAAGGACCTCAGATGCCCTGTGTAGGGTTACATTTAGTCCTTTACGGGAAAAAATGTCTCGGTTCGGACAACTAATTATTCACAATTCATTAGATTTATTCTCACAAAATGATCACAACATTATCATAAAATTAGATTTATCCTTACAAAATTATCGCGAAATTAGATTTATCCTCACAAAATTGGATTTATCCTACTTTTAACAAAAGCTTTTTGCCCACAAATGTAAAAAAAAACGTTTCGTCAAATCATAGAAAATTTTTATTAACATGCAGTTTTGAAAAAAGAAATCTGTAAAATGAACAACAATTTTCAGAGAACATTTCGGATAAAATAATGTACTACTGTAGAATCGGAATATTCGGGAGATTAAAAAATTGATATATTGGACAGTAGTAAATTGATGTTAGAAACTATTATGATTCTAAAATGACTTATCAGTAAGTGACATGATTCCTCAAATAAATGACGTTTAATATATTTTTCTCAAATATCGATCGTTAGGATCTAGCCAATTTGTAATGCAGAAGCCAAAAACTTCCAACGATTTTAAGGAGCAAGCGCTTACAATTAGTTAATTCCTCAAAAGGCGCCTTATACAAAAATGTCATTAACATATTTTTTTTTCTCTTTCCATATGTTTTACAATCACATTTAATAGTTCGTTAATTTTTTTTGTAATTCAACCAAAATATATTTTACTAGAAATTCGGTACTCCACCAAAAAATGACTCGCAACGTCTGGAAACTTTACTATTAAATCGAGAAAAAAAAGAAAGCTCACTTTTTTGGCGCAATTATCCAGTCCCAGCCGAATTTCTCGAAATCCACGGTGAGTTTATACCGGCAGCATCGGGTTTCTTGGGTAGTCATATCGCAATCGAGGCCAACGTTGCGTTTTATTCTCGCGCCTCTTCGCGAGTCTAACTCTTGGGTTTGTACCTCGAGATAAGGGCCATATTCGGCGCCAGGATTCGTCTCGACCAACCACGAGTTCCTTCGATGATTATTAGGATTTATGGCATCGCCAATTTTAAGGGCAACACCGAGATTGTCACGTGGGTGTTTGAACCACTCGGCGACCATTCGTCTGAGTTCTATCGTCACCCAAGCGCCACGGCGACCCACTGGTCTCAAATGCTTCGTTGTTAATGGTGGTCCCAACAGTGGACCACCCGCTTCCGTCGAACCCCGCAAAATTCTTTGCAAGGTTATCGTGACGGGTCCGGTACTTCCGGAACGTTCAGGACGTTCGCCATCCTCCACGTCGTCCCCCTCCTCCTCTTCGTCTTCTGCGTTTTCATCGCCCCCGTCCACGTCACCCGTACCCCATACCCACAACGACAATTCCGCCCTCGTCACACGGTGCTGCACTATTTTGTCCGAGAATTTGAAGTACAAAATGTCAAGACTGCCCTTTGAGTGTCTCAGCCCCTGATCTGGAATCATACAAATTTTAAATGGTTAATTTAAATTTTACATCAAATAATGAGAGTGAATCAAGTGTAAAATATTGATAAATATGGAATATGTAATCATTAAAATATGTTTGCATGTAAAAGCCTGCAAAGTATGACCTTGCAAATTACTTCCTCATTATTTTTTGCTTTTTACAGAGCTACCTCTATGAGAAAGTATGTTGATAGATTTTGGCTAGAGGCAGCTTTGTAAAAAGTAAAAATAATGAGAAAGTAATTTGCAAGCTTTGTTTGCAGGCTCGTTTTGACTCGAGAGACGTTTTTCTAAAAATTCGTAGTGTCATAAAATTTAAACCGCTCGACCGATTCATGTCAAATTCGTACCTCAACTTTGTTCCATATTAATCCGCATGTGCGCTGAATTTGAATTCGGAATCTCGTATAAAATTTGCTGAATAGTCGAATGAGGAGCAAAAATCGTAGTCATGTTGATGAATTACGAAAACTCATCACGTTTTGCTTAAAATTCACATGAAATATAAGGTGTACATCTAGTTTGTTACGAAAATTACAAAAAATGCAAGTAAAATATTGGAAAATCTGATATAAATTAGGAGAAAACGAAAAATTTCAAAGAATTAACAACATTCAAGGTATAAAGATTGTAGTTTTCAAATAATACTGCAAGAAAGATATTATGAATGGGTTAAAAGTAACAACATTTTAGAAAACTGAATCGTTTTCTTTTCCAGTTTTTTTTACAATTTTGTAATTCTTATCTCTTAAAAAAATCGCCCATTCTAAATATTGTTTTTGTAAGAACGTCTGACATTTCCCATAAGAATTTAAAAAATCGTTAACCGCAAAAATTTATAAACACAGCCTTAAAAAAATGTCGGAAACAAGAATTTAAAAACCTTGCACATTGCTTCCTCATTATTTTTCGCTTTTTACAAAGCTACCTCTATGAGGAAGTGGGTTATTCAATTTTGGCTTCCTCATAGAGGAAGCTTTGTAAAAAGCGAAAAATAATAAGGAAGCAATGTGCAAGGTTCTACTTTGCATCCTTGTTATAAAGTAAATGTGATAACGTATATTTATTAAAATAATTCACCATTCCATAAAATCAAAAATTTGATGCCGTTCGTCTCTAAATTATACATACATAATGGCTAAATATTGTTCCGTTTATATACAAAATTTGAGCTCGCTATCTCAAGTTTTGCAAAAGTTACAATAGAGCGATTCGAGTCAAATTCAATACCAAACAAGATTGAGTGCACCCGCTCTTATAACCGACTATTTAGCAAAATAGACTAAATTTTATGAAAGTTAGAGCGCGCACCTCCTTTTTTAAAAAAATTCAAAACGGCATAAAATCGAAATTTTTGCACACATTTTGTTGAAAATTGATACAGTTAAAGAGGGTCTGCTGTAACACTTGTGTACCAAATGTGAGCTCGATATGCAAAACGGTTCTTGAGTTATCGGCGTTCGAATTTTCGGATTTGTATACATACTGGACGTTTTAGACAATTCTAAGTGTCGTGACATAAAATTTTTGCTAAATTTTTTTTTTTCTGAAAACAAAACTTCCTCTACGAGGCAGCAAAAAAAGTTACTTCGTAGATTAAATTTTCGGAAAATTTGTCTATCAATATTTTTGTAGTACTAATATATCAATAAATTTTTTACATTATTAAGAGGGATTATTATCCACAATTCGATTGTTATCGAATTAGACTTTTAATTGGAAATATATGTGTGATGCTTTCTTAAAGGTTTGAATTCTAATAATATATTCTCGTAGCGATTGGATACGTTATTACGTACAAGCAATTGTACACAATGGAAATTTTCGTCCCATTAGCTGGCGGTGTATCGCAACTTTGGCTCGTAACCGCAACTGTGAACGACAGATGGATAAATCGCTGAAATTGTAATCGAATTAATCTTTTTGTTTGGAACGTATGTGCGATGCCTTCTTGAACAGCTAACATCTAATAATACGTATAATATAGTCCCGTAGCAATTTGTTACATTATTACGTATAATTGATTGTAAACAAAGGATATTTTCGTTCTATTAGCTGGCGGTGAATCGCAACTTTGGCTCATAACCGTCACTTTGGACGATAAATAATGCGCGATTTGGCAAGACCGATCGCTACTTGCTGCAGCGACAGTTGTACGTGTACACGTGTTTGCCGCATTTGTAAGTACAGATATGCTTCATCGCCCGGTAAAATAGCAGCAAAAGGCATGTTCTCTTTGACTAGCAAAGTGGGAAGCCACGTGTCAGTTTGAAAAACTATTGCAAGAAGATTAACTCGGGCGCAAATACACATGCACGTTTTTTACTCACGATTGCCCGCAGGGCAAAAAGACGGGAGTAGGCGAGAGATGGCTACAATAAGTTCATTTTTGCTTCCTCATGGAGAGAGAGCTATGTTTTTCTGAAAATGAAAATTTCGAGATTTTAATGTCAGGATGACAACGTCGAGAAAAGTGGTCTAGAAAAAAATGGCCGTATGTATGTATGTATGTGTGTGTATCTATACAACTTCGAAAATTCAATCGCCTATAACTGAAGAATGGTTTTAGCTATCGAGCTGAAATTTGGTACACACGTGAAGCACCGTCCCTTCTTCAATTCTTACAGTTTGTGAAAAATTATATAAACAAATTTCCATTTTATGACGTTTTGAATTTTTTGAAAAAAGGGCGTTGGCCCTCTAGCTTTCGTAAAATTTAGTCTATTTTGCTAAATAGTTGTTTATAAGAGCAGGTGAACTCAATGTTGTTTGGTATTCAATTTGGCTCGAATCGGTAAAGTGGTTCAGATTTTATGGAATTTCGAATTTTTTCAAAAATTTACATTATCGCTCTATTGTAACTTTTGCAAAACTTGCGGTAGCGAGCTCAAATTTTGTATGTAATTGAAACAATATTCAGCCATTATATATATATATATATATATATATATATATATATATATATATATATATATAATTATATATATATATATATATATATATATATATATATATATAATTTAGAGATGAACGGTATGAAATTTTTGATTTTATGGAATGTTTAATTATTTTTTTAAATATATCTTATCACATTTACTTTCGGATTAACGAAATAGAAAAAGCGAATTCACAACATGTTTATTTATCTAAACACACATGTTCACACGAGTGGTAAGCACCTTTAAGTATGTCTTTTAACAGCATGTGATATACCGGCTGGAATTTCTTCGCCCAATGTCAAACGCCAATAGGTCTGTCTCTCTCGCACTATTTGTTTTTTAATTTTCACAAAAAAAAACGACTGAATCGATTGAGGAGCCAGAAGCTTAGCCCAATTCTACGATACTTCCGCGTATTACCGCAAAATACGGACCTTATCTACCGTACTGTTCGGTAGAAAACAGCTTTTTAAATTTCTGCGGGGTGGGGGGGGGGGGGGAGGAGAGTATCACTACCTCTTAAGAGAATGTGATACACCGGCTGAAATTTCCCAATGTTAAACGCCTATAGGTCTGTCTCTCTCGCACATAGCTGTGTCTCTCTCGCACTATTTTTCTTTTAATTCTCACAAAAAAACTACTGAGTCGATTGAGGAGTCAGAAGCTTAGCCCAATTCTGCCGTATTTCCGTATATTCTCTCAAAATTTGAGCCCTATCTGTCGAGTAGTTTAGGAGAAAACAGGTTTCGAAATTTTGAGTGGTGGTGGGGGAAGTACCACTGCCTCTTAAGGTAGTTCTTGCGCATTAACCTTTCTGAACTTTAAGACTTAACATTTTTTTTATATAATAGTTGAATCCCTTCGAAATACGATTGCAAAGTTTCAAGCTGGGTTATCGACTAAATTACCGAGAAAATAAATATTTAAAAAAGAATTCCTATGCACGGGCTCTTATGGGAAACTAACGGATTTAGTACTTCGGGACGAAAATTAACATGTATAAACTGAACTTTTATACAATATCAAATATGCTATGGATTCCTTAGAGTGTGACAATTCCGTATAAAATATAAAAAAGGGACGTTATCGAAGTATTTGGGTGTAATTCCAACGTCAAACACATCATCGCCACTCAGAAGTTACGGATAACCGGATCTAGCGGACGATGATAGAAATCAACATAACCTTCAGTGTCAACCGACGTCGTTTGAACCTTGGCGACCCGATTTTTCGTGGCGGTTGTAGTCGTGGCGCAAAAATTAGATTTTCTGTCTACTTTTTTTTTGTTTTGTGTCACAAATTTACCTTTAAAACGAACAAATTTAGCTCTGACCGCGTGATGATGCAATACCACTACGCGTTCAAGCGAGACTCTGATGAGATATTATAATTAATACAATGTATGTTTTTTAAGTTTACGAAGCATCTACAAATACGTTTTTATTCTCACTGTGATTAATTGAATGTGTAGATATATGAAAATGTTAGCATTTACAGAATTTTCGGAACAGTGCGTCAATTGACTAGTATGAATCGCAAGGACTACCTTAAGAGGCAATGGTACTTCCCCCAGCACATCTAAAAATTTTGAAACCTATTTTCTCCTAAACTACTAGGCAAATAAAGCTCAAGTTTAGCGGGAATGTGCGGAGCTATTGCAGAATTGGGCTAAAGTTCTGGTTTCTTGATACTAAAAGCCGTTTGTTTAGGAGAATCGAAAAACTGGAAAGTGGGGTGAGGTGCGAGAGAGACAGCCCTATAGGCGTTTAACATTGGGCGAAGAAATTTTCATCGGTGTATCACTGCCTCTTAAATGGATTTGCAAAGTTGACGTACGACGCTTGGATTTCGAAATAGTGCATTACATTTTTTTATAGGTTCTTGTCACATCTACTAAAATGTAGGAAAAGGCTTAATTTAAAAATACCGTATATTTGATTCTAAAAGATTCGCCCTATACCTTCATTCTTTTAAATATAAAAAGAAGTCTCAGATTATTCCAGCTATATCATTTTTTTTAGTATTTTCTAAAAATTTCAAATATTCCGTTCTTGAACATTTTTAAAAAGCTTTAACGATGTAATGGAACCGTTACTAACTGTTCTTTCTTTCATCCTGAAACTTCTTATCCGTAACATGGAACCATTTTACGAAGGCATATACAAATTCGAACAATGGTACGAAAAAATGATTTTATCGTTCAATATCAGTGATTGAGTTTGACAATACATAAAAGACAGTTGAATAGATAAAATCGACATAACCTAACACCATCATCACCAAATTTATTTACGAGTTTTCAATCGAGGTACTAGATTGACAAAACTTCGGTTTTTCCCCTTAAGGGTGTAATTTTTTTAAAACATAATTTGATTTATATTATATTTAAATTGACATCACTTTCTGTGTACATATTTCTTACAAAAAAATAAGTACCAGGTTAGGTGTCAAACCACACCTATGTTGATGTTGATTTGATATATACAATAAATCAATTTCTGATGAAGACTCAGATGAGAGCCGAAACGTATACTGAAAGAAAAATGAAGTAAATTAAAAAAATATATAGTTAGTCCGACGATAATCTGAGTATAAACTATAATTCCCAGGAAGAACCTCTCTATTTTATGGTTGTAACAAAAAATAATTATAGTAGCAATCGTCAAAATGCTAATAATTTCTTATATGCCGTTTCGTTGCATGTACGATTTCAACGTTTGTTTCCAATAACTTTACAAGTAGGTATCGTTTATTGAACTGTATTATCATCGCTGCAACCATAAAACATTGCAAGCTTTCCTATATCCTTCTCTAAAAAGTATGTTGCGAGATTTTATCGAATTGCGACTTGGTCCATTGTTGTCACGTTATTCGCGCTGTGATTGGTCCAAATTGGCGCGAGATCAGATCGAGACCGAGACCGAGTTCGTGTTTAACACGTTTGACAGTTGCAATTCTGACAGTTTTGTCAAGCATATCGGGCACGCGAGGTTTGAATTCCCAAGTTGGTTGACTTTACAATATTTCGGGGTTTCCGGATTATGTGTTAATTGCGAATATTAAACTAGACTTAAGATGTTGAACGACAAAGTACGACGTAGTCTCTATGGAAGCAACAAAACCAGGCGTACGCGGGGTCGCTACATGCAGATCAACAGAACAATCGTGAATAAGATGATAAGCGAAGAGATCGGGGAGAATTGAAATTCTGCAGTCAAGTAAATCAGACCTCTTTGTTCACTGTTACTTTTAGCAAAATCCATGCCAGGTTTCCAGAATTGGAAATCCTGTATTTATTTCATTGAGAAAAGAGGTCGTACTGCTTTACTAAAAATGTAAAGCCCCATATAATGATAGGACTTTACATTGTTTTCTAAAGTCTGGAAATGCTCCAAACCTCGCACATTTGAAGTTATCAAGGTAAATACTACTTTATAATTGAAAGAATGTTAAAGGACAATTGGTAATCAATTTGAGTCAAATCTATAAAGAGTTTCCGATTCGATAAGATTTGGAATTATGGGAAAAATTTGTTAGATCTCTTAATTTTTGGGAATTCTGATTATGTATATTATATGTATTAAATAAGATCGCTGCACCGACACACGACCTCCACTCGCACGCGCAGCGCGCGGAAGTTTTCTAGTATTTGTTTTATAATGTGAAATGGTTAAATCAACGACATGCTTTTCTCTCAGTGTAAAAGGTTTTTATAAACATTTATTGACCAAAACCATTGCCGCTACATCATATCATCATTGAACGAATAAATTTTGATCAAAATGTTGACTTGTGTGTTTCTGAGAAGCAACGGGGTGTTCTTCGGCGCTTTTCCCATGCGTTGCAGTGCGTGAGCCGTAAACGGTGATCCGGGACGAGGGCAGGAATCCTGATTTACCGTGGGAAGTCGTCGAGAAAAAGGGTTGAGTAAAGGAGGCGAAGAAGACGGAGTGAAGGAAGCACGAGAAGCGGTGTGTGGACTCTATGTCGCGTTAGCCGGCCGGCCGGCTTCTATTCAGGCCGCGGCCCGACCGAAAGAGAGAGAGAGAGAGAGAGAGAAAGAGAGAGTGAGAGAGCAACCAGCCCCGCTTCCATGCAGGGTAAGTCGCTCAAATCGTACCGTTACACACGCGCTTTTTTGCCACAGTCAATCAGAAGAGCCCGGCGGCGACGGTGGAACGATCCTCGTGAACGATTTATGGCCGAGAGCGTTCGAACTCGCGTTGCTTTGCTGCTGCGTCAGAGACGACTCGCTCGAATAGCTAGTCCGATGCACTCGACTTATTCCTTATTTTCTTCTACGAATTTTACCGCTTAAACTTTCTACCCACGTTGTGTGTGCAAACTGTTTTATTTTGTAATTGTAGTACAACAGATCAAAGTCATGATCAGAGACTAAAATTATTACCTTGCACTCTTAGTTTCGAAATAATGCGAGAATAAAAATGTTATGTAACCCATGTAAGCATATGTACAAGACCAAGGGCTTCGTCGATTATAAAAATCTTAACCATTTTGCCGCTAACCCACTTTTATTGAATTTTGGGATAAAAAGCAGTACAAAACGATCAAACACTTCTGAACGATGATAATTTACCAGATCTATCAACGAACACTGGCAAATTAAAAGCTCTATGGGCATTGGAAGGTTAAACATCGGTTAAACTGGGTTAAAGTCGTATATTCGAAATGCTCAAGTGGGTTAGACCTTCATGCCTCCAATACGAATAGACTTACTGTTACAGAAAACAGTAAGCTCGTCATAACCCGCCCATAACCCAGTAGAATCTACAGACTCCCCCCGTATTCTACTGTTAATCACTCAGGACAAAAGAATCGGACATCACACTCGATAAACTCCATTTTCACACCTCGCGAAGTAAAATTTTGTAAAATACTCATTGGAAAAACTTTTTCTTAACTCGTGTGATTGAACACTCGATTGAAGCTCATGCTGCAACTTCACGCTTGTCAGAAAAAGTTATTCTGCACGTACATCGTAATATACCATTACGTACCTGGGCCTTTTAATTGTTTCAATGGTTCTGGATGACTAATCGAAACAAGTCAAAAATATAAAATATTTCTAAACCCATTATCATTACGCTCACATGCATTCTGTTGACCTTACACCGAATTCAGCAAGATTCTCTTATTCGAGGATTTGAAAAGACTTTGTCGATGGTAAATACGTAACAGCATTATTGCTCTAGTAGATGGGCTGTCATTTCAACGAATATCTGTGAAAGACGTTGATAAACTGTGCAAATAGACATAGATAGACAATAATGAATATTCAATAGATTGTTAGCTCCATGAAATAAAGGGACAATAAAGTATCAAAAGACAAAAGATGACAATTAACGCAGAAATATTAACGAACACTTTTAAAGTAAAAACTTTGTTGGAGTTAGGAGGTTTTAAGTGGGTTAAACCGAGTTAGACTCGTACAATCGAAATACTGAAGTCGGTTACAGCTTGATATGTCCAATAAAAACAAACGCAGCGTTTAAAAAAATATCAAGCTCATCATAACATTCCGTAACCCACTAAAATCTATAGACTCGCCCCGTATTTTACTGCATGTTACTCAGAACAAAAGAGTCTGGCACCACAATCGATCATTTCTTGCACATACACGGATGTTTAAATTGTTTTAATGGCCTAGATTATCATAGAAAGGTCTCGTCTGAAGATATAATAATTCAAAACCCATTATCAACACACTCATACGTGTGCATTTGACGTTATAGCTGTTTTAGCAAAATTATTTTATTCGCCGATTTCAAAAGATTTTGACGATGGTACACAGGTGACGGCAGCTTTGCACTAACAGATAAACTGTCATTTCAATAAACATCTGTAAAAGACATTGATAAATGTTGAATAGTGTTCCGTCGGAAGTGAAGTATACCGCGTACAGCGCCATCAGCTTACGTTGGAGAGCGCGCGGGAGGAGGCGGCGTCTTTTGATTTTTCTTTAGCGTTGTTAAGGGGATGATTTGGATTAGAAAAATAATCGCAATAACGGTTTGAGCGTCGTCGGATTTGCACGTCGAGATACGCGAATACCTTATCTGTGATTCCGTGTGGCCCAGCGCCACGACACTTTGACGCGATTCGTATATCACGAATCCGTGTGAAGTAATTCTACAAAACGCCGTCATAAGACCTGTAGGAATCGATCTCCTTACTAAATACACATACACACTATCCACACCTCAATCATACTTCCCCATTTCGTTTAATTAGTTTTTGTTTGTCCTTTCGAGAGGGGTTTTATGCCGTAAAAGGCTTTCCCCTTTCAACGCATATAAGAAAAGAAGAGAAAATTTTAGAAACCGACTTTTCATTCAAAATTCCCTGATATTTCCTGAACATTTAAAAAAAAGAACCATCGGGGACTTTCCATGTAGGAATTCCTCGAGCCTCATTTCAAATAGCTTTACGAACAAGAGTGACAATAAACTATCAAAGGGCCACATAAGATAACAATTTACACATGAATATGAACGAACACTGGTAATCTAAAAGCTCATTGGTAGATGTGACCACGTTCCCTTTGGGATGACTCGGGGAAGCGGCGGGGAATTAATAAAGATAAAGAAATAAATAATGAAGGCTAAATTACTGTGCATAAATAATATGATACGCTTTATTTTCGGCAAAACAAAACAAGAATAGAAAGACCGCGGAATGGGCGCGGGAAATTAACGTAACAAATTAATAAAATAGTCATATTAATAATTTAACCAACCGACAGCAATGCACGTGCGGTCGGTATGTGACTGTGACGGTCCTCAGAGTTAAGTAGCATTTCTTGCAGCCATAACTTGGATGGGTGACCGCTTAGCCGCGCACAGGTTTGCACGCTAACTGCTGAGCAAGAGGCAGTTTTTCTGAGTTTCTAATATATTGTCATAGAGTAAAAACTCAGTAAAAATAAAGCCACCTGTATAAAAATAAATTGGCCAGTTTTTCCGCCGTTTCCCTACGACCTTGTGCAAATGCGATGCGGTAATGCATTAGGAAGAGTGGCTGCGGACAACACTCTACGGGGATTTCGAGGAATGGAATAGGGAATGAAGGGATCGGAGATAGTAAAAGCCAACAGGCGTACTTGAGGAATACCTAATAATAATTTAACCAAAAACTAGAAAAATGAAAATAAAGAACGAGCACAGGCCAGGAGGACTAGACACAATCAATTTAATCAATTTAAAGGGGGAAAAAGAAGCATTTAATACATTTTAAAAGAAAACAGAAGAATTTAATCAAGTTTAAGGGGGAAAGAAGCAAAAATATCTAAAATTCATCGGGTTACATCACGAGAAATTAACGGCAAAGCTCAGGGGGGGGGGGGATTATGGCACTGATTTGAAAACACAAGTTCGAAAATAAACGGGCGCCAGCTACGTAACAGTGTAGCTCCGGGAGTTACGGAATTATTACCTCAGGTTTTTAAAAGAGGCAAAACACGCTAAGAATACGCAAAAGAAAAGGGATGGGTCAAAAATTATATTCGACTCATGCAAAAGCATGGGTCGAAGATTTATACAGGGCTGAACATGGGAAATTTCGCACGAAAAACCACCACCCACTTGTTCGCGCAACAGGTGTCCGCGGCACCTGTAATGCCGACGCACGTGTCAGCTAATTTTTGAGGGCACAAAATATACAGAAAAGCACTGGTAATAGGAAATGTCAGGGATCTCACGGGGCAGGACAAATTAAGCACTCCAGTACTTACGCGTTTTGCAAATCTAATCACTCTTCAAACTCGAACTAACTCTCAAAAACTCTCTCAAAAATACAAAAACAAATCTTCTATATTACTCTAATGACGTCTTGCGTAAGTAAGCTTACGAAGTAAGCTGCAGCCGGAAGCTGAAGCTGAAGTGGCGAGCCGGCTAGCGTCTTATTCCTCGATGTTGGGAGTCGCCGCTGATTGGCTGCGGCGTTACGACTCTGTGCTTCGAAAATGAGAGACCGCGCGCCTGGCGATTGGCTGGCGAGGCGACCGCGTCAGGCGGCAGATTTGAATGATAATGACAAGGTGGTAACAATGGTTGGCGGCTGGAGCTCTGAGCGACCAGGAACGCGCTAATGCTGAGCGTCCCCTTTGCCTGCGCTTTTGTCGCGGGCCTCAATCTCGGCAGCAATCACCCTGCGGCTAAACGATCTTCTCCCGGCGCGCGCCAATTTCAAACAGTGTGCTCGAAAAACGTTCACACAGTCATTCATTCATTTCTCATAGCAGGGCAACAAGGGGTAGGGTGAAACGCATAAAATTAATAAAAAAAACAAAACCGACACTGTTGGCTGTGCGGTCGGTGTGCAGCTTCGGCGGTGCCACAAGTTCGGCAGGAAAGTTTGCGGCCGTAAATTGGTGCGGGAGGCCATTGTTCTCGCCGAGACTTTGGTGTCTCCACTTAAGTTACATTCCTTGCATTCACTGCGGAACGGTAGTGCCCGATTTTCGATTAACGGAAGTTAGGTTAGCTTAGCAAAGTGTGGGTAAGGAGTGATAGGAAAAAGGGTTGGGAAGTGCGGCAAAATGTGATTAAAGCCATACCATGGAAGAAAAAAATATAAAAAAACTAAGATAAAAATAAAAAACAACAGACTACAGTGAGACCTCGATTTTACGGACCTCGATTATGCGGACGATTCCCACTTTTTTGCCCCCACTCAGCCCTACCGCGCCACGCCGTTCAGTGCCGTAGTCGTAGTTTATACTCGTGCGTCGAACGCCATCGGAGCCCCGCTTTTAGGTTAAGTGTATACATTCGCGGTGTTTATGAGTAGATATTAAGATATTTCAACAATGGAAGTACCAAAGAAGAAGAAAAAAGATCTCACTAACAGTGAGAAGATGAATGTAATCGACTAACTCGACAGAGGTATACCTCCAGCGGAGATATAACCTAAAGGACAAGAAGGAAAAGTTTCGAGCTCTCGCGAACACTTCGCGTCCTCAATTTAAAAAAAAAACAATGTGACAAGTTTTTTTAAAAGTATTTTTGAGGATTTTTTTCTCTCTTCAACGCATATAATAAGACTGAAAGTCTCGAAGTAAACCATTCGAATATTCAGCTGATGTATTTTGCATAAAATTTCTATTCGTACTACATCCGTTAACAGTTATATATTTTTTTTTTATTGAACTTCCACCACGTACGCCACTTGGCCTTTACGAAACCCCACCTATTTTTGCGGCCGCAGCCGACTTACCCCACCGTATCGCATTTGCCAAGGGCTCAGGAAAACTGCGGATAACCTGCGCCGATACAGCCAGCGCCTCTCTAAGTCCCCCGATGGCAATGCGAGTAAACTCAAGCACGGTCACCGGTGGCGCTTAGGCGACACCTCCCTTCAGCGATGTTCCTGCTCGGCCCGGAGGACACCATCCGCCAGATAAGAACCCGCGGGAATCACTCCGAGTTGAACACGAGCATCACTGATGGGTGTTTTTGGGCATATATTTATCAAAGGTGGGAACCCAACCACCAGGATCACAGAAAAAACACTTGGAAAAATTCCAGCGGTGTCGGCCGGGAATCGAACCCGGGCCCGCTGCGTGCGAACCCGAGCCTTCATCCACTAGGCCACTGCTCCCCCCCCCCCCCCCCATTAACAGTTACAAAAAACTTAGCCATACAAATATAGATAGTGGCTACCAACCGTTGGCTGCTACTACTGATCAAACTGCGAGTGTGTGCTAACTCCCAGTATTAGCCAGTGTTCACTGGTCGATTAAAGGTTGTCAGCAATACGCTAGTACTGGGCCATTGCCTTAGTTCCAATAACATTTATCACGCATGGCAGTCAGTCCTGGGCAGAGACGAACCATTACCATGATGTCACTGATTGACATAATCTCAATATATACGACTTTGGAACGAACAAATTTTGTTATACGAACAAATTTTGGAATTTCGGTGACTTTAGGTGGGCCATTTTATATTTTTTATTTAGAGTTGAAATTAGTTGTCTTAAGAACTCTGAGGACTAAATTTTATAAAAATTAAATCACTTTCTGTATTTTGGTCGCCATATTGGATTCGTCATTTTTTATTTCTGTATTCCCAATCGGCATACATATCACAATGATGTCTTAAAGACGTCATTAGAACACAGGTGATGTCCTAATGACGTCTTTAAGACATCATTGTGACATGTGTGCCCATTATATTCTGAATTCAGCCTCGTAACCAGAGATCTACAAAGGCTTACATTTTCGAGTTTCATCCAAATTAGATAGCTTTTTGCAGTTTGGACCGCTGTATTGAATCCACAATTTTAATCCAAATCTATCTGATATCCATATAACTGTTATCCTGAAATCTCTATATTCGATTGGGTCTAGTGGTTCGCGTGACCGTTAGGTAGTTAGGTACTTAGGTAGGTCGTTTAGGACTTCGTTTCAAACCCCGCAAACATCACAATTCCGAGAGCTATAAAAAAATTTGATGTGTGTGGATGATTGGATGATTGGATGTGTGGATGATTTCCTTTTTTTCTCTTTAATAACCGCATGTTATTGAAATTACTGCTGGACGGCCCGTCATAAACGACATTTTTTTAAACCCTAGCAAGCTGTGTCACCGAAGTGTTAACCAAAAATAACTGACTTTTTAACCGAGGAAAGATAAGTCTCGATTAGCCCCTCTGTCACCGGCTTTAACTAACATTTTAACCGATTAAAAACGTTTCGTTCGGTTAAATGTTCAGATAAAATCGGGTGAATTCACCAAACAAAATTGATTTTCTTAAAATCCGCTTAGAATGTCGGTTATAATCGGTTAATTCACCAGTAAACAAGGATGCAAAGTAAAATCTTGCACATTACTTCCTCATTATTTTTCGCTTTTTACAAAGCTACCTCTATGAGGAAGTATGTTATTCAATTTTGGCTTCCACATAGAGGAAGCTTTGTAAAAAGCGAAAAATTTTGAGGAAGCAATGTGCAAAGTTCTACTTTGCATCCTTGTCTTAATTAGATAAATAAACATGTTGTGAATTCGCTTTTTCTATTTCGTTATTTCGTTATTATTAGAGCGTTTCCAAAAGTAAATGCGTTAACGTATATTTTTTTAAAATAATTCAACATTTCATAAAATCCAAAATTTCATACCGTTCGTCACTAAATTATACATATATAATGGCTGAAATTATTTCATTTATGCACAAAATTTGAGCTCACTATCTCAAGTTTTGCCAAAGTAAAAACAAAGCGATAATGTCAATTTTTCTAAAAATTCCATAATATCTGAACCACTTTACCTATTCGAGCCAAATTCAATACCAAACACCATTGACCTGTTCTTATAACCAACTATTTAGCAAAATAGACTAAATTTTGCGAAAGTTAGAGCGCGCACATTCTTTTTTCAAAAAAATCAAAACGTCATAAAATCGAAACTTTCGCACACATTTCATCGAAAATTGCTACAGTTGAAGAGGGTCTGCAGCTATACTTGTGTACCAAATTTGAGCTCGATATATAAAACAGTTCTTGAGTTATCGGCGTTCGAATTTTCGGAGTTGTATACATACACACACACATACATACGGACTTTTTTTTGTAGATCACTTTTCTGGACGTTTTGGACAATTCTAAGTATCCTGACATAAAAATCTCGAAAATTAAAAAAAAAATAAAAAGATAGCTTCTTCTAGGAGTAAGCAAAATCGCTTAAAAACAACTGATACATTGTCAAGTTATGATGGTTTATCAAAGCAAATATTGTTCCATATTCCATTTTTAAGATATTGTAAGATACAGTTTACACCGATGACCCAAATTGGCTTCACATGATCTAATCCTTTTGTACGAAGATTCTGTATAAACTTCCATTCAAAGTTTTTCTACAAAATTTCCAAAGTAAACTTGATAAGATGCCACTTCGTGAATTAACTTGATTACAAGACATGTAAGCATGACCTTCAAATGAACAATCCAATACTCGGAGTGAAAAGAATCTTCTTCCAAAGAAAATGAGACTTTATAAAGTCAAGTTGTCCCAGGAATGCAATCTAAATCTTATGATAAGATGAAAATGCAACTTTATAATTAAAGTGATGAAGAATAAATACAATCTCTATGACCTTTATTTTGTGATTTGACTTTTTCATTACTATTCTACTTCCTGTTGAGACACAAATGTAATTTCCAGTAGCACAGAATAAAACATGTATTTTCATCAAAATCCAGGAGTCGATTTTTTTTTCGATTGCAATGCTTTCACTTTTTACATACTTCGTATGTGATGAAAAAGAAAGAAAACTGATACTATTTCATAACTAAAAATAGGATCGCCCTTGTAGACTCTTCGAAGATGTGATTTCTATAGTTAGGATGTGGCAACCTATTTTATTTCGATTAAGAATATCCTGTCAGTTATATATGACAAATAAAAGGATATCCTATTATTTGGGGATTTCAAGGACTTTGTCGTTTGTACATACGTAACAGTAGCCATGGACTAATTAATGGAGAGTCATCTCAAGACATATCTGTGAAAGACATTGACAAATGTTGAATGGGTCGTAAGCTCTACGAAAGAAGTATATATCTACATGCCCTACTTAAAATTAATTTAACAGACGAGCGTCTCGAGAATTTGCAAAACCGTGCGAACACAAACACTGACACGTTTATTTTACTTAGTCTCCGATCATTCGAACTATACATTTGTAACACATTTTATGAAACTATCTGCGAGAGACATTTATTATATTGTCATCTTGCGACCAGAGCTTTTTGGCTCATTACTGAGTGCCTCGCGCACGGCATATATTCTCTCTGTGGTCAAAGCCTGTGCTATTTATTACTGCTCTCTATGTTGCGAATACTTCGTACCAAGATTGACTTGCATACCATGCATGCGCATGTGGAATATTGTAGAATTGTCGGATAACTTGAATCGTTCTGCAACTTCGCACCGTTTTAAAAAGTTGCAAAGTAGATCTTTGCACATTGCTTCCTCATTAATTTTCATTTTTCACAAAACCTCTATGAGTAAGCTTATTTATTAATTTTGGCTTCCTCATAGAGGAAGCTTTGTAAAAAATAAGAATGAATAAAGAAACAATGAGCAAAGTTCTGCTTTGCAACTTTTTTCGTTATCTGTACAGTTCTTGAAAAATTCAAAATCACGTAAAATCCAAATCGCTTTACCGATCACGACCAAATTTGGTAGGTAGAAACGCGGAATGTTATTTTTCATCTGTAGAAAATTTTAGTTGATTTCACGTCGAGATCTGACGTGAGTTAGAACAAAACGAATATTTTTCTGAAAAATTAAAAAAACCCATAAAACGCGAACTTTTTTTACAGATTCATTCCAAATTCAATACCGATCCTCCTTTAACATAGCTTCATTCATAAAATATTATTTAGCTCAGTAGCTAAAATTTTGCGGATGCTAGAGAACGTACAGATATTTTTCGAAAATTGCAAAGTCAAATAAAATTTGAACATATTTTTGAATAAAAAAAATTGCCACAAACAAAGGCGTCGATCCTCTTCATATGTTTGCTAAATTTCAGCCCAATTGTTAAAGCAGTTCTTGAGAAATGTTAGTTTGAATTTTGAGTGACGGCCATACATACACACACATACACACATCCATCCATACATTTTTTCTAAACCAATTTTCTCGACGTTTCAGACCATTTGGAATGTACTTTCAAAAAAACTTTTAAAAAAAAATTTCGCACAAAAACAGAACTTCCTCTATGAGGAAGCGAAATTTTACCCATTGCTTCCTCATTCTTTTGGAAACCAATCCAAACCATTTTGATCGTAATCTCTTTCGTTTGAGATCAATTTGTGTAACCAAAGGAATAAATCGAAAAAATTGTGCTCACGAAAACAATAAAAAATATCTCTTTTAGGGAAAAAAGGTATTTATATAATAATTTATTACTCCCACATGTTTATCTTTAATTCGTTCGAAATTGATGCAATTGATTAAATATCTATTTCAGCGAAACGACTGATACCCCAATGACATTACAGCCGAGTTACGAGGCATTCTTTCGACAATAATAAATTCGATAAGCGTCAAAAAGGTCAAAGAAAGTCCAAGCCAAGAAGACTGAACAAAAGTGAAGTTAAAAAAAATGTATAGATGATAATACGATGATCCACTTATATCTGGCCATGAGCCACGATACGTTTTTTTAATAAAAAATGAACTTATGTCATTACACTGATCGAGCTCTAAATTAAAAAATTACTAGTTCGACAAGCATAACGACTAGAAAGGATAATTTTCTTTTTAATAAATTTGAAATTTTTTGTAAAAAATATTTAACTTATTAAAATCTTGAATTTTTTAATACATTTCAAGTATCATTAAAAAAATTATTTATCAGAATTTTATATGTGCAGATGAAAAGAAAATATTTTTTTTATGACTCCCACGAGACTTAATCCCTTTAATGTTATTTACAATGATACCTTGCAGGTTTAATAAATAATGAGCACGTGAAGATTTATCGAGGAATAATCAAACGGTTACTTTTACAAATAATAAAACGTACCCATCTGTGCATCAGACCCTTTAAAATTCAGTCAAAATCTTTGTAAATCGTGGGGGCGCGGCCAATTGTCAGGCAGACTAAATTGCGAATATACTTAGGGAGTGGAAGGGTTGTAATGAATAATTCATAACGTCGGCGCGGCGGACGTCGAGGTATAGCGCGACGTCTGACATCGTATATCGGCGAGGGTGTCCCTTAAAACGATTTACGAGAGCATTTCTGTTGGCCGAACTCGCGTAATGCCGATGAATCGTTAATCGATTCGCCATCCGTACAGTGAACGGCCTCCGTCTCTTCCTTCTCCTTAAATCGATTAAGCGCTTCTCGCTTCCTGCGAAACGTCGCAAACCTTATACAACGTCCTCCACCCTTTACAGACGTCTGCTTAAATCGATTAGGCGCCTCCTTACTCCGAGTTTTGATATTTCTGAACATGTGCCAAATTTGACAGACAATCTTGAGCCAAAAGCTAAATCTTACGATTTTTCCGCTCTAACATGATGAAAATAAATGTTCTAGACTGCTCTTATGATTAATACTGGCTTTAGATAACTGAAAATAGATTGATGACAGTTTTTCAACTCGTAAAACTTTTTTTTAATCACTTTTAGAAGTTAATAGTGGGTTAAGATGGCAATATAACGAGTTTAATATTTTTTTAAGAAGCTGCTGTATTTGCAATCAACTTTTTCATCTCTTACTCACTTCGGTTTCTTCTTATGACGAAGACCCTTCAACCCTTTATAACCCGATTTATAAAATTACAAATGCGTTTTTTGCTTCCTCATGGAGAAAGCTTTGTTTTCATGAAAAACAAAAATTCATCATTTTCATGTCAGGACACTCGGAATGGTACAAAACATCGAGAAAAGTGGTTTAGAAAAAATGTCCGTGCATATGTGTGTATGTGTGTGTGTGTGTGCAGGGCTCAGAAATTTCAATCACCTATAGTTATAGGTGATTGGAATTCTAAGCCATTGAAAAAAACCATTTAATCGATTGAGCTAAATTTTGGCACACAAGTGAAGCAGCAGCTCATCTTTGACTGTTGCCATTTCTAACAAAATGAATGTAGAAAAAAATTTGTATACCTTTTTGAATTATTTAAAAAAGGACGTGCGCGCTCTAGCTTTCGTAAAATTGTCGATACTTTGGTAAACAATTCTCCACAAGTACAGGTACTCTTAATGTTGTTCGGTATTAAATTTGAACGAAATCGGAAAAGCGGTTCGGATTTTGTAGAGTCTAGAAATTTTCAAAAAATTCACATTGTTGACCTAACTTTATCAAAACATGAGACGCCGAACTTACAGTTTATACATGAAAACGGTACTATTCTACGATGATTAGTGCATAATTTCATCATAATCTGTAATGTGGTTCAAATTTATCAGAATTTGAACTTTTGCAAGAAATAATTTTATTGCATTAGCTTTTGCACAATTTTACAAAATTATGGAGCATGATACATGATTATCAATATTTTATAATAATCACTTTTGACTAAAAAGCCAAAACATACAAATAAATATTATAAGAATATTCGACATTGAGTTGAAAAGTTACGTGTTGACTAAATAAAGCTGTAAAGATTTTTGATTTTTTACAAAGTTTCCTGTATGAAGAAGCCAAAATCAATTAACATACTTAATCATAGAAGTAGCTTTGTAAGAAAACAAAAAATAATGACGAAGCAATTTGCAAAGTTGTACTTTGCAGCTTTATTTTTTTTTATTTTTCTTGCGAATTAAATTTTTTTCTCAGTCTTGTTCATTGTCCCAAACTAATCAAAGAAATGGCGTGATATTTGAGGTCCCAGACACATCGCAGTTATGAAATTGTCGCGGTGTTTAAAATTCGGTGAAACAAATCGTTGGTCAACTTGTCGTAAATTTTTTCGCAGACTTTAAACGTACATTTGTTGGCAAAAAAAATCAAGAAAAAACATTCGAGGACGAAAGTGAGCTCTTGCTGCTATGCCGTTAAATTATTTCTGTCTCGGATGCGTTCGAGACTGTTAGCGTCTGACGTTATATCCGTACGTTCCGCGTATCCCAACGAGAATAATAAGAATATGAAAAGGACGTTGCGCCCTGTATATGCGACACTAACGTCGTCATCTATACTGAGAGAAAGAAGCCGACATGCAAGCTCCGCGAAAACGCATCGCCGAGATTTCATACAGTAGCGAAGCTTTCTCAAAAAGAGATATAGCCGCAGACAAAAATAAAGGAACGAAGGTGAGAGGCATAATTTTCGCGTGTAGACAGGCGTAGGAAGTTTCATTGAAGAGGGAGAAAACACTCAAGGGGAAACACAAAAAGTCTAATAAAATCCTAAGCCCAATTTGATATTTTGTAACTTTTCTAATTTATTAATTCTGAATGATTCAATACAATTACTAATTTCAATTTATATGATTTCTATTTATTAGTGTGGAGAACTTAAAGTGATATACATATATATATATATATATATGTATTCATTTAAGAATATAACAGATGTCATAAATAAATGAACTATTTTTATCACTTTTTATATTTACAGTTTCGACGCTCTACATCCAGAAAAAAAATCTAGTAGGCGGAACTAGATTTTAGTTAACGTAAATAAATTTTCTTTCCCAATGACGGCCTAATCGTATTTATGAAGTAAATTATTTTATTTCTATAGAGTAATTAACATGACATACATATTGTTTCGATTGAAATACATTTCTTTTTATTACGCTCAGCATAGACAATGTGGAAATTAATAATTAATTGTCGGACTATTTTTTTCAATGAGTCATTATGCAATGATATTAAAAATATTATTTTATTGATATCGGACAACAAAAACAAAACGGTAATCGTTCATAGATCACAAGATTTTTCCGTGACGCTCTCCTTAAAGTTCTGATTACGGGATTCGAATCTAAGATCTATGGGTCATTCCATACCAAGTGGGCCACCCAAACTTTACATGGTCACAAAAAGTGTACATCATTTTTCCAAAAGTTGTTTAGAGTATCGCGAACATCCATAAACTATTTCCGAATTTTAGCACCTATGGTTGGCTCCAAATTTAATAACATTTTTTTATGTCATTTTTCTTTATTCGCTGTATATTTAAAATTACCGAACGTACAAAAAATTTATTTCTGTATAAAATAAAAATTTTGGAATGTACTTTTTAATAAAAATTTTTTCCATAACCGCTCAAAAAAAATTACTGCCTTTTTACATTATTGTGCTTATAAACTACAGAAAAATTGGCGTGATGGCAAATCAATGACCCACTTAGTATGGAATGACCCTTATACGGCATATCTAACTACCTAATAAGTAGGCTTTCCACAAGACCAAACCTAGTATGAAGATTTTGTATCAAGAGTCGCGGTAACAACTCGATGCCAAGTTAAAAAAGAAAATTAATTTTACCTTCACATGACGATTCTGTCTGATCTTGATACTTTAATTCTATAATAGCTGCATCAAGTAGTATCATCAATTATGATACATCGCATTATAGCGGCAGATTATTTAAAGACGTTTGCCTATAACTTGTGAGTCAAAAATGTGACTGAAAAAAATGTCAATGCAGCTATCACGAATTATATGCAATATTAGTATCATGAATTGTGAATGCTACGTACACCCCATATAGGAAACGCCAGCGACAATAGGCCAAACGGTTGGCTGCCAGTGTTGGTTAAACTCCGAACCAGTGCTGGCTCCCAACATAGGCCAATGTTCACTGGCCGACTAAAGACTATCATCAGTGTGCCAGTGTTGGGGACCATTGTCTTAGTTCCAATAGGTTTCTCACTCATGTCAGCCAGTCGTGGGTAGACATGAGCTATTACCCTCATGCCAATAATTAACATAAACTCAATATCGCGCACCATCGGCACGTTAGCGACGACCAGAAAAAAAACATATTTCCTTTCCTACGATTTAAACAAGATTTTGTACTTGGCATTTTTTGGATCGGCCATTTTTTATCCTTTATTTTCCTGTATTCAATTTTATGAAAATGAAGTCGCTTTTTGTATATTAGCCGCCATATTGGATTCAAAAAGGCTCTCCGTTTCGTATTTCATACAAATTATATGATTTATTGTCATTGGATGGCCATATTGGATCCTCCATTTCGAATTTCTGAATTCAGATTTGAGTTTTTTAATCAGTGGCTTGAGAAACTTCCGTGTACCAAATTTTATCCAAATCCATCTGATGATCCTGGGATTGTTATCCTAGATGCAAGTATTATGGACTTAAAGTATGAATTATAAAATGTAAAAATGCATATTCACAAGTCTTAGATGCCCAACGACTCGGGAGTGTTTGTCAGTCCAAAATCACGAAGTGAACAAAAAATTGAAAATAATTTCCAAAACCTATAACAAACAATTCTCAGACAATACTGAAGCCCCAAAATGATTAATAAATTGATCATTTTCATTCGTTATCTTCTAATTGGTAGTAAAAACTTAAAATAATATATCAACCTGACAGGAAAGTCAGCTTCCGCGAACGCGTCAGCTGTTGCGGTACGAGTTGAATTTATTCGCGGTCCGAGATATCAAACTGAACTTCGTAACGATAAAGCGTTGAATATAGACGTTACAGTCTAAATTATCCATTTTTTACGGATTCCTTAAATTTTCATTAAGCTAATACTACTTATGCACCGACCGGACCACCTTTTACCACGACCATTGTCGATACAGTTGATTATTTTTGTAGTCATTCACCCCAATGTATTGATTATTTTTGTAGTCATTCACCCCAATGTATGGAGCGTGCTTCATTTTTTTTTCAAATTTTCTATCGCATATTTAGCGCACTATTAAATTAAATTGTGAATTTCTAAAAATTGCGTTTAAAAACTTTCGAATGAATGCATCTTCTTGGATATAAGTCCTATCTTAAAAAAACGTGTATAAAATTTTTTCATTTTGAAGTAAACTTTTATGCTAATTTATTTTTTTTAAATTCATTAAATCCTCCGAAGCAGTGATTTTTAGTTAATAACCGTAAAAATCGATTTTTCAAAAACTTGGACATGTTTTATTTTTCTTAAAAAATCTCTAAAATGCTACTCGTAAAGACGAACATTTTAAGCATAGACGGACAGTGGCACAATCTTTTTTTTTTTTTAATTTAATGTGAGTTTGAAAAATTAGAAAAAATAAAAACTCTCTTTTTGTACCAAAGTGGGACAATTTTATCCGAAATTTTATGAGAGTTTTCAGTTTTTATTTACTTTTTAAACTCTCATAAGATTCGAAAAAAAATATTATCCCACTTACCGGCACTGGTAGTTGTGCGGCCGGTGTGCGGCTCTGACGGTCCCCCTAGTTAAACAGCATTGTTTGCGGCCATAACTTGGATGGGTGACCGTTTAGCCATGCACCGGCTGGCACATCAATCAGTGAGCGGGAGGTCAATTTTTCTGAAATCTCGGTGTTAACACTTAAGTAAGTTACTTTCATGAATACACCGGGAAATCAGAACTATATATGGCCGTCAGTACCCGTACGGGTTTTCCGAAGTTTCCCCGTGCCCATGACAAATGCGGTACAGTGTAGCTAAAGTCGGTTGCGGACGCATTGGAAAGTTAGGTTAGCTTAATGAAGTGCGGGTAGGGAGTGATAGGAGTATAAGGGCGGGACGGGCGGTAAAAGGCGATTGAAGCCATACCATGGTAAGAATGAAAAAAAAATATATATTATCCCACTTCCCGTCTAGACTTAAAATGTTCGTCTTTATGAGTAGAGGTTTAGAGATTTTTTAAGAAAAAATATAAAACACGCAAGTTTTTGCAAATAGATTTTTATGTTTATTGATTAAAAATCAATGTTTCGAAGTTGAAGAATTTTTTAAATAAATGTTCATAAAAATATACTTCAAATTGAAAAACTTTTATATACTTTTTTTACGATACGACTTATATCCAAGAAGATACGAAAGTTTTTAAACGCAATTTTTTAAGGAATTTCTAGAAATTCACAAGTGCGCGAAATATGCGATGAAAAAATCGAAAAAAATCGCGCATGCTCTACCCATTCGGGTGAATGACTAAAAACATAATCAACTATATCGACGATGGTCGTGGTGAAAGATGGTCCGATCGGTGTATAATGCCCCACATATAAAAAATCGGTAAATTCTGTTTCTCAACTTCTGTCAACTTCTGAGTTATATTCGAACGTAACTAGACGGGCAATATCTCTCAAAATTTGAGATTGGGTGTATTAAGTGTTCATTTAAATAATGCAAAAAAATGAAAGCCCTTAGTTGGAAGTCGACTCATAGGCGAACCTCCTTAAATGATACTTGGTATTGCTGATTGCGAATCGGAAACTACAATTCTGATATTCAAAACAGTAGATCCAATATGTACCCAATAAACACATAATTGAACAGCAATGTAACCTGGAAGTTACATGTGATTGTAACAATGTAACGTTTGCGTTATGTTGCGGCTATGCAACGTAGGCGTAACATGTGATGTTTCATTTGTTATATGCAGGTAATGTTACTGTCATGTGACATATTCTCGTTGCAGTTGCATAACAAAAGCTATGAAACCACAACGCAACGTGCAAGTAACAATTGTGACGTCACGTTTGTGACAGGAAGACAATGTTACCATTATCTAACGTGGCAACATTGCAAAAACGTTGCACGGGAATGTAACATCGTAAACATGCACGTTATGTAACTGTTATATGCCATAATTCCGTTACAGTTATGTAACAAAAATGTGTAACTGTAATGCAACATACATGTAACTTTTGTAATGCAACTCCGGCTATAGTCCGGTCATGTTACAGTCATGTAACGTGGCAACATTGCAAAAACGTTGCAAGGGAATGTAACATTTACATAACATGTATATTACAGTGGTTATGTAACATCGTAAACATCCACGTTATATAACTGTTATATGCCGTCGTTACGTTACAGTTATATAACGAAAGTGTGTAACTGTAATGCCACATGTATGTAACGATTGTAATGTAACTGTGGCGATAGTTCGGTTATGTTACAGTCATGTAACGTGTCAACGTTATAAGAACGTCACATATTCATACAAAATGTTATGTCCGCTAGGTGGCTAACGACTCAAAAGTTTCTCGCAAACGATTCGTGACCGTACGCGTATAAGACTGAGCGTCTTCGCAGTACAAAAGAAACAGTGGGATACCCTTCGGAGGTGCCCTAACTGGTTGGCATTATTCGCCAATAACTTGTTTTACTTTTAATTGTAGCAGCTATTTTTTTGACCTTCTAAGGGTAGCGATTTCGCAACCCGTGGACTTTTGTGGCCTCAGTCGACAAAAGAACCTCACGTGAACTTGACTTTCGAAGTTGCGGTTTCGTAACTTTTATGTTACTATGCATCAGTAACATTACGCACCGTACAGGCAACATAACTGAATTGTAACGGTTCTGTAACGCATGTTACGTAATATGGCAACATTGTTGAGTGGGAAATAACAACTTACATGTAAGTTACAGGTGATGTGGCTGGTAACTTTCGGTTACATTGCTGTTAAATTGCGGTTACATTGTGCAACATAGCAGTTACATTACGCAACGTGCGGGCAACATAACTGGAATGTTACGGTTACGTAACGCATTTTACATAACATGGTAACATTGTTGAGTGGGAAATAATAACTTACATGTAAGTTGCAAGTGATGTTACTTGTTACATTGGGTTACATTGCTGTAACATTGCTATAACATAACCGTGTTTACTGGGTATGTATAGTCGAGTCTTCAAATAGGGTCTATTTGAATGAACAATAACGTTTGGTAGTAATAAATATATTTTTTTACGTAATCTTATCAGGAAAACATTGATTTCAATAAATGAATCTAATTCGGACAAATTTACTGCAATAATTAAAACACATAAATATATATTGGATTGAATGAAAATTTAAGCTCAATTAAATAAGAAAAATTGAATACAGGAATTTCGTCAATTTAACTAGATGTTTTTTGCGGATAAATGAAGACTTTAGTAGCAAAAAATAGAATTTTTGTTCAGTGACCTTTATTCTATGAGGATTGAATGTATAAATATGTTCGAAATCAATATATTGCATATTTCAATGAAATACATATATGTTTCATGGGAAGCAAATTTTAGTTAATACAAATAACGGCAAATTAAATATATGAATTTAATTACGTTAAATAGACTTTTTTTCTGGTTGTACTGTAAGATTTTTTCAGACCACAAGATAATATTGGATTCACATTATATTAATTAATTCTAAGTTTATATAATACGAAGCAGCAATTTATTGATATCAATACCATGCCCGAGACTCGGAGTATTCGCTGGAAAACAATAGCGATACCGTCGGGGATATCTTCACGAACCTTACTATTAATAAGTGAGCTGTAATCGGAATGTAACGACCTCTACTTCTCACATAATCAAACCTGATAGAGTGTCGTTTGTTTTAGCTTACTTGAGACGTACACATTTTGTTCAGAAAATTCATTAGCAGAATGAAGAGGATCTAGAGTATGAAGGACGCCGTTGCGTATGTCCGAATTCAACTCACGTTATTCTATTTTTAAGCGATTATACGTTACTTATCGAAAACAATAATTTAAAATAAATTCTAATAAATTCTTTCTAAGTTACAATATTTCAGTATTACAATATTAAAAAACGTCGTTTTTAATGCCCACAACATTTTTCTAATGCTCACGGAGAGAAACTTCTGTGGCGTGACAACATAAAACGGTGACAACAAAAATCGTTATGTTAGGCTGACAAATCTTTTATTCGGTTGACAAATCAGTTTTGCTATGCTGATAAATCTTTTGTTCCGCTGACAAATCTTTTTCCTGGGCTGACCAATCTTTTTGTTAGTCTAAAAAAACGATTTTTGTTGTCACTGTTTTATGTTGTCACGACACAGAAATTTCTCTCCGTGCTTGGCCTCAAGTCACTAACGCGCATCTTAATACACATTACACTACATATTACATTTCAGAACAGCGTTAGGTTTTCGAAAATATGTACATCGTCTTCGAACAAAAAATACTTTTTAACGAGGGCTGAAGTTGTAATGTTGTGAGAAATTTGAAAACGCAATGAAATGCAATGAAATTTGAAAACGATCACTTGAAAACTGTTCCCTGGAGAATGTACACCGTTTTGAAAAATGTCGTTTCGAGAAAAACGCGTGTAAAGTTTCAAGTGTAGAAATTTCATATACCTAAATTGTGTACTTTCGACTAATCGGCGATGCCAGGTCCACAAAGTATGCCAGCGAAGTATTTCGAATTTCGCTTTAAAAATTTGAGAGAATGTTTTTGACCGTATATACTAATGGATGAGACGAAAAAAAAATCGATTTTTTTTCACACTGGAAAGATCCCTTAAATCACTTATAACGACGTTTTAGACTATTCTGCGTATACCGAGACAAGAGAATAAAAAAAAACAAAGCTACCTCATATGACGAAAAAATTAATTAAAAACAACTTATTATCTTACGCATTTAACGAAGCCACCTCTAAACGCAAGTATGTTTATTTTCTTTTTTTGGAAAATTTTTGTCAAACGTGTAAAATAATTTGGAAGCAACTCGCAAGGTTCTACGTTGCAGGCTTATTTATGTTCGAAAGGGATTTTTTTAAAATCCAAATTGCCATAAAATGCGTTTGTAAAATTTCGGATATTTTGCTGAATAGTTGTCCATAAGTGCCGGTACATTTAATATGGATTAGGAAGTTCAAATTTTACAGCATTTTGAAAATTTCAAAAAGAAAGTCCGTCTTCGTTATATGTTTAGTAAATTACGGGATATCAAAATAAAATTTTGTACACAGTACGACTAACATTAAATCATGGTCGGTACTAAGTGTAGTGAAAATCGGTAGATTGGTTTTAATTCTATTACAGTTTCGATTTTTTTAAGTGTCTGTGGTAAAAAGTGGTTCTATGGTTCAATTTACAAAAGTTAAAGGGTAAAGGGATTTTTTTTAGTAATTTTAAAAATGTTGTAACATTCTGAACCGATACGTGGCAAATACAGTCACAAATGTGCATTGAGATAAAAAAAAGATACTGGTGACGATAAATTTATAGTGAAATACAACCTCAGCTATTTAATGAAAGTTATCTGTACTAATTATTTATAGTCAATGCAACAGTTAATAAAATAGTTATCGTAACAAAATATATATTGTTTTCAAAATTTAGCGATAGATGACATGTACTATTCATAGAAAACATAATTACAAGTATAGTATTCTTTGAGAAATTATTTAACAATTTTGAAATGGTGATTGGAAATGCATTAATAAAGTTACACTAACTATAAGAAAATAGCTAATGTTGTATTTCACTATATGTTCATTTTTTTCTATAGATAAAAAAATTAATTACGTATTTGTAAATAAATTTTTATCTGTTTACCATTTTTTAAAACAATTAGTGAAACGCGATATAAACGATGCGATGACAGTGTGATGTCTCCAATGCAACAAGTAACATTTACATCATATTTGAATGCGCGAATAACGGGGCATGCGCTATGATAGTTTGATGCGTATCGCATGCGCAGCGTGTTACTGCTGGGAAATTGACTTCTGCTACACTCGAGGGGCATAACCTCTAATTGGCGTTCTTATTTTTTGTTCATACTATGTTATTAACTTAATTCCATTGGCCATTTGTTGTCTTTTTTAATTAACAGTGTTTAAAACAGAATCAACAATCATCAGAAGTGTTCAAATATGTATTATTTCTTTTGAAGTGGTGATTTAATGTGTTTGCAGTACATTTCTGAATGTTTCAACACTGAACAAATGTTCAGTGATATTATCAATAAAAAAGATCATCCCAGTGTTATTCTCTGGTTTTTTAAAAATATTATGCGTTCATTTACTTATTTATTTGTTAATAAAAAAAACATTTATTTGTAAAATAATTACTAATATTCTGAAATCTGATTTGCAAATAATATTTTTATTTTGTTTATTAAAGGTACTGAGATGCCCCAAATTTTAGATGCCATTTGCCGAAACTTGGTTTTCAACCTACTCTGCGCGTGATTCAGACCAAACTGCTAGGCAGATTGGACTGGTTGACGTCTCATTTTCTTCTTCATAAAAAGATACACCGGCTAAGCGGAGCAAATGTTAATAAAAGGTAACAGTTTTTAAGTGACATAATTTATAATAAATAAATTTTATGCTATTTTCTAAATCATTGATTAACCTTTCAGGATGAAAAAAAAAATATTTTGCTCCGCTTAGCCGGTGTATCTTTTTGTAAAGAAGAAAATCTGAATCACGCGCAGAGTGGAAAACCTAAGATCTTTGCTTAAGTTAATACTGAAAGGCATATGCAAGTCAGACAACAATAAAAAATCCTTTCATCGAGTACCAACAACATAGTTCACTGACCATTTTTATATGCAAGAGAATTTGGATGATATTGAATTTTTTAATTCAATTTTTTTGACGTGACTCCCTCCCCTTAATAGTTGCGTGAACGGCCGCGATTTCTTTCAGTGTGGTTATATGATCGTCGACTTGCATACCAAATTAGAAAAAATACGTGAAGAATTACAACAGTTATTGTGTTAACAAGGAAATCTACACGGATACACATAAAGACTTTTTTTCTAAACCACTGTTCTCGACGTTTTGGACCACTCTGTGTGTACTGGTATGAAAATCTTGACTAAAATTTCTCGAAATCAAAGCTTCCTCAATGAGGAATCAAAAGTATATTTCAACAACAGTCATCCGCGGCAAAAATCACGCACTTCCCTTATAGCATAATATAGGGGAGAGCGGGGCAAAATGGATCCACGGCACGTTGAAAAAGGGGCATAATGGCACACCTCGTCAAAATGGCACCAGCGTACACTGAAATCGTAAAAAAATTATGTTATGGTTTAATTGCCATGATAATAATCTCACGATGTCTTTGAAATTAAATTTAAAAGAATATAAATAGTAGGGTAGGTACAAAATAGTACTTTTCGTCACAAGGATATGAAGCGTTACTTCTACGGCTGGGGTTAAGACGAGGCGCAGGGTTCCTGCAGCGTCTTAACCTCGGCCGTAAAAGTGGCGTATCACGTCCGTGTGACGAACAGTATTTTTTTTCATCCCATATGTAAACGACGCAATGAAGAGTCCAAATTTTTGCGCCGAGGGGAAGCCGAGGCAAGGTGGAGGAAGGTAGTCGGAGGGGTGGGCGAAGGGCGTCTGGCGGGGTGGTAACATAAGCTTTCGTTGCCGTAACAAATGTGGTTTGTTACCGTTTGATTTTCTACCAAAGCAAATAGCATTTGCTGTGGCAGTATTCATTAATTTGCTGTCGTAGCATTAAATTATTTGTTTCAATAGCAAATCAACATGTAATAGTAGCAAATCGTTTTCACGGAGAAAACGGGTTAGTTGAGAAAGCTAACCTTTAAATGCTTGGAGCGTTCGATGTAGTTTGGTTGGTATTACCAATCGGTTGGTTGGCACATCATTCCAATACCAACCGATTGGTACTGGAATGACAATACCAATCGATTGGTTGGCGCCACCAATCGGTTGGTGGGCGTTACCAATCGGTTGGTTGACATCAATCGGTTAGTTGGCATTACCAATCGGTTGGTTCTGACACTCAATAACTTGCTAATGCCATATTTTACCATGCCTATTGGTTGGCACGTATGAATTCCGTAGTTCCTACAACTAAACCCTTTTCTCCGTGTTGCTTTCCTATTTCCACCATTACCCCACACGGAGAGAAACAAGTAATTTTGGTTAGTCACCGAAACTAAATCGAAATCGTAGTCTCAACTTGTTTGATTGGTGGCAAAATAGTACGTATGAGCAACAACTCAGTTCCTGCAACTATTACGGCTGCTATCCAATCCAAATGATTCGTTACGCCAACCAACCGGTGAGTTGAGGTTATGATCTCAGCTGGTCATTATTACTATCGATACTCTACCAACGAGGTTATAGTTTCTTTAACCGATTGAGTAGTTGGCGCTATTCTATTTCGATTGGTTGTCAGGACCGATAAATCTGTTTGTACAACTACTTTTTTTCTTTCCGTGCGGCAATTTATTTAAAGTCCCGCGCACTAGTAGCTTTATTTATAGCTCTACATTTACATAGCTGCAGTTCTAGTTATTACCAGCAATTGACAGCAAATTTTGCTACAACGACATACGGATTTCTCTCCGTGTGTCGCGTGTCAATGTACGAATTTTTGTTTTCATGTGTTATATTTTACCCCGGTTATAGCATGCTTCGTCTCGTTCGCTGCCGTGCCATTATGCCCCATAGCCATTATAGTCCGCTCTCCCCTACTATTAATTATAATTTGAATACATAAATTTATTACCTTTGTTCACAAAATATGATTGAAATAAATAAAACAAAAAAATGCATATGGATGCATGAAAAATACTCGCTGTTAAAAATGCAAGAGATATACAAAACGATATGAGATTTACGAAACGGGTATATGAATTCCATATTTACATACTTTTATTGAAAATTTAAGGATAGTATGAGAATTCTCCGATATAAGTATTTGAAAATTACAGTACGTGAGTATTGTAATCTTCATTTTAATATACAAATATTGTATTTGTCAATGACGAATGCATCTGAAAATTAATATACGGTATATGCATCCGAGCTTTATATACTATATATTAATTGTCAAACAAAATTTTTTTACAGTGCATTTAAAAAATATGAAAATTCTCGCCGTTTTATATAACAACTTAATTTCTTGAATTACTTTTATTCCAATGGCGAAGTAAGGTAAACGGCTCAGTTCCTGACACTGCCACACTTTCTGACACTGATGGTACATTTATATCTGTAGTAAATAAAATTTTCGCCAAATATAAAAAGTTTTGCAGGCAAATTGAAGAGCATTTTTTACTGCCAAACATTTCCGAGATAGGAATGTTTTTATAGAATATTTCATATCGAAATCTAATAGTGAGAGTTGCGACTAACATTTCAGAGGCTTTCGAGCGACATTCGTAGTCGGAGCTCAAGCACATGCGGAATTTCCGATTTATACCCTTAAGTAATTATTTTTTTTAATATGCATTTCCCCCCGCCTGGAGGCATTACGCCTATTGCAGAGTCGGGCCGGATCAGTAGCCAGTCCCCCCTGGGGTCTGGTCCGGATCAGTAACCAGGCCCCCATAGCATTTCTGCTATGGGCATAGGAAAACTGCGGAACACCTATGCCGATATAGCCGGTTTCGAGTTCGTCTCACGGCACCGGAGCTACGTCACGTTTCGTCGAGAACGTAAACACGGACTACAGCTGTATACATGTGACCTCCACAGGTGGAAATACCTGTGTGGGTCTCCTGTATACATCTGGAGCTTCATCGCGCCCGTATTTATATTTTTGACGAAAATCGACGGCACCGGAAATCGAACCCGCAACCTACCGATGCTCTGGACTAGAGGCCAGTACACTGACCACTAGACCACCGCACCGGTTCCCTTAAGTAAGTATTAAATACTATAAAAGTTATATGAATACCTTCAGCATAAACCACTATAGATCTGATAAGTAAAAGTTCATGTAAAGGTTAGTTCTTGCTATAAATCGTCGGAGTCAGTAAGTGTATCACCTAATCCAGGTTATGTTGCAGTTTCTGACACTGCATGTATAACCTATGTCGAAGCGTCAGAAACAGGTTGGTGTCACCAACTGCGACATGGAAGATTCAATAGTGTTAGTTAGGGTGGTCCGTAATAGACAAAATCTCGAAATCCTCATGACGCAACCCCCAAAAATCTTCGATTTAATATTTTTTAAATGTGTGTAAAAATTCAGCAGTATTGAATAACATTTGCACGTACTCTTGCACTTGAAGATTAGCATTGGTGTTAAATAGGAAAAAAACAAGCTTTTTAGTCTTTTCCATATAACTAAACGGGAAAAAATCTGAAAAACTTATGCTTTAAACCAACTTTACTGTCAGTCTTTGTGAGTAAAACATACATTTTTTAGATTTTTGCCCGTTTAGTTGCAGGGAAAATACTAAAAGCATATTTTTTTCCCATTTAACATCAATGTTCAACTGCAATGGAGCACGGGTAAATGTTATCCAATCCTGCTGAATTTTTACTCACATTTTTTAAATATTATTTCGATGACGTTTAGGGGGTGCGACCCGAGGGTTTCGAGATTTCGTCAGATAAGAACCACCCTAGTGTTAGTAATAGACAACCATAATTAAAACAATAATTTAATTATTATTTCTTAATTATTGAACTTCGAAACCGGGTGAATCTCATTCAGAAGGGCTTAATGTACACGTCAAAGTATTTTTTTTTTCCGTTTCATAATATAACGTTTTCGTAAATAATAGAAAACCAGGGCCGCGATTCTAAAGATGTCATAAACTGGGCCGTTTATCTTATGCTTCTATGAAAAATTGTAAGTTCACGCCAAAAGCCGACAATATTTTCATTAATCTGATCCCCACCGGCTCCTGAACTCTTCAAAAGTCATTCACGGCCATTCGCACTGCCTACATTCGATCCGATTCTCTTGACACCCACGCGTGAAAACGAGTTTTTAGCTTCATCGCAGGTTACCTCGAAGTGGGAGGGGTAGCTGTGCCTATGATATAGCTGAAAAGGACGCGCGAACGCTCGTTCTCGGATTAACGAAATTGAGGGTTGCGAAGTAGACACACACCGAGGTGGATATTATTAGGGGAGGATGAGGCGTCAGACTGGTCAGACAGCAGCGATGAGAGAGCGCGCACCGAGCAGCAACACAGTCATTTCGTTCGTTCATTCGGTGGTTCTCCCACTCACTCTAAAGGAGCGACTCCGTTGTATAGTTCCTTCCCTTGCCTTCTCTTTTTTTTCTGGAAGCCCCTTGCGTGAGTCTACGAGTCAAACGAGTGGCTTTTTCGCACAGCACCATCGATATACTTTCGAGTCAACGCACCTCATCGTCCATCGCACTTCAATAGACCATATATACATTGCTATAGGCCACACTGGGTATTATCCTCTAGATGGTAAAAGTCTATCTGCACGGAGTTGGGATCGTTGAACCGCGAAAATTAATCTTGTAATATATTGCGCTCAAATCGCCGGCTCTTTCAATGCATACACCTAGAGAAATCAGACTCAGAGCCAAAAAATTGAATACAACAAATCATTTATTTGAAATATATTTTATTGATACAAATATTTTAGTATTTGAAGGCACTATACGTGTAGTCAAAACACCAATATATTGCATTGAATGAACTCTATAAAAGAGCCGAATTATTCGAATTAAAAGAACCAGTACAATTGAAGCAATTGAATATTAAACAGGTTCAAATAAATATTGTTCACAGTGAAACAAATATGGTTTTGATTCAACGATAAATTTAGTTGATAGGGTTGACGATATGATATGAATAAGTATATTGTCTGAAGTTTTCATAGGGTAGTTTAATTGAATCAACACAATATTTAGTCAAAAAGATTGAATATTTCGTTGAGTCAATAAAATGTTGATTTAATTCAACAAAAGGAACAATCAAATATATAAGTGGTTTAAATAAACCCATGTATTTGAATATTTTCAAATAAATGGTATATTTGAAAATTTAGTATATTCAATTATGAATTATGGGATCATTTGAAATATATGAAATTTTATTTGAACCAAATAAATTTTACTAAAAATTAATACGATTTATTTGTATGCAATAAATTCTATTTGATCGAAATAAAAGCCCATTAGACCATCCCTTAAATAATTTTTTTCTTCAAATGCTAGTTTAATAGGATTTTATTTTCATCAAATAGAATTTACTTTATTCAAATAAATATCAACTGAAATTATCTATTCAACATTTAATTATTTCAATCAACGAACATTTACTTTCTCTGGAACAAATATGTATTTCATTCAATTTTAGAGTTATTCTATTTCTAACATATTTATTTATTTGAAGCAACTTTCACTCTGCAGCGGCCACAGAATAAATATTTTATTCACAGCTACTAAGTACTTATTGAATCCGGAGAAAAAGATCTAGTTAAAACGATTAAATACATGTATTGGATATTTTTTATTAAAATCGATTAGAACTTTCTTTTAATCCAATATATATTTATTTCCTTTAATCAACGTTTCTTTGATAACATCTATTAATCAAAAACTAAACTTAACTCTAATACACGTTTTTATTCATCCAAAGGAAAGTACAATCGACTAAATGTGTATGCGTAATGTATTTTATTTGATGAACTACGAATGTCTCAAAATGTAACATTTATTGATTTGATTTAGTTCGTGTATATTCATATAAAAATTATATATTCTTTAAATCGACAGCAGTGGACGCGCGGTCGGTGTGTGGCTTCAACGGTCCCCAGAGTAAATCAGCACTATTTGCGGTTATAACTTGGATGGGTGATCGCTTAGCCGCGCACTGATTTGCGCGCCAAAAGCTGAGCGGGAGATAATTTTTCTGATCTTCTAAGGCATAGTGAGGGATATTCTAATAAATTTTTTTATTTTTTTTATCGACGTTTATGTAACTGCCGACCCAAATATATATTTCTTAGATTTGAATATATTTACTATTCAATAAGTATATTACTTAAGGCGACCCAGTCACCTAAAAGAAGTCATAAGAAAAAAAATTCTGCAAATGATACCCTTCCTTTAAAAAAATTACATTTAATCCTCATTAAGTACATAACAAGCATTATAATTCTGTAATTTTGTAAAGACTTACACGGAAAAAAAGTAGAACCTTGCACATTGCTTCCTCATTATTTTTCGCTTTTTACAAAGCTACCACTATGAGGAAGTATGTTATTCAATTTTGGCTTCCTCATAGAGGAAGCTTTGTAAAAAGCGAAAACTAATGAGGAAACAAGGATGCAAGGTTCTACTTTGCATCCTTGTTTTAATTAGATAAATAAACATATTGTGAATTCGCTTTTTCTATTTCGTTATTCCGTAATTTCGTTATTATTAGAGCGCTTCCGAAACTGAACGTGATAACGTATATTTTTCAAAATAATTTAACATTCCATGAAATCAAAAATTTCATACCGTTCGGCGCTAAATTGTATATATATATATATAATGGCTGAATATTTTCGCGAATATTGATTCATTTATATACAAAATTTGAGCTCACTATCTCAAGTTTTGCAAAAGTTACAATAGAGCGATAATGTCAATTTTTTGAAAAATTCAAAATTCCATAAAATTTGAACCACTTTACCGATTCGAGCCAAATTCAATACCAAACAACATTGGGTGCACCTGGTCTTATAACCAACTGTTCAGCAAAATAGACTAAATTTTACGAAATTTAGAGCATGCACCTCCTTTTTTAAAAAAATTCAAAACGGCATAAAATCGAAAATTTCGCACACATTTTGTCGAAAATTACTGCAGTTGAAGAGGGTCTGCTTCTACACTTGTGTGCCAAATTTGAGCTCGATATACAAAACGGTTCTTGAGTTATCGGCATTCGAATTTTCGGAGTTGTATACATACATACACACACACACACACACACACACACATACATACAGACATTTTTTTCTAGATCACTTTTCTGAACGTTTTGGACAATTCTAAGTATCTTGACATAAAAATCTCGAAATTTTTTTTTTCATGAAAACAAAGCTTCCTCTATGAGGAAGCAAAAGTAGCTCTGGCTACCAATTCCAGCATATACCGTGTCGCGTGTTAGTTACTAAAACTAAATCGGAATCGTAATCTCAACTTTTTTTGATTGGTAGCAAAAATAGTACGTATGACCAACAACTTGGTTCCTGCAACTATCATGGCTGCTATCCAGTGCCAATCCAAACGATTCGTTACGCCAACGAACCGGTGAGTTGAGGTTATGATCTCAGCTGGTCATTGTTACTGTCGACACTCTACCAGCGAAATTATAGTTTCTTCAACCGACTGAGTAGTTGGCGCTATTCTAACTATTTCGATTGGTTGTCGGGAACGATATATCAGCGTTTACAACTACTTTTTTCCTTCCGTGTACAGTGCACAGGAATGGTGTGAGATAAATAGTAAAGGTTTTCACTTGTCGTAGCTTACAGACCAAACCAGTGAACAAATTTTAGTGTTCAGTGTATTATTTTATCGGTCGAAGAGAGCATTCTGGATTGAACATAGCCATCCTGGATGAAGTGAAAATTAGATATATTGTAACAAATTGTTTAGTGAGTTTTTAATAGAGAAAAGATTTATTTACACATTTAAAATCATAGCTTTGTCATAAAGACCTGAAATAAAAATTCCTATATTCAATCCAGAAGATTGAAGAAAAAATTCAATCCAAAAGATTGATTTTTAAAGAAGTGTATCATTTAGACAATTTTTTATGACTTTTTTTTAGGTGACTGAGTCCCCTTAACAATAAAAAAAATTTATTTGAGGTGGATAGAAGTCTAGGTCGACAACCTAATAAGAAGTTTTATTTCCGTTGCGTAGATTCTAGTCCCATTAAGATTTTTTTTCTGGTTGTAATAAATTCTGAGCTGGGACGTGTTCGATCGTTCGTACCGTTACCTCACGAAATTTTTAAGGAGGTTACTCAGGGTTTTTCTGGCGGGGAGGTGCGCTAAGCCGTAGAGTGTTGAGCGGGTTGACGGGGTGGCAATGTGGGAGAGACAAGACCCTGACGCGTGCTCGCTCGCGTACATTATTGTTTACGATTCGAGCAGTGGTGTTTTTACTCCCGCACGGAGAGAAATTTCTGTGTCGTGACAGCATAAAACGGTGACAACTAAAATCGTTACGTCAAGTTGACAAATCTTTTCTTCGGCTGACAAATCCGTTTTGCTATGCTGATAAATCTTTTGTTCGGCTGACAAATTTTTTGCTGCGCTGACCAATCTTTTTGTTCGCCTAACAAAACGGTTTTTGTTGTCACCGTTTTATGTTGTCACGACACAGAAATTTCTCTCCGTGCGACTGCCCGCAGTGCAAAAAGGCGGAATTATGTGTTTCACCGACATCGCGTGAAACACATATCGTGCCTATTTCCATTAGTACAATGTTCTCTAAAACAGTTAAAGATGTCTTAACAGTATTTGGGTATTTGGGATGTCTTAACAGTATTTCATATGTTTTTTTTCATAGATTGATTTTCATAGATGTGTTTTATTTCATAGATAGTATTAGGTGAATAAATTGGAATAAAGGGACAAAAAATTCGGAGTGAGACAATTTTCTTAAATGTTTTTTTACGAAAATTTTTATCCTTTTTAATTGTTTAAGTCTCATAAAAAATCGAAAAAAAAGATTGTCCCACTTCCCGTCGATGCTTAAAACGTTCGTCTTTATGAACAGTGTTTTAGTGATTTCTTTAAAAAAAGAATAATATCCAAGTTTTTGAAAAATCGATTTTTATGTTTATTAATTCAAAATCAATGCTTCACGGGAGTTAATGAATTTTCAAAATAAATTTACGTAAAAGTATACTTTAAAATAAAAAAACTTTTATGCAGGTTTTTTTGCGTTACGACTTATATCTAAGACAGAATGCGTGCATTCGAAAGTTGTTAAACGCAGTTTTTAGAAATTCACAAGTGCGCAAAATATATTATAAAAAATTTGAAAAAAATTGAGCCATTGCGGTGAATGACTAAAAAAATAATCAACTATATCGACGATGCTTGTGGTAAAATGTGATGCAATCGGTGTATAATGCCCTTATTTAAATTCGCTAAATTTACGAAACCTTTTTGGCATTTAAAAAATGTAACGTATGTATGTATGTTTATTAGTGCGTCTCACACGGGTTTACACGATTTTTTTCAAACGTTTCTCGTCTTTCTACATCTTTTCCACTCGTTACACCAAATTTACTTTACATTTCTCCTTTCTTCTTCTCTTCTTACCATTCAGTGAGTTTCCTTCGTTTCTACTCTTACTCTCATTCTACATTCCTCCACACAAGTTCACTCTCCGCTTTCATTGCTATTTTCCTTTTTTTCTCTCTATTTACACTTTCACTACAAATCGCACTTCTTTCCCACTTTTTTCAGTATCCACTGCACAGTGAAAGTTGATTCAAATAAATAAATATGTTACAAAAAACTGAAAAATTGAATCAAATACATATTTGTTCAAGGAAAAGTAAATTTTCGTTGATTGAAACAATTAAATGTTGAATAGATCATTTTAGTTAATATTACCAAATATTTTTTCTGGGTGTAATTTACTATAAAAACTATAATACTATAATAAGGAAACAATTTGCTAATTTGTTCTTTGGAGGTTTGTTTAATAGAATAAGCAGCTTCAACTTGTTGGCTTTTATAATTCAACATTATTTTTATCATTTTAGCAACATTATGTTATCAACTAATTCCCATTTCTGGGAGATCCATTTCATATATGTTCACCCAAACGTAAAGGTATAGTTACAATTATAAACCACTTTTTCGATATTCACACACATTAATTACTATTACTATTACAATCCTACGGACGATGCATTCAAATGGCACCGTTCTGATAGCCTACCATACTTCGGAAATATTCAATGGCAAAATTGTTCATGCAATAACGCCATAGGTTTCAATTAGAAAGAATTCGCTTAGAAACAATGGCTAATGAAATGAAAAGAAACCGAGAAAATGTGTTGAGAAGACAATTTTCTTCCCAAACTTGTGTCCAAATTTCAAGTCGATTGCCTCTTTGATTTTTTAGATATCATCAGAGAAAGTATCTGTTTTGGCATGCGTCTCTCTCTCTGACTCATGCATTCTCGAGTTATCGTGCTCTCGCGCACGAATTCGCCCGCGACTGTCATTTGACTTACAGCACTATATCGAAGCCCAACGAAGTTCTCTAGCGATTGGCTGAACGACAAATTTGCACTCTAATACTTTTTTACTGAGAATGATGAACCCTATTTATTCTCCATGGGTTAGCCAATAGTTAAGACTCACCCTGTATATTAGGGTGTGTAAAAAAAAAATTTGATTTTTTTTATTTATTTTTTTACTGCAAAAGTATATATTCTGACCTTAATATCTGCCTTCTATACGGAATACGCGACTTAATTTTTTTATAATTTTTTAAATTCGATATTTGCTGAAAAACAAAAATCGCGATTGAGACATCTCTAAATACTATTTGTCAGTGAATTCCTTTGGCACATTCGATTGTTAGATCAACCCCTCGAGTTTAAGCCATGAAGACCAAAAAAAGTGCGATAATAAGCAGTAAGAAGCAGAAATTGACAAAAATAATTTTTTCAATTAAATAAATTTGGTTTATTTTATTTTTGCCCAAAAAAAAATTCTGATTCTTTTATTAAACTTGCAAAAGTGTGTGTCTGGACCTCCATATGTACCTTTTCACATAGAACCTGCCGGTAGATTTTTTTTTCAGAATAATAATAAATAAATAAACAAATAAATAAATAAATAAATAAATAAAGTATTTTTTACTTTTTTTTAGAGATATTTAAATCGGGGTGTTTTTCTTAACGTTTGAAATACCTTTAATTAATTAATAAAATGAAGAAAAAAAAATGAAAAAGGTCTTCTTCCTCTTTTTTCTTCTCAAAAATGTTGATGTTCATCACGGTATTTTTGAGATTTTTTAATCGAAGTGTTGTTTATTTAACGTTAAAAATTTTTTTGAATAATATTATAAAATGGAATAAAAAAATAGCAGGAGGTCTCGGTCCACTCTGATCTATGGTTCAAATGTTTTGTTGCACATCTTAATATTTTTGAGAATTTTTTGGCATTTTTAAATTAGGGCGTTTTTCAGATAGCTTTAATTATGCATAACTCAACAATTTCGATAAAAATAAATCTGAAAAAATTTCTGCCTGCATTTTTCAGTTGGGAAAATAACATAAAAAATTACCGCAAAAAAAACATGAGGGTCAGCCGTTGACCGAGTTGGTATGGAATGCCTTATATACATGTGCATAATTTTGCAACAATTAACCGCTCACAAATGCCCCACGAAATTATTAAAATTGTTGAAACGTTTAACAAAGATAAAAAATAATTTTTTTAGTTTAAATCAAGCATGTACATTTGTAGTCCAAATTAATGACTTTGATAAGAGACGGAACGTTGAAAATAATAATTTCCGTATTTAAGCGATTCGTAAATTCCCATAAAACAATAATTAAATCACTCAATTAGCAAAAAAAAAAAAATGTTAATATTTTGATTACAGGAGTAAAAGCAGTTAAAAATATAAAGTATCAGACGTTTATCGATATGGCTTTTGCCCGTCGTATATCCACGATACGTTTACAGAATTAATCTGGTAAATATAAAATATATACAATTTTGAAGATATTTGCTGTATATCAAGAGTCGCGGTAGCGACTCGATGCCAAGTTAAAAAAGAAATTAATGTTGCCTTCACACGACAATTTGTCTGTCTGATGTTGACTGGACGGGGTGTTACTCCTGACTTGACGGTCGCTACTGCTACTCTATTTATTCCGAAGTCGGACACTCACCGGTCGTTTTCAAATTGTAACTCGCATGATATTTGACCACACGTCGAGAACGAAAGATGTGTCAGCTTCAATATATATATTTTTTCTCTTTCAAATGAGACGTGCGGCAAGGAAATCTGTTTGTTTAGTGCTGATATCTGTCATCTTAGTAATTCTGGCCTAGCGATTTTATGTTCTTCTCGTCCTGCCGCTCTTACACAACTTTAAATGTCCCAACCTGTACGTGCTGACGTATTATCTCTGACCACACGTCGCGAACGAAAAATGTATCATGATCAATATTTTCTATTTTTTTTCTTTCGAATGAGACCTGTCACAAGAAAATCGGTTCATTTATCGTTGATATCTGGTCATGTAAAAGTTTTTCGCGTTTAACGCTCTCACACAATCTTCAATCATGTACATACATTATATAGAAGCGCCACGCGGGCCGGGCCGCCGGGTGACGTCATGACGGGTATACGTACGCGTATACGTGGTGCAGTATTATAATTGCTATAACTAATCGAGTTTTCCATATATTTAAAAAAGAATTAATTCTAATTAAAGTGTAATATCAAGGTTTTTATTCGTACTATAGACCATTTTTTTCTATCAACATATTAAAAGTTATGGTTGTTTTAAAAATCATATTTGGCTACGATTTCGTCACTAAAGTTTCAGCTTTTCGTTTATCAAACAAAAATTTTTCGAAAAAACTGAAAAAAATCCTAAAAGTACTTAGAGATCTCATCTATGGAAGGGCGTACATACAAGGGCGTATTAACAAAATACACAACTTCCCGATCTTGGCTGTCAATAATGATAGGAAAATTTAAAAATGCTTAAAATTCATTTAAAAAAACTAACGAATGCAAAACGGCAGCCAAAATAATTTTACGTCACTACGGCACGGAAAGTGAGGTTTTCCGTGCGCTTCTCGCACGAAAAACTCTCTGTCCTCGCCTTGTAACGTAAAATCGTATGCAATATTCGGAACCGAAACTTTTTCTTAGCTCGTGTGAATGCAGTATTCGCCTTCGGCTCGTGCTGCAAACTCTCACTCGCGAGAAACGTGTTTTCCCTCCCTTGAGCCCCAATATACTATTAAATGTTTCAGATTTCAATTAATAACGATATTTATAAAACCTGCTTTTAGCTCCACGTATGTGTATATACACATACGTTATGTATGGTTGCGTCGTGCATATGCACGACGCAACCTAAGCTACTCAAAGTAAAAAATCATAACTTTGTTGCTGTTTATGAAAAGTTATAATTCTTTACATTGCATGTAATTTTAATTAACAGTCGAAGTCAGATGAAATAGAAAAAATTCATGAAAATCATACTTTTAGTAATTGAAAAATCGATAATAAAGGAACGGGTGGACCGAAAAATTTCGTACTTAGACATTCATCGCACAACAGCTCGTATTTCTCCGATGGCAAGAAAATTGGTTCTTTCAACGAAGTATCTGCCCGTCCGGTAACCGGCCGAATAACTGGGTGTCATTCGTCCGGCTATTGTTGAAATTCACTCATTTTTTTGTGGAACTTTTGTGGAGGCGCTGAAGCGCCCGAGTCTCTACATCAGTTTTGACTTTTGACATAAACAAAAAAAAATGAATGCATGTTCTTGGTCCCGATCCCAGTATAACTGTCTGACGACACCGCCGACCAATGACAGCACGAACAAAACGATGACAATGACTGCGAGATTTTCGAGATATCACGAGCCACCAACTATTTTAGAATAGGACTATTATTTATCGGTCGAATTCACTTTTTTCACTCTTAATGAACGAATTTTTTCCTTTTTTTTAAAGATTTTTCTTATTTAGGCAACTAATTGTATTTTTTCCATTAGGATCATCTTGAGAAATATATCCGGACGAATAATTGGATGTAATTCGTCCGGGAAACCTTAAAAATCGTAAAAAAACATATCCGGACGAATAACAGAGTGTAATTCGTCCAGGTAACGCTAAAAGATGTTTAAAAAACCATATTCTGACGAATACTCGTGTGTTGTTCGTCGTAATATGTGTTTGTAAGATTCTTGAGATCTATTATGTTGAATAATCGTATATTATTTGTATGCTGTTCCTCTATGCTCGCACCTTTGATCCCCCCCCCCCCCTCACCGCTCCAATATTTTTTTTGTTAAAAAAGGCATATAGTTGAGCACGCAGGCGGGGGAGAGGCCCGCGGACGAAGCCCCGGTGGAGTCCCGCCTAATGATCTAATAAGAATTACAATTATTTATGCCTTATGCTTTATTGCATGCTCTATTTTTTACGACGTTCTAACTTTCAAAAAGACATCAAATACAAGAAAAAATGTTTTCTCAAAACGAAAATTATACACCAAGTGAAAAAAGGCATACAAAAAAATACTTAAAACAAAAATTGCTCACAAACAAAATCCCTTGCAAAAATATTAAGCCAAATCCCATATATTAGCCAAGTAAAACTCGCTACCGTGGCGGTGGAAGGGAGGGGGGACGCAATAAAGAAAAACAATTTCTTAAAGATTTATATATAAAATCTGCAATATTAGAAACTGAATAGATAATTGAGTATCAGACAATAGAAAGTGTATTACGTTGTCAGATGCTTTGAATACCGAGAAAGATGTTCTGTCAAATGAAAAGTAAAATGATTTTATGCTCGCGAGAAAAGAGACGTTTGTTCGGGAAGATCTACCAGAGGGATAACATACAGGTGTCCGAAAAACCCGATGCCCCATGGGGTGGCCGATGCGACCCATTACCCTGCGGCGTCGGTAATGGGTCGCATTGGTTCAGGGAGAGTAACGCTTGAATACGTTTTCACTCAATTCTGATTTTTCGGGACAGCTCGACGGATGGTCAGTATTCGATATAGAGAGCTTCGAAGAAGAGAGCATGGAACTTATATTCGTCGGCATTTATATTTGGTCGATGACAGACATTAAAATATTTTCGTTTTTTTTTTCTCAAATAGGCATTCGTATTAGAGAACTTTGTTTAGAGACCTCACTCAACTTTCGTCACCGAGTCTGCGATTTAAAAACGATTTCAGAGCCGTAGTGTGCTAGAGACTTTGCGTAGGGAGAGTTTAGTCGTAAGAGAAGAGCGCTTTTCGGACACCTGTATGTTACCCTATCAGAGCTGCGCTACGAGTTTTCAGTGGGGGAGGAGGGGATTCTAAAAGTAGCAGGGTCCAGGGGCGAAGCTAACAAGCGAACAACAATCTTTCAAAAATTTATATATATCAAGATATTAGATTAAATGATATGAAAAGAAAGTAGAGGTACTGACTGATAAATTAGACAAAAGTAATAAGGAAGCAACTGGAGCTCACGCTGCAGGCTCGATATTACGAAACTCGAAATATCAATAGGAATTGTTTTCTCCCGCACTTGCTTCAGTGGACTATGTACGGGAGCTAATCGCTGGCACGCCAAGTTTGTTGTGTAGCGAATTTAACTTGGCTGATATATGGGATTTGGCTTAATATTTTTGCAAGGAATTTTGTTTGTGAGCAATTTTTTTTTTAAGTATATTTTTGTATGCCTTTTTTCACTTGGCGTACAATTTTTGTTTTGAGATAACATTCATTTTTACGTAGGTTAAAAGAACTTCGTACTTAGGACCTGAACATTTTTTAAGATCTTAAGACTCATAATTGTGGGGATTTCGCCAATCATGAAGCCTCGGCGTTTGTCCACAAATGCAACCCTCGTCTAGACACAATTTCACGTTTCACGTCAATTGGATACGAATTAAACGCACAGGTTATTTCACGAACCCTCTATTAGGTGTAAGCTAGAAGCGATCGCTTGGTGCGTGCAAAAGTTTGTTCTTCCCCCGGTGCGCGTGTCTGCTGCCCCCGCCTCCGCAGAGCCGGCGGCGCGACGCCCTTTCCCCATGAACGGACATCGCACCCCCTCCCCCACATATTCGTGATCGCGTTGTACACACGCCTACTTATATATGTACACCGGCTCGACGTTTAGCCATGCGTGTGAAGTTAAAATTACAGAAGCAGTTACGTGGAAAGATCTAAGTTAATTTTTGGCGTCTTCAATTGTATACCATCCAAGCGTACACAATTCCATTATAAAAGAATCACTATGTACACCGCAATACTAAAAGGGCTCACCGCAAATATACAGCTTGTTGAACGTTGCTTTAGCCGTTTATGAAGGATATGTGGTATGAGGTGCTTCGACGAATGTCCGCTTATGACTTTTTTTTTTTTTTTTTTTGGTTTAACGTTTCACCCTGATCAGGGCCTCTTCAGAAACCTTTATTCTTTAAAATTTTTTAAATCGATGAGTTTGTGACCTCATACTTTGTTTATGTTTCGTATTTGTATATTTGTTGTTTGACAAAATAGACGTTTTCTTCTCGTGTTGTGCTTTTGGTGTAGTTGGTGACCGGGCTCCCCGGTCTTATAGGTTAAGCCTGTCTGTGTTTTATGTTCTTAGAAGTTTAACACTATGGCTTTTTTTACATTGCACTTATATTTACTTTAAAGTTAAAAATAAATGCAAGTACTTGTATTTACTTGTATTTACTTGTATTTACTTGTATTCACTAAAAGTAAATGCAAGTACTTGTATTTACTTGTATTTACTTGTATTTACTTTAAAGTTAAAAGTAAATACAAGTGCAATGTAAAAAAACCATAGTGTTAAACTTCTAAGAACATAAAATACAGACAGGCTTAACCTATAAGACCGGGGAGCCCGGTCACCAACCACATCAAAAGCACAACACGAGAAGAAAACGTCTAATTTGTCAAACAACAAATATACAAATACGAAAGATAAACAAAGTATGAGGTCACAAACTCATCGATTTAAAAAATTTTAAAGAATAAAGGTTTCTGAAGAGGCCCTGATCAGGGTGAAACGTTAAACCAAAAAAAAAGAATAAAGTCATAAGCCGTCATTCGCCGAAGCACCTCATACCACATAGCAAATATACAGCAGCAGATTTTCCGGCGGATCAAAATCTACGCACTGGTTTTTAACTACACCTCAAGGTGCAGTTTTTAAATTTGAATAAAGTCGATTTAACTACAACTCAAGGTGCACGGAGAACACGGGTTAGTTGATAAAAATAACCTTTAAATGCTTGGAGCGTTAGATGTAATTTTGTTGGCATTACTAGGCGGTTGGTTGACACTACCAATCGGTTGGTTAACATCAATCGGTTAGTAGGCATTACCAATCGGTTGGTGCTGACATGTAATAACTTGCTAATGCCATATTTTACCATGCCTGTTGGTTGGCACGCATCAATTCCGTTGTTCCTACAACTACACCCTTTTCTCCGTGTGTAGTTAAATTCATGTCTTGAGGAATGCAGATTGCTAGTCGTTAGACAGATTTTTTCACACGTCGATTTCAAGTGGGTTGGGGTTAAAATTTGGCTAATTTAGTACTTTCTGAGACTGTAGAGTGGTGGATAGGTTATATATCTAGAACTAACCCAACTTAGTATTGCGATCGGACGAGTTTATGCTACTCTAACCCTTTTCCTAACTCGGAAAATATTCCGAGCGAGATTTGTTGTTGATACCGCCTATCTTTTTTCTCGTGTTAATGGATTAATACGGTAGATATAAATGTTCCCCGCGTTAGACCATTTTTTTACTTACATCGATTTGTAGGTGTTTTAAGCGGGTTAAGAGAGATCTCAGCGAGGTTGGTTCTTTCTGAACCTGCAGTATAGTGTGTGTGATATATAACGGACGTTAACCCACTTTGATATCACGATTGGACGAGTTTAAGCCACTCTAATCCACTTGCCAATGTGTCAAACGCGATTTTGCCCTAATTCGATGGGTTTTAAAAACTTGAAGTCAATTCGCCAGTGATTCAATATGTCAAACTTTTATATAAATATATTAAAATGGGTCTTCGACTGGGTCAAGTTTTGAAATTCTTTCAAAGCCTGCTTTAAGTAGATTAACACGTTCGTGGTTAACCGAACAGCATGTGTTTCAACGCCCAATGAGTAAATCTTCCAAGTGGATATACGAGATGCGAGACTTTCTCGTAATAGGTGTAGAATACACAGAAGGGTATTGCGATGGAATTAAAGAGGCAGGAGTCGAGATGGAAAGACCCGGTATACACAGGGAACGCACCGATGCGGTTAGAGCGATACTCGCAGACAGGCGCCAGTGTACAACTTCGAGAACGCACACCGCAGGGGCTCTCATTATTCCTTCATCTTTTTGCCCAATCTCTCTTCGCTATCTCACTCTCTTTGTCTACGAATCGCCAACGACCACCAGCGCTTCTTATTTTCTTGCTCTACCGATAGATTATGATAATACGCTGGGTCGATGACAATCACGTCACACAGGGTATGGGAAACTCGTTCTCCTGCAGTATATGTAAGAGATACGAGTCCCCGCGGAAAATATAAATACACTTGACTCGCATAATTCACAACCTTTATGGCATTTAGAGACATAATAATCTCATTATTTTTCAATTATTCCAAGTTTTACTTTATTGTATTTTATGTAATTTTATTATTTTTTATTTTATTTTCTTTTCTTTTATTTCAATACGAAATAATTTATTGTTTAATTGAAAAAAAGTGGGAATTTCTGTTTAATAAAAAACTGCACATTTTACTTACTTACTAGTACTCAAAATGTAGATATTTGCACCGCAGTTGTTATGCGAATAAACACAACATCAATGTCATTAACATTTTTAATCCGTCGAAATCAAAAACAATTAAATTACACCTGCGATTAAGATGATGTTATCATATCAGAAAACGTCAGAAACGTCCATCACTTCGACTTATAATGTAATTAAATGCAATAATTTAGATTACGATATAGATATCTTATGGCCATTGAAATTTCAATTTCAATACAGCAGCCGAATAAATTTATTTAGGATGATTTTTTACGTACATTCATAACAAAAAATTTGATTCGTTTCGAATTAAGTATTACGCGACAAAAAAAATCTTTAAAAATATCGACGAACATTAATTTTGAATAATAACTGTGCAACTATTTATTAATGAAGCAGTAAAAAATTAGACGAATTAGACAATTTTTTTTTCTTATAAATTACATTCCTCGATTTTTCCAAATGACGAATATATATGATTTTATTTTTAGTGTACTAACGAATTAAAAAAATTGTTTTGTTTATGCAAAAATCAGAGAATTGATTTGAAATTAAAAAAAGTTTCGTAAAATTTGTTAAACTGTTTCATTCAAATAACGTTTTGAAAATTCTTCGATGTTATTATTATACAAATTTAATAACGCAATGTTATTGATTTTTAAATCATTGCTTTTTTTGCATGCTTATGAATAAAATGAATAAAAGTGTTCTTAAATTACTATTTATTTATTGCAATCTTGATCGACATTTTATACAATGGACAAGTCTGGCAACGTGTCGGAGAAAAAATAGCGAAAACAAAAACAACACGGAGAGCGGTTTGGCTAGTATAATAGTAATACTATTAATGCTGAGTGAGTGTGTAAGATCGGTGGCGGATGATGACCGTCGTCGACGGCGTTCCGCGCCCACGACGTCGCGAATCTCGCGGGACGTAGCGCTCTGTCACTCTTTCTCTCGTGATAACGACCACCACGATGAAAAACGTCAACGACGACAACGACACGTCGACGAGACTCGACGGTGGGCCTGACCTAGGCTTTGCACCGAACGTAATCTTTGTCTCGGCCGAAATAAAAAAATATCATCGATACGATAACATTCTGCCATAAAGATATTTTAAACTTCATTTTAAATTGTTTAAATTACACATAAGCCTAAAAATATATAATATTTATAAATTTATGAATATATTTAGTTTTTATTCGATCCTCATATAAATCTATGAGAATTTCAAGTAGAGTTCAAATTACAGCATATGTTTCGGATGACAAACATTTTAATTCAATCAATAATACATACATGGTTTTTTTTTTCATTTTATATGAATGAATTTTTGGATAGAGCTTTTTTCTTGACAGACAATCTTCTAATATTGCACTCTTCGTGACGTATAAAAGAAAAAAGCACGATAGATACATCAGACCAAGCGCTGATGAAACGTTATCGAAATAATAAATAATTCTGATAACCTTCGACAAATTTTCGACACTCGCTTTCGGCTAACTAGGGGCTGGGATTTGTATGGATAAGAATATTTAAAAAAAATTAAGACTGAGATACGTTGGGATTGTGTTTTAAGTCAACTAATTGGCACCTCAGATTATGTACTCATTGAAAGAAAAAAAAATTACCAAAAAAAAAAGAATGTATTGTGTAATATTTCGCATTCGTTAACTCTTTAGATGACGAATCATATTTGCTTCATTCGACAAATAGTTTTTTTTTCAAATATCTTTCAATTTCATATACAAAATACTGAAAAAAATATCAATCAGGGGAATTCCATTACATATCTATCCTATATTCATTTTTCCGAACTGCCATTTTTCTACCATTTTTATTCAGAAGACTACTAATTATTAATACTATCAACTATTAATCATCAATATTATTAATACTATTAACTATTAATTATTAATATTTACAAAAGTTTTTTTTTTACATGACAGGATCGTCAAAGGATTGAAGAGTTAATTTCTTAGCCAGTAAAAATAATGAACTGTTTGTTTTTAAATACCTTCAGAAATTTTTGATATCATACGAAATATCAAATCAAACATCAAGTTTGGTGTTATTTAATAAGTACGGCAAATTGAAAATATTCTTTGATTTTTATTTGCGATCAAAAGTGAATAAAGTTTTTATCACACAACATCAATCTATTTCAATTATAAACGCTTCAACCGAATTCAATCAGTACATCATTACGTATTAAATGTGGTGTTATTTAATAAGCACGGCAAATTAAAAATATTCTTTGACTTTTATTTGCGGTCGAAAGTGAATAAAGTTTTTATCACACAACTTCAATCTATTTCAATTATAAACGCTTCAACCGAGTATTTCTGTTCCGGTCACGATTATCTCTGTGCTTAAAGAAGACAACAAAAATGGGGTATATATATCTGTACATATTGATATATATCACTAAAACTAGTAGAAATATAAAAATATAACTTTAATTTTCATTTCGTTTCATATTGAACGTTGCAAAACGAATGAGTTATGCAAGCAACGTTTTTTGTGAATTAATCGGACATACATATGTTCTAAATATACAGACAAGCCTAAGATCGACAAATATGATTTTATTCCGAATAATAATAATAAATCATATTTTTGATCGATGAATAAGAAATTCATATTTTTAATTATTTATAAATCAATAAAAAACGGAGAATTTTCGGACCGGTGGTCCGAAAAAGCAGATACTTGATAGGTTAACTCTGGTAGGCAAGTCGGGCTAACACAAAGAAAAAATATTAGTTCCAAAATAAAATTGCGACATATTTTAAAATTTATTTAATTTAAAATGTCTTTTTGTTGCATTTTTTTTTTTTTTGACTTAATATGGCATTTTTTTAGCTGCCCTAAAAAAATGCCATTTGACGTGTAGTCAAAATACCAATATATTGCGTTGAATGAACTCTGTAAAAGAGCTGAATTATTAGAATGAAAAGAACCAGTACAATTGAAGCAACTATATATTTCGTTGTGTCGAATAAATAAATGATTACATGCATTAAATATATATCTTTGAATCAATAGAACCATTTAGTTTAGAACTTAAAATCCATGTAATTGAAGCAATTGAATATTAAACAGGTTCAAATAAAATTGTCCACATTTAAAAAAATTTGTTTTTGGTTCAACGATAAATTTAGATGGTTGGATTGACGATATAATATGAATTAGTATATTGCCTGACGTTTTCATAGGATAGTTTAATTGAATCAACACAATATTTAATAAAAAAGATTGAATATTTCGTTGAATCAATAAAATTTTGATTTCATTCAACAAAAGGAGTGATTAAATATATAATTGGCTCAAATAAAGTCATGCATTTGAATATTTTCAAATAAATGGTATACTTGAAAATTCAGTGTATTCAATTATATATTTCTCTCAGTATATATATATTTAAATATATATGTGTGTGTGTGCGTGTGTTTATGTGTGTGCATCAACAAGTGCGTGAATTGCACGACCGCAAGCGCGACCATATGATTTTTATGCTGTAGAAGCTCAGGGCGCCAGCGGCTCGTATGTCCAGTCGACGAGAATAGACTGCAAATTTACATCACGCGCTTAAAACCTGCATTATTAATAATATCCGGGAAGCTCGGAATGTATATGGTTCCAGATGCAAAGAGATCAATGAATTTCACTTTTTGAGCCTAAACGCATTTCTCATTTTTATAAGATTACACCATCGGGAGCTGTGATCGCGGTAAAACGGGTGATAAGAATTCTATTTTTGCGCGTGTGAGTACAATCGCGGTCTTGCCAGAACGGCAAGTGTCTATGGCATCGAAATCTGTCGTGGAGTGTACCGAGTGTGACGCATGTCATGTTAGACCCGCGACGTCATCTTTCCAAACGTAAGACTATCCTCTTCTAAAAAGTTCATGAGTAATACATTAAAATCTTCATTGATACGGTGAGAGAAAGAAAGCCGACGTTTAAATATTAAACCGGGAGTAAAAACAATCTTTTTATCACTATTTACAAAAAGCTTTTCTTTTTCGTTACATCACTAATTGATTTATTACTTTATTCAGTAAGAATTCTAGAAAAGTGTCGTTCTTTACACTGCAAAATCTAATGTGGATAAATATTAATAGTAGATGTCACAAAATCTCAATTGGCTACGGTAGTCAATATAATTTTTTTAACTATTAAAAAAAAAAATGTACAGGTTATAGTTTAAGCATTTCTGAACGCGATGACAAAGTTTGAGCGTCTATCACCAATCGAATTACTGGGATATTCGACATTTAATATAGTGCATTATATGTGGCCTCTTATCGCAAAAGATGCGATTTTTTACTTTAATTGAGAAATTGATATACGTAAAGTAAACTTTCGTATCTTCAAAACTTCAAGATTCCGCTCATATAATAAAAAAAGTTATCTTACCGGGTGTTTTAATGGATAATTGCAACTTAAACAACGCAAGAATGAAAGTCAAATGAGCGTTCAAGTTAAAACTGTTTTTACTAAGAGAATTTTACTGAGAAATTGATATACGTAAAGTAAACTTTCAAGCAATAAAAAATACGTTGCGGTATCTTCAAAACTTCAAGATTCCGCTCATATAATAAAAAAGTTATCTTACCGGGTGTTTTGATGGATAATTGCAACTTAAACAACGCAAGAATGAAAGTCAAATGAGCGTTCAAGTTAAAACTGTTTTTACCCAGAGAATTTTTATTCTTACTTAATCCTAATAATTTCGTTAAAAAGCAAGTAAAACTTTATCAATTTACAGTATTTTTATGACATCCTTAAAATTTGTCACTTATGGTTATGGTTATCACTTACAGCTACTACGATTTACCTGAGTATAGAAATCCCAGAAAATAGTACATAATTTGCGCAAAAAATTCACATAGATTGAAAGTCAAAATAACGTCAGAGAACTCAGTAATTTTGTTGCAATTACATATAGAACCGATCCCAAATGAAAACATCTTTAGGCTCCTCTTGAGCATAACAGATAATGCCTAAAAAAATTGAAGGGAAGAAAAAAAAACAACTCACGTGGTTGAGCAAGTGCAAAGACGCTTTCTGTTTTGGCAGCATATTCGTCGATCTCTTCGTGATGAGTGATGCCAGGCTCGACAGTCTGCGGTTGATCAGCCTGCATCCCATACATGTCCATGAGTTTGGATATCGGTGGAATTCTGGGCAAAGCACGTCCCGTCATATTCGGAGCTTGTTTCAATCCGAGTTTGTTCAATATCTGTTCTTTTATCGCTTCGAGGCTAAGGGCTCTTATTTCCTCGTGCATTCGACACGCGTTGCAACCGTTGCTCGCAAGCGCGAGCATTCGGCTCTTTGACGTTGGACTTTTGCCGTCAGTTCCGGTTGGTGCGTCGAACGCACCGATCAGCACCAACGACAGTAAGACTATCGCCCTCGTTATCATTTCGTCCAACCTTTTTCGTCCTTTTTATTATCTCCGGTACGACTGACGTTATCAATTTAGACTTTTGTTTCGTACGATTCTACACCAAGGTCTTAACCTCATAAGGAATCACCTCATAAATGTCTTCCGACTTTCCTAATTTGTCTTCTTTTCACTCTATAACACTTTTCACCACTTTCTTTAGCTATCGTTTAGTCCAATTAGCCTATTACGCCTGTCGTTAACCGCATTAGTTCGCCGACTTCTGATTTTCAAGCTTTCGTTTAATCTCACTTTGTTATCACCTCCAACACTTTGTTTTACGATTTTCTTGGCTCGTCAATGCGACAACATGACATGCTGTAACTTTCGACGGTATCGCACGTCTCAAACTCAATGATCTGGTTTCGGATTTTTGTTTTTTTTTTTCAGATTCCCCTTGGGTTTCACACTTTATGGCACTTTTCACTATCATGAACTGATTTTCTAATTTGTAGCCGGGCGGCGATATTCAGATGTGATTATTAAGTGAGATGATCAATGTCCAAAATAATAATTCTGATTTCTGATCTTACAGATTTTAGCTTCACTTCATGTCACTTTGCACTATTGGTTTGATTTGTGGTTTATGTTGTTATTGTGACTGTTCGTTATTTGATCAACATGATCATTCCTCGACGTCTCAGGATGACACTAAAATTACAATTTGGATTAGAATAATTGACCTCGTGGGGACCTTGTTTCTACAGAACTCATCTGTACACGAACAATTTTACACCAATATTTACTTAATCACACCCAATTAATCACTTTACGCGGCACGAACCAAAAAAGATTCACCATGACCATCCTCATAAAAATTATTATATAAAATAGTGATCACAAAATCGACATATCTCAAAAAGTGCCATTTTTGAGACACGTTTAGATGAAAAATCTTAGAAAAGTTCAAAGCGATTTTCGGATTGATTTGATACCAACTTTTTAAAATTAATTTAAGCGCAACTATTGTAATTTGATATCAGTACACGTGATAACAAATCGATGTCAAAATCGCTTTGAAATTTTCCAAGATATTTTGTCTTAACGCATATAAAAAATCGCACTTTTTAGCATATGTCGATTTGTGATCTCAATTTGACATAATTATTTTTACACAGATGCGGCGCGTCGAGTTACAGTGTATACATATTTTATCGTGTTGAGATTGTGCAAGCAACGTTCGCCGCTGAATTGTTTCGCAAGTAGTAAAGACTTCTGCCGTGTGAACTTGATGCTCCGAACACTTTTATTATCTTTAATTGTGTCTTTACAAATTTTCGTCTCGATCGTTAATGCTATAAATGGTTATGTGTCAAATTATCGTTACACTTTCGAGAAAAATTGGACAACGATAAAAAGTAAATTGAAAAACCTAAACTGTATTATCATCATAATTATTGTATCTAATTGGTAGTGTACGAATCTTATAGTTGAAACCGTTGATACAACTATGAAAATAGTCGCGTCGGATTACAATTAGTAGTTGTCATTATTATCACATAAACTGAGAGAAAAATATTGACAACTATATAATGGTAGGTTCAAAACCTCAACTATATTGCTATGATAGGTACCATAACTACACGGTTAAAAAAATCTACTTGAAATTTAATGTACAAGTACTGAAAGTTTTTATTCATAAACTGATATATTAATTTTAATATACAAGCGTCATGTAAAAGTAATGTATGGTACAACAAATTCAATAATTTACTTAATATTTACAGTATAGGTAATTGAATTTTCATAATTTTACTGTAAAAGTAAAAAAGTACATCAAATTTAGATGACGAGGTGATGCATAAAAACTTCCAGTCTTTTCTACACGGTTAAAAATATTTTGGAAATTAATGTATGTATCGCAAGTTCTTTTGCAGATACGGTATAATAAATTTCATTTAATATACAGATATTTTATAAACACAACTTTTATGAAGTGTTGTATATTAATTTTACAACCCTTTTTTTTGTATATTAATTAATATCTGTATATTAGGTTTAATATACGCGTATCCGCAAAAAAACTTGCAATACTTTTTATTAATGTTCATACAAAAATTTCTAACAGTGCAGACTTTCGTTGTAGCGAATTGAATATTTCTGTTTTGAAAAATTGGTGTAAAAGTTTTCGTTTAGAGGTGGATTCTGTAGAAACAGGGTCCCGCCGTCTCGTAGGCAGTCTAGCCGCGTGCGGGGACACCCACGGTCGTTGTCCTCCTCTGCTTGCGAGGGATCTGACGTCTTTCCCGCTCTGCCTCTACTATTGCCCAGCAGCTTCTTCTTCCTCCCCTAACGTTCGTTTCTGCAATCCTCCCCCACCGATATCTTACCTACAGACTATATCTACTAGCCGCTTTCGATTTATCCACTCGCGGTAATAACAATAAAAAAAAACAAATAAACGTGCGAAATCACTTCCGGTTTTTTTTCTTCTTCACTTTGCACTCGAGAGTCCAATCTTGATCACCGATATGGCAACTCGATTCTCACGTTATTCCGTTAACGGTGACTGCACGTACAAGACATCCAAGTTTCCCGTAAGGACAAACTTTTTTTTGTGCCTCGGTTTGCCGTTCAGGCTGACCTTTTAAATTGCCAACTGCATAGAGATCTAAATGTATCGTCGACGAGAAACGAAAAAAACTAAAATAAAATAAAAACAAACTCGTCTCAGTCTCAGATCGTTCTTCGATAAAATCAATAACGATTTATCGGCTGCTATTTTTTATATTAGTCCAGTAACGATCTCTCTCTCTCTCTATCTTCACCCTATGTATTTTTTTCTTATCACTTGCTGTCGTGGAGACCTTTTTTGTATGACAATATAGCACAATATAAAATTCACAAAATACAAACACCTTTATGATACCGATTTTTCTCAAAAATGTGACACTGTCGCGCACCGATCTGGTCCGCGGTAGATGTAGTTCGTAAGCTCTCTCTCGCTCTTCCGGAAATCCATATTTTGTTGTTGTTGGTGTTGTTGTTGTTGTTGTTGTTGTTTTTAACACATTTTTAAAACACCAATCACCGACAAATGTTGCCGATTTCCGGAGGATGACAAATCGGTATTGCCGATTTTTCCTGCCGATTTTTCCGATCCTACTTTTAAACGTCCTTTATGTTTAATCTCTGCTGATCTTTTTGCCGATCGGTAAGAAAAAAATCGGTTTCGATCGATCGGATAATATTCGAAGAAAAAATTGAAAAATTTGAATCTTCTTGTAACTGATTTTCTCTTGATAATAAAGCGCAGTGTATACTTGGTTCGCTGAATTACTTGACCGACTGTCTCTTGGTATTTAAGATCGTGAGAATTTGTGATGTAGGGAGCGTTGAGCGAGAGAGAGAGATATTTGATGCTAAGAGCTTGCTGACCTGTCAAGCACTGAGCCAGGAGGCGCCCGTCCTCAGCGCATATATGTTGAGGTGGAGCCTCTGTTGCTCCGCTCACGCTCTCTCACGTCTTTCTCCGTCTCTTTCCCCTCTCGCCACGCTCGTTCGGGGGTCTATATGCCTTTGCTACTATCTCGCTTTCCTCTTCACTCTTCTGTATCTTACGCATTCGCATGTATAGGGAGAAACCGCATGCAACCGTACCACCACCGTACCGTCGTCGGCGCCTGGTCCCCTCCGACCAACCGCAATTTAATTTTTTCTTTTTTTACAACAACCACCAAACTCGCTAAATGTTTTTCATTTTTTTTTAAATACACTGTAATTTTTTTTAAAATTAATATACCGTTATATAAAGCTCGAGTGCATATACCGTATATTATTTTTCAGATGCATTCGTTATTGTCAAATACAATATTGGTATATTATAATGAAGATTACAATACTCACGTACTGTCATTTCCAAATACCAATATCGTAGAATTTCTATACTATTCTTAAATTTACAATAAAAGTTTATTAACATGGAATTCATATATCCGTTTCGTAAATCTTATATCGTTTCGTATATTAAATTCACTTGCATTTTTAACAGTGTATCGTACATTTTTATATTTTTTAATGATATTAAAAAAAAATTATTGCTTCTTCATAGAGAAAGTTTTATTTTCATGAAAAAAAAAATCATGTTTTTCTTCGAAAAAGAACTTTGAAAAAATCAAAATTTTCGTATGCAAACTGTGGAGGAGAAAAATTCAACGATCTTACTTCCTCATAGAGAAGCTTTGTTTTCATGAAAAAAAAAATCGCGATTTGCTTCGAAAAATTACTTTTGAAAAAATCAAAACTTTCGTATGCAAACTGTGGAGGATAAAAATTCAACGATGTTGCTTCCTCATAGAGACGCTTTATTTTTATGAAAAAAAAATTCGTGATTTTCATGTGAAGAGACTCAGAATGGTACAATACATCGGGAAAATTGGTTTAGAAAAAATGGCCGTATGTAAGTGTATATATGAAATTTCAATCACCTATAACTCAAGAACCGTTCAACTGATTGAGATAAAATTTGGCACACAAGTGAAGCAACAGACCTTCTTTGATTGTTGAATTTTTTTACGAATTGTGTGAAGAAATTATAATTTAACAACTTTTTGATTTTTTTTTCAAAATAGAACGGACACGCTCTAGCTTTCGCAAAATTAGCGATATTACGCTGAATAATTCGTCAAAAGTGTAGGTACTCTTAATGTAGTTTGGTCTTGAATTTGGCCGAAATCAGAAAAGCGGTTCGGATTTTACGCGATTTTGAATTTTTTAAAAAATTAACGTTTTCGCTTCAACTTTCAAAAAAGTTCGACCATTCAGCAGAATAGTTCTCCATAATCGAATGGTATGAAAAAGATCGGTGAAGCGGTTTGAATTTTACGTGATTCTGAATTTAAAAAAAATCGCCATTTTGTTTTAAGTTTCCAAATTTTGAGAAAATAAGCCAAAACTTTGTACATAATGAAAATATAAGTCAACGGTATTCGTTTCGGCGTTCTGCACACATGTGCAACTTTGATTAAAATAAAAATAAAAATTCAATTGCCCATAATTTTCGAAAGATATACCAAGCTGAAATTTTACATCGACGTAGAGTATTAGCTCATCTTCAGTTACTGTAATTTATTATGAAAACTATCTACACATACAGATTTATAATATACACAAAATAATATATTGAAATACTCAATATATTCTTTTTAACAATTCATTTTTTATTTTGCAAAATTCTGGATATTCAATATTGAGATTATTAATATTTTATAATGAACTGTTTTGGATAAAAACCAACACATGTATAAATATTATAAGAATATTTGATATTAAGTTATAATACATTTATATTAAAAAGCTACAATATGACAAAATAAAGCAGCAAAATTCTACTTTGCAGTTTTTTTTCTAGTTTCCGCTGTTTGTAATTTGCTAAATAGTTGTTGAATAAAAATATTCAACCTTAGCGATTTTCTTTTCTTTTCACTACTGCATAATTTAATATTGCCTACTTTAATAGCAAAATTATATTTTATTGCTTTAATTTTTCCTAAACCTTATTCATTGGATAATTGTTAATTAAATATATTCAATAGCTTAGCATTTATAGTAATTAAAAAAATTATTGTTATGATTATTATAGTTTACAGAAAGTAAACATCTTTAAAAATTGTTATCAATGAATGCTGCATTAACATAATTAGATTACATGAGAAATAGTAAGATGATTCACTTATTGTTTATTTTTTTCTTAAGTTTATTCACAATATTGCAATTTTAATTAGTTGAGAAATTGGCAAATAAAAATATTCACCAATTTTGAATAGTCATTAGTTAATGTTGAATTAAATATTGACAAATATTTGACATAATTAATTCACTTTGAGTCGCCGATTTTTTTACTTACCGATATCGTTTGCGTCTGCGATTTCTTGTCAACGAATTCGCAATGAATCTGAAGGCAGAACTGTCAGGGCCATCGGGACGAGAGAGACTCGGTTTGAGATAGATCGCCAAATTTGACTAACCGATCGTCCTCAATCCTTGTTTCAGATCTAGGCGTTAGATATCGCGATGCGGTAAACGGCTCTGTTGTCTACCGGACGCGGGACGTAACAATCACGGTTGGACGATCTCTGCTGCAACTTCCTGCATTTTTATTCAACGCAAACTTCTTCTTTCCTTTTTTGTCGCCAAGACCTGCACTCGACACCCCGATTTCTTTGTTAGCGTCGAATATGCAGAGATTACCCAAGTGCGAAACTCTCGGAATCGATGAAATTTTTATTGGCCCGATCGCTACGAAGTGACTCCTAGATCTTGTAAATTGCGATAAGAAGTGCGCAATAAAAATAAGATATTAACTATTGAATGCTTTACAAATACGTTGAGAGTTGAAAATAAAATACCAATTTTAGTCATTTTTCATTAAAACACGAAAAATTATGATTTTAATGTTTTCTATTGTGTTATTCATTGCGTTGTTGAAAAATTTACGTTATTATTTAGTTCATTATATTATTATTAAATCATTGGTATTTATTTTTTAATATTAGCTTATTTGTGTCATTGCAAAAATTACCTCAGTTATTCAAAACTTGCAACAATTGAAGTGCTTACACGAATTTTACAAACAAAAAAAAATCAAAATAATTCAGTCAATTTTTAATCAAAAAGTGTTTTGAAAATGACACGTATTTTTTTGTTTGGCGTTACGACTAATATTTTCGACAGATGAATTTTTGTAAAAAATTCAATTTTTCGCTATTTACATTTTTTTAAATAGCTAATATCTTGAAAATAAACAGTCCTGTAAAAAAATGTCCACCAATGAAAGTAGTTCAGTTTGCTGCCCCATAATGTATGTAAAAAAATATTATTTTAGTTTTCCTAAAATTTTGTTATCGACGTTAAATAACAAAGTATCGTCTTACAAAATAAACCGCTATTTTTTATAATTTTTATATACATAAAAAATACAGAAAAATTCTCTTGAAAATTACGACATTTTTAAGACCATATGCAATGGCAATGAATTTTTTTAATTAGAAGTTCTACGTAATTAAAGTTTTTTTAATATCCCCAATTATTACGTAAAACTTCAATTACGTAGAACTTTTCGAAAAAAAAATCCTGCCAGACTACATATGGTCTCAAAAAATTTGTAATTTTTGACAGAATTGTTATGTAAGTATGTAAAAATGATAAAAAAATGACGTTTGAATGTTATAAATTGAAATAAGCAATTTGTTATCGCTAATAAAATATATTTTTGTTTTATTGCAATGTTCTATTTGAATTTATTTTATGCAAGGAATTTTTTTTAGAAAATTCTAAGTAATTGAACTTTCTAAAAAAGTTTAACTAAGTGAACGTAATAATTCAAGATATTGACCAGAAATTGAATTACGTAGAACTTCTCATTTAAATCTTCCCATTCTGCATAGGGTCTCAAAAATTTTGTAATTTAAATAGAATTTTTCTATAAGTATATATAAATAAATTTTGTTCTTCAACGTCATATAACAACATTTTAGGAAATGTAAAATAGCATTGTTTTATATATATTATGTAACTCTTTACAAACTGAAGAAATTTTATCTTGGACATTTTTCGATGGCACTGTTCATTTATAAGATATTAACGATTAAAAAAATATACATAGCGAAAAATTGACATTTTGACAAAAATTCATCTGTCGGAAATATTTGTTGTAGCGTTGGACAAAAAAATACTTGTCTATTCTTTTTTCAAATACTTTTTAACAAAAAATTGCCAAAATTATTGAAGGGGGTCAAGGTCAGAGCATGAAAAATTCAACTGGAATCCCCCATATATTTTAATAAGCTATTGCTTGTTTGTTTGTCATGATTCACGAGTCACTTTATGATACTTTATTATTTATTTAGTCTTTATGACCCCCAAAGACTAATTACGATAAAAAGAGCAAAGTATTGGTTTCTACACAAATACATTGACAGTTAAGAATAAAATACCTGTCCTGATAATTTATCGTTAAAATTCGAAATGTTATGGCTTTAATGTTTTCTGTTTTTGTTATTTATTGTGTTATTGAAAAAAAATTATTTTATTTCCATATTTATTTGCACATTTGCAAAAGTTCAAGTGGTTACGAGAATTTCACAAATAAAAATAAAAATATCATGTATTTACAACGTTTTGCATTTTTACGATTAGCATAGTAAATAAACAAGTAACTAAATTTATATCTGTAAATATATATTCGGGTATATTTATTTCAGAACCTTATTTGTTATATTTATTTTATTTATTTATTTATTTCACAGTGAACGGGACACGTCCCTTGAAAACCATGACAAAGATGGCACATTAAATATTTTTACATATAATAACGCGAAAAAAATAAAAGAAGAAAAAAAGAAAACATTATTGCATAAAGGACAGATTCACAAACTTAAGAATATGTATCGTATGTCTCCCCCCCCCCCCAGACGAATTATTCCAAGTATTTCCTTCGGTTTTGTAGAGAGACTAACAAACATCAGGGCCTGGCAAGGGTGACGATATGATAAAGGGACTTAGCAAAATCAGGGTCCGACGGAGGTCTCATCGAAGGTCTTAAAAAAATCAAGACCTAAGGAGGAGACTCATCAAGGTGCTTGAAATAATCAGACCCCGCCCTAGCTATTAAGGGTCGGCTAATTTTATGTCCTTCCATGTGCAGCGCCTCACACCGAGAGAAAAACTTTCCTTGATTCAGTGAAATTTCATTAAGGTGTTGCTATGGACGATGCACTTTAAATGTCATCGTTCTGAAATTCGTATAGAATGTTCGACAATAATTTTAAAAAATTTCTGCAGGATTTGAATCTGATCGCCTACCGGAAATATTCAGTGCCAAAGTTGTTCATACAGTATGCGCCATAGCTTACACTCGCTTAGAAAGAATAGATGATGAAATGAAAAAAAAGCCACAAAATTGCGTCGTAAAGAGAATTTTCTTCCCCAACTTGTGTCCAAATTTCAAGTCGATTGCCTGCTTTATTTTTGAGATATCATCAGAGAAAGTATCTGTTCTCTCTGTGACTCGTGCATATTCGGGTTATCGTGCTCTCTTGCACCAACGCTTTGATTGATTGTCTTACACGGAAAACAATTGATATCTGCACTGTAAAAAAAATCTACTTGATATTTAGTGTACTTTTACTGGAAGTTTTTATTCATAAACCAGTATATTAAATTTTGTATACAAGTGTAATGTAAAATTAATGAATGGTACAGCACATTCAATAATTTACTTTAATTTTACAGCAAAAGTACTTAAATTTTAATAATTTGCTTTAATTTTACTGGAAAAGTACATGAATTTTATAGCACAATTGTATATTAAATTTCGATAACCAGTTTATGAATAAAAACTTCCAATCTTTTCTAACAGTGTGGCTTTCTGACACCCGCGTAGCGGGCGTCCATAAGAACACCTTAAAATTTCAATGCATGAAACATTACTTTAAAGGCAATGAAATAATATACTTACACCAATATTATATTTTCTTTAAATGATCAGAAATTCAATTAAATGTAGTGACATTGAATTAATGGAAATTTTCCTTGAACCAAGGATCCGTTTTTCATTGGTTGCCAAAAGAGATCGATTTCGAGACACTAAAAGAAAAACGTATCCTATAAAATGACATGTAGCTAAAGGAATGAAAGCATGACAGAGGTCGCTATAAAAAAATATTTTTCAATACCGTACCAGATGCAAATAGGTTATAGAAATAATTTATTTCAATAGACACCGATACCTGCCTATCCATTTTTGTCGACAAGGAAACTGTTTCTTTGAATCAATGAAACCCTTTTGTTGAAATTCAAATGCACCATTTCATCGAAAGCAAAGAAACATTTTTTTAAAGTCAATGAAAAAAGAATTTCAATGCACCCATTTCTTTGGAATCAATTAAAACTTTTTTCTCGATGCAGTCTTGGATTATTCTAAGTCTCATTACACGCCTCACTTAGATCCTATTTATTCTAAAATTTCCTAGACGCAACTAAAAATGAAATCAAACTCGAGGGCGTGCAGCATGCGAGCCACAATAATTTGCGAGTAAATATATATATAAATAAGTAAGTAAATGAGCTTTTGGAGTAACATTCACTCAAGAGATTATGTGACAACGCACCAACAAACTTTGTCAACCTTACAACCTAAGTCAAGACAAACTTTATTAAGACAATTTTTAATAATCAATAGTATTGTCTTAATTTAAATGACTAAATATTTGCAAGAATTTTTGTCAGTGAAATTTGAATCTCTTGAAATAAACTAGTGTAAGAAGGGAATGATGATTTATTCTAATTATTCAGGGTCAGCCGTACCGCGTTTCATTTTATGGAAATTAAATAACAATTTTTTGCTAAAAATACCACATCGTAAGTTTTAAAAAAGTTGCAAAGTAGAACTTTACACACTGATTCCTCATTAATTTCCATTTTTCACAAAGTCTCCTCTATGAAAAAGGTTATTTATCAATTTTGACTTCCTCATAGAGGAAGCTTTGTAAAAAATGGAAATGAATGAGAAAACAATGTGCAAAGTTCTTGCAACTTTTTTCGTTACCTATATAGTTGTTGAAAAATTCAAAATCACGTAAAATCCAAACCTCTTTACCGATCACGACCAAATTCGGAAGGTAGCAGCGCTGAATGTTATTTTTCATCTTTAGAAAATTTCAGTTGATTTGGTGAAATTTGAAAAGAAAACGAATATTTTTAGAAAAATTCAAAATCCCATAAAAGCCGAACTTGTTTACAGATTCATTCCAAATTCAATACCGATCCTCATTCAACATAGCTTTATTTGCGGATGCTAGAGAGCACACAGACATTTCTCGAAAATTGCAAAGTTAAATGAAATAAAAAATTTGAATTTTTTTCAACATTACCACAAACAATTTTAGCCCGATTTTTAAAGCACTTGTTGAGATATATAAGTTTGAATTTTAAGTGACGACCACACACTCATACACACACACACGCGTACATCCATCCATAAATTTTTATAAATCACTTTTCTCGACGTTTTAAACCATTTTGAGCGTTCTAACATTAAAAAAAGCAAAAAAGCTTCCTCCGTAAGGAAGCAAAATTGCGAAGTTGGTCTTGCGACAAAATTCACAACCGTCGTATGATGGTCGCTGTTCACTGTTTTATGTAAAAAATGTATGAGAAGTGCACTTCGAGTGGCGTTGAAGGGAGGGGCGGCCGCATGGGCGCGCGGGGTCCAGGGGCGCGACCCCGGTTGGGGGGGGGGGGCAAAGTCCCCCCGATAACAAAAAATATAATCTTTTAATGTTTCATTTGCTTAAAACCCACAAAATATTGAAAAAGTGGGTCGAAAATAAAATTAAAAAAAGATCAGTGCAATAAAAACACATGAAAATATTTAAGTGATGATACAGAATATTTTATCTTTTAATACTGTCATCATTTGAACACATTTATTTCTTAGCAGTCTAAACTAGGAACTTGGAGAATGTTGCACATTCTGCGATTGAAATTACAGCGCAAGATTGATTCGTCAGTATGGCAGTTAAAGCACAAATAAAAACTTTTTATATCAAATGTAAAATCACGGTGACAGTAGTCGTATCGAATGCCTAGTAGAGCCTGAACATCACTACGGTTTTCGGGTTATGTACGCTAGTCTCACAACGGTCTCCGATCGGTCGTAGGGCGTCCGAGCGGAGCGTCCGTAAACTGCGTGCGGGAAAAAAAGCAGTAATGCGAGAAGTGCGTGCGAGAAGTAGAATTGGGCCGATTTGCGGATGCGCAAAATTTTTATCGTATCCTTGGCTATAAAACGCAGTTTAAGCAACTCGTGGCAGCCACGAGAAGTTGCATTTTTCATGCATGTGTTACATAATAGTACTTTACGATATTAGGGCGATAAAAATTTTTCTGACGTGTGTCAATTTGCAGCACAAGACGAGTGTTGCAATTACATGTATTAAGAAAACGTTTATCGTACATAGTTTCGTAAGATACTCACGAAACTTTATTTCATAAAGTATAAAAAAGAGAGTTTATGCGTGCGAAAAACCGCGTTTCTCGCACCGAGTGAAATAAATATATATGTATTTCTGCTATCATGTTGGAGAATCGAGACGATCTTAACTTACTCAACTTTAATACGCAATACAATATAAAATGTGATGTTAAGTACGAACATAAATTCAAACTTGAGATGATAAATGCGACCCTAAGTGTTCCGAGCGTCAATGATGAGTATAGAGTTGCGCGTTAGAGCCATTTTGGTACAAGATGCGTAGCCTTAGCCACCAATTAGCAAACCAATTTCTTTTTATAACCCCGCAACTGACCATGACTTAGTTCAAAATATTTAGACATACAAAAATTGTTGGAACATATGGGGCATTCCATTTGAATTTTGCATACTTTGACCCTGAACCCCTTCAACAATTTTGACAATTTTTTGTCAAAAAGTATTTTGAAAATGAGAAGATACGTATTTTTTTGTTTGCTACTGCAACCGATATTTCAGACGAATTTTCCGGTGTTTATATTCGTTAATATCTTGAAAAATTATAGTTGTAAAAAAATCTCCAAGATGAAATTTGTTGTACTGTATATTAAAAAATGTTATTTTTGTTTTCCTAAAGTTTTGTAAAACAGCAAAATATCGTTTTTAAAAAAAGTGCCACTCTTTATCATTTTTATATATTCACGGGAAAATTCTGTTTCAAATCACGACTGGACGGTGAATCGATTAAGAATCTCCCGATAATCAAAATGAGCCATTGCTCATCATAATGCGACTATTATTAAGGTTCATCCTTTTTAAAAATTGCAGGAAAAAACATGACATCAAGCATTTGCATATATCAGTCGATTTTCTATTCGAATCACGGCTGTGAATGTACTTATATATTAACAATTAATTCTGCTACGTGAGTAACCCCTTGGTACTATTAACTAAACCACCAGAAATTGTAAAAACGTTTTTAAAAATTTAGCACTGATTTAACTAGTCTGAAGCTTCTGAAGCCTCCTTAAGATCGGAAATACGTTACGAAATTCCATCCCAATTGACTAAGCTAATGATTACCTAAAATTTGACTAAATTAATGATAAATAAGTAATTCAATATAAATCCATTAATCACTAAGTAATTACTCATTAACAAAGAATAATGTACAGAGCTTCATTTAATTAACTGCAAGTCAGTGGCTAAGTTTAAATTACACAATTGCAAAGATTCTACCAAGTTCAACTTACGCGTCAAGAAAAAGCTCACTCACTCGGCAAATTAATTTAATTTCCCTAAACACGAGTTAAAACCACGTATTCGACAAAGTCAACGAAGTTGACAGCGTCGTCAGCAACCACACTGTTCATTCAATGCGTATCCTCTACTCACATGCGCACCAGTCGAGCACAAAAAGCTTCCATCTCTCGGATGTCACGACAAAAAAAAACTTGATTTATTCGACCTAAAAAAAATCATGTTAAAAGTGCATGAGAGTGAAGTTTTATTTCTTCCCAGTTTCATTTATAATCACGTCGTCTCGGTCAATTTATTCGCTTCCAGAATAATCGACGAGCAAAAAAAGATAAAAAATTGGAAGAGACCCAAAAATTCGTTGAGCTGCGCTTTCGCATCGCTGCTGCGAGATCTCAACGGATACGACGACGACAACGCGCCTTCTGACCCTGAACTCACGTCCTCGACGAAAATTTTCGAGGGGATATATATATATATATATATATATTTATATACTTACATACTATTTGAAGCATTCTCTGTGAGTACAACCACTTTTGTTTTTCGGCCCTTTCACAAATTACTAATATTTAGACAGATATTATTACTACTTGATATTATACTTTCTGTGAATTTATTAGATTTTTTCTTTTAGGAGTCGTATTAAAATAAATGTGTTCTTGGAATTAAAAAAACAAGCCTGCAAAGTAGAACTTTGCAAATTGCTTCCTCATTATTTTTCGCTTTTTATAAAGCTACCTCTATGACCTCTATAGACGAAGCTTTGTATAAGGAAGCAATTTGCAAAGTTCTACTTTGCAGTAGTGATGCCCTCAAGAAAAACGAGACAAGTCGAGACGCATGGAGTCAATAAACCTCGTATCGAACAATTGAATTTCGATCTATCTCGACATGTGTGAATGGAATCACGATATACGAGATATTCAGATTGCATCGTCAAATGTGTCGAGATCTTGGGTAGCATCACGAGACTTCGATAGTATCGATACAATACAAGATTATTTGAAAAATTCGATAATGAAGGAAAACAAAAAACCTGAAGACGACACTCAAAAGCCATCTCACAATAGAACAAAAAGTAAAATTATAATTTTTATTTGAATGAAAAGTCGGAAAAAAACTGTTGGAAAAACGTGCTTCGAAGAATCGAAGACTCAAAAAATAATAAAAATGAAAATGAAAGAAATGACAAACGCGAGCTACTCCTTTCAGAATCCCCAATTTCAAGTAAATATAAACTTTGCAAGCTTGTTTATATATTGTATACATCAGCAATATAATAGACACGCTATAATACAATCGACCATGAGACGAACTTTGAGTCAATTCTCGAAACGAGGCAAGGCGATTTTAACAAAAGGTAAACGCAATATATACGATTCGAGAAAGTATTTTGACTGGGGTCTGTCAAACAAGGAAGCGAAAATTTGAACCACGTGCGGCGTCACTACACGGAAAAAAAAGATTAGTCGCCATAACCAAGAAATGAGTTGACACAACCAATCGATTATTCTATTTCCCTTACAACTTAAATGGTAAATCCAACGATTCGAATGGTAATACCGACGATTCGAATGGTAGTCCCAACGATTGGATTAGTTAACCTAACTAATCTCGCGAGAACTAATCGTGAGTAGTTGAGGTTACTATTCGATATGGTTGAGGCAACTAATCTTTTAGACATTGTGTGCAGCAAATCGAAAACGTAGTTGCCACAACCAAACATTTCTTTCCGTGTGATAGCCAATAAATGAAGCAAATTAGCACCCGGTATCTCATAATTTGCACGAGCCAGCGCAAGACTGAGATTTTTCGAAAAATTCGAAATGCCCTAAAATTTGAATGGCTGGACAGATCTACGTCAAATTTGTACTCAAATGTTTTTCAATGACGGTCCATATGTAAAAAAAATTTGAGATCAATCTGTGAAAAATACCGATTTTTTTTTCGTTCCTGCGTTTTTTTAAATTCACTAAATTCAAAATTTACCGACATATCGACAGATCCTTTGACTAAATTCATCATTAATAATCAATAATCGTTAAATTATGGCGAAAATTGAAGTCGGATATCTCAGAATTTACAGGAGCTGTGAAGTCTTTGCAGAAATTTGGAATACATCATGGATTGATGGTAGTCCATTTGCGAAAGTTATAGCGTGAAAACGATATATTCAAAATTTTCAAAATGCTGTAAAATTTGAATTTTTCAGCCGATTTGTGTCAACTACAACCCAAACATTGGTGTATGACAGCCCACTTGTGTGCCAAACTTGACGAAGATACATCTATAATTACAACAGTTATCGTGCTTACAAGGAAATCTGCACATACACACACCCACACACATACATACAGACATTTTTTCTAAACCACTTTTCTCGACGTTTTGGACCATTCTGAGTGTGCTGACATTAAAATCTCGAAAAAAATGTTTTTCACGAAAACAACGCTTCCTCTATGAGGAAGAGAAATGTACAAGAAAAATATAACATCAAAAATTGATTGATCTTCGGGAAGTTTTGTAGGAATGGTAAGCAATGGTTAATTTATGGTGTTTTTTAACTCAATAAGATTATTTTTTAACATATATCTTTCCATCAGAATTGGACTTGTTATTTTGCTTAGAATTGTTGCACATTTTGGACATCGAATATTGCCACATTGAAGAAATCGATATTTGTCAAAATATCTCTTTTAGCTTTAATTTTTATAATCGGCAAAATTTCGACAAATAAAGTCGAAATGTCGGTTTTGGCAATTTTCAAACTAATTTTCAAGGTTTTTCGTGGCTGCGGTTGCTATGTTACTAAAACACTTAAGAACGGATTTTTTACAGGTGGAACATTTTTTCCGAAAAAGAACTAATTTTTTTTTCGAAAATCTGAACATCTGTGCCTAAAAAAATATTTTTGTGATAATTTGATGTTTTTGCATTAATCTCGATACGTATTAACATTTCCATGCTACAGATTCAAAATGTCATATCTCTATAATACGGAATCTGTAATAATAATATACTAGTTTAGAAGCGTTTTGCAAATTCTGGTTGTAACCTCGAGCTTTCTAATATGGAAAAATGCTTAATGTGGCCAACACCGGCACGTCTACCTTAATGTTATTTCATTAGGAATATGTACTAAATTCTTTTTCCCATTAATAAAAAACCCATTCACATTTTTAAAATGTTTAAGTTTTATTTTCCTGCAATGTTGATCCAGAAAAATGAGGAATTTCTGACTCAACACATTTCTAGCGGAAAGGGTCTTGACCATGATCGGGTTAAACGTTCGACTTTCCTCGTGTATTTTACACAAATCACTACGAATTCTGTAGAACTTTGAGGCAAATAAACAAAGTTCTAATGGGCGACAGCTTAATTAGTTTATTTCCTTTGCACAAAAAAAAAGTGTAGTCAAAAAAAGATTTAAAATATAATTTGTACAGGATTAAAAATTTCATGTTAAATCGACGCGGAAAAAATCTTAAATATTCATAGAAAGTATTTTTAAGTAATAGTAAAAGCTGATATAAGAAATTTTTGAGAGGTTTGAAAAAGAAAATGATTGAACTAACAAAGTATATGGGGCATTCCATACCAACCCGAACAACGGCCGACCCTCAACTTCCTAAATATGGATCACGATTGTTTATGTTATTTTTCCACATTAAAAAATGCATATAGGATATTTCCGATTTTTATTTGGCCTTTTTCAATTATAAATATTTTTTCAAGCCGTGGTCCAGTCGACTCTGTTGTATGGAGCGCGAATTTGAGGTCTCAGATATACAGAACAGATAGAAAAGGTCCAAAGGTCTTATAAATTGCTTCTGGAGCTTCCATTCTGCCTAGACCGTTTTTAGTTGCACTAGATATATCGGAAAAGAATGTAACAAAGTTAAACTGGTTCTCCTGTCTAAAATTTTAACTCGCAGAATTTCAATTACAGCGAACACTAGACAATATGCAACCAGAAACGATACAATGTTCAATACCTATAATATTAGAAAATATGGAGAACATAAGATTTCGAACGGATGCGATAAAAGCTTTGGTATCCTCGTATAGCACAATGTATAAAGAAATTAAACACCTGAATAGACTGAACTGTGAAAGTTATTTAATGTCAAATGAGTCCCTGGACAAGTCAGAGTCATGGCCCAATGTAGACTAGCGGGTAAAAACAGTTGCACGTTTAAAATAAAGAATTTCATATACAAGCTGGATAGTGATTCGCCGTGTCCATGCTGTAACTTAGATGAAAAAGAAACGCTAGAGCACTTCATAGCAGCGTTGTGAAATTTTTAATGTAAAAATAATGCATTATTAAATTTAAAAAAAAATGGATCATGGAAATCGAATTCAGCACCTATTAATTTTTTAGTGGGTAATGGACCAGAGATGCAGCACCCACTATTTTTAAATTTTTAATGGTACAGAGATCCATCACCCATCATTTTTTTAATTTTTTAATGGAACAGAGATCCAGCAACCATTACTTTTTGAATGTTTAATGGAACATAGATCCAGCACCCATTTTTTTAAAATGTTTAATGGAGCAGCGAGGCGGCGCCCATTACTTTTTTAATGTTTAATGGAACAGAGATCCAGCACCCATTACTTTTTTAATGTTTAATGGAACCGAGATCCAGCACTCATTATTTTTTAAATGTTTAATGGAGCAGCGTTCCAGTACCCATTATTTTTTTAATGTTTAATGGAACAGAAATCCAGCACTCATAATTTTTTAAATGTTTAATGGAGCAGAGATACAGCACACATTATTTTTTTAATGGAGCAGGAATTCATCACCCATTACTTTTTAAATATGTATGTAATGTTACTCAAATCGTCTGTCTAACCCTGCCTACCTCCGCCTAACTCTGTCTAACTCCGTCTAAGCTTGTTAGACAGGGTTAGGCAGGGTTAGACAGAGTTAGACCGGGTTATGCAGGCCTACTCAGGGTTAGACAAAGTTAGGCAGAGTTAGACAGGGTTAGACCGAGCTAGACGGAGTTAGACAGAGATAGGCACAGTTTGACAGGGTTAGACAGGGTTAGACTGTCTAACCCAGTCTAACCCTGTCTAACTCTGACTAACCCTGTCTAAACCTATCTAACCCTGTCTAACACCGCCTAACTCTGTCTAACCGTGTCTAACTCTGCCTAACTCTGTCTAACCCTGCCTAACCCCGTCTAACTCGGTCTAATCCTGCCTAACCCTGTCTAACTCTGTCTAACCCTGCCTAACCCTGCCCAACCCTGTCTAACTCTGTCTAACAAGCTTAGACGGAGGTAGACAGAGTTAGGCGGAGGTAGGCAGGGTTAGACAGACGATTTGAGTAACATTATATATATATTTAAAAAGTAATGGGTGATGAATTCCTGCTCCATTATCCATTAAAAATCCAATGTGAGCTGTAACGCTGCTCCATTCAGCATTAAAAAAGTAATGGTAGCTGTATCACTGCTCCATTAAACATTTAACAAATTATGAGTACTGGATCTCTGTTCCATTAAACATTTAAAAAATAATGGTTGCTGGATCTCTGTTCCATTAAAAATTAAAAAATAATGGGTGATGAATCTCTGATCCATTAAACATTAAAAAAGTAATTTGTAGTGGATTCGAATTCCATTATCTATTTTAAAAATAATAATGGGTTAAAAAAGCGGTGATGCATTAAAAAAATAATGCATTGTCCCCCCAACTCTGCTTCATAGTAAGATGTCCACTTTATTGATCTCATAGATTTAAGTATATAAAAAACTTTAAATTACATGAAAGCCTTTTATACTATCAAGCAGAGGAAGTTACAAAGCCACTTCCAGTCAAAATCAGACAGACAAATCGGGGTCGGGGTGTTAAGGCAACATTAATTTCTTTTCTAACTTGGCGTCGAGTCGCTACCGCGACTCTTGATTCTGTTATGTATTCGCAAGTTGTAAAAATAGAGCATTTGTCCTATCTGAATAGAATTAGAAGGAAGAGGAGGAATATATTGTGAAATATAATGTTAAGGAAATATTCTTGTTATTTGTATTTGTAAGTGTAATTTTAAGGCTATACATGATAGCAATTTTGTAATAGGTGTATATCTGACAAACAAAATAAAAACTACTACTACAATTATAAATATTTAAAGCTAAACAAAGGTCGTATCAATTTACAAACACAAAAAAAAAGAATTTTGATCCACAAGCGAAAGTGGAAAAATAATTCCTTCTGCATTTTTTATTTATTTATTGTATTTTTCGGATAATCGCGAACCATATTTGGTTAGGTGAGCATCAGCCGTTGGTGGAGTTGGTATGAAATACGCCCTATGTATCATAAATTCGTAATAGATAGCTCATAGAGCTCGAAGTAAAATCAAGAGCATTGGTAACTTATATAACAGTCCTTCCCTCAAACATATTGCAAATTTGATTCTGAAAGTACCGAAATTTGAGACCTTTGGCGCTCTCATCTACAATCTTTGTTCAAATAACAACAAAATAAGTCATGCGAAAGCAACGGTCCGTGCGACAATATTAAGAACCGTCTTTTCTTCGCACGGTTAAAAAAAATAAAGATTTATCTCAATTATATTTTCAGAATTAAATTTGCAATATATTTATTACGATAAAACAGTACTAAAAAAATCGCATTGTCTTGGAGGTTCACAAAAACTTTTATTTCCCATTGAATAATGAACATACCGTGCAGTTTGGCGCAACAAGTTTTTTAAAAATTGCGATTTGTGGCATTTCTTGATGATTTTGAATATTTCAAGTGTCAAGAGACAGTGCTAAATATTTTTGTACAGACATTGCCTTTGGCGAAAAAGGTTCTTTTGTATTAAATTTCAAGAATCTCGATGAGCAACCAAATGAAAAAAATTAGCCTTTTTTAACAGGTCGAACCTGTTTAGAAATGTTTATCTTCTATTTCATAGAATGCTTATCCATTTCCTCACTGATATGGTACAATATGCTAAAAAAAGGAGATTTATATCGAATTATTTCTGGAAGAAATAAGGTGAGTAAAATCGAATCCAACGAGTGATTACAACTGTGTATGACGCGCGTTTGAATTTTGCAATCATCTGGCTTCTTCGATCGATTGATGAGAGTGTCTCGGACGTTCATATTCGCCGTCTGGACGGAGAGAACGATCGATCTAACGACTTGCCGTTTAGCGATCTCACCCAGTACGTTAAATACGTTGTTTTATGATCATCGAACGAGATTGAACGAACGTCGTGAAATCATAAGGATCAAGTGAAAAGGACCTCGACAAATCAAGCGAGCGAGGATCACTCGCATCAACTCGTATCGTGTTGTCGTAGCGATGTGTATATATGCAGCTGGGTGGTCAAGCGCAGCATGTGGCCGCCTGCACGTATTGTGTGCATCGGCGAAATCTCGGGACTCGCACATATGTTCGTTTCTTCGCTCTTTATGTCCTCGCGTATACGCACTTCGAGGTCCAGGCCCCACGCATCGTCACCGCTATCCATCATCACGACGACCCATCGTCGAGTCCCTTCATATATTGTATATATATATATATATGTACATATATATCTATTAGTTGCAAAGCAAATGACCTTCGTGCCAAATGAAAAAAAAAGAAACAAGAAAATCTCGGAGAATGGATGGAGAAGAGACTAATTTATGGTACCGAAACAAAGACCTTCGGTCAGGGTTCATTTGGAAAACGATTTAGTCGCAGAGCAAAAGGAATTCTGCTCTACGGAAAATAAAAATATCATTAGCAAGGTTTGTAACTTAACTGTCATCTATTATCTTAATTTTTGTTGTTGTAGCAGCAATTAAATATTTAGTGGCAATATGTTATACACGATTGCAATATTTAGGAATATTGTAAATGTTTTATAAGGTGTTCAACTACACCGAGAAAAAGGTTTAGTAACATTTACCTCGCAGCTGGCGTCGAAGAAAATTTGATTCCGTCAAATAAAGCATATTTGAATCAACTATACCGACGTTGTTTTAGTAAAACTGGTATGTTTGTGTCTAAAGTTTACAACAATCACCAGCGACACAACATTGATTCAAAATGACCGACAACTGAAATGATTTAACAAAATATTTCTTTAATTTAATTTTGTATATGCTGTCAGCGTTGTGGAGACAATACTGATTGATTGAACCGCACATTTGGTTGGGTTTAAAAAAATATCGCTGTTTCAACTAATCGATAGAGTCGGGCAGAATAGCGAATAGATTCGAAACGATGGAATTATTTAATTCATTTGATTAACCCGAGCCGAAATTAATTCAAATTGCCTGAAGAACCATCAGGCCCGGTGTGGCATCGGTCAGGTATGCCTGTTCAGGCTATCCAAATGAAGCCCTGATCTTGTCGCGATCATCGCTATAGTATTTAAAAACTGGCTAGCCTGAAATATTGCCCATCAGGCACCGATTGGGTACTCCTGAATCGGTTAGCTAAATGAGGTCCTGAACTCGCCCAGATCATGCGTAGGTACAACATTTATAATGTGGTTAGACTACAGTTTTCCATAGCATGTCGGGATCAGGAATCGGTCCGGCACTCCTGGTCGGACTAGCCAGATGTGGCCCTGCTTTTGGCCAGAATATTCAAATCTGGTTGACTTAAAATATACACCATTTCAAACGAAATTATCAGAGTACTGGAAGAGCATATCTGGAATTACCGGTGTACAATACATAAATAAAAGATGTTTTTTTGTATAATATTGACTGTTATTGTAATACCATCGATTAGAAATAGTTGTATTTTTATGTATATGTCTTACACAATTATTCATGTATAAGGGAAACAGCATATATTTTCTCGTCAACTGCGTTACTTCTATCCAAAATCATCATTTTGCGATCGATTGATTCTATCGTAACTATTTACGATGCGTTTTTTTTACGCGCCAGATTTTCAAAATTGATGGGTCGCATGGATATATGTATATAAATCTTTTAACACTCCGCACTGTTCCTTTTATTTTTATTCTGTTTTCGTCTTGAGTTTGTATATATTTTGAATCTGCAAGATGGTTTCACTATTCAAAAGAACGCCATTATTTGGCGATTTGTTTGAGATTGTCAGTCCTTTACATGTCAATTTGGTTAGCTAAAAAATAAAACAGTAATACTTCATTTTTAAAGCTTCCACGACCATGTATGGTACCAGAATAAACTTCCAATTATTGAACTGGCGTTATGCGTTTTATGTAAGTTGGACCTTCTCATTTTTTACTATGGACCGGATCGAGAGCCTGATCGTGGCCGATTTAGTAGCCTGATTGTGGTCGGATTGGGATCCTTTTAGCGGCCGTATTTGCAGCCTGATAACGCCCGGATTTGTAGTCTGATCACGGCCAGATCAGAAATGGCGTTACATGCCATATCAGGATCGGATAGAGCCACCTTATCCGGGCCCGATTGCTAATTAAGGAAAACCCGATGAGGCCCGGACCTCAGCCAAAACAAATTTCTGCTCGGGAAGTATTTTTATTTCATAACAATAAAATTATTGAACGTGACCAAATAATACGAATACTTTGCCCAAACCATTAAATCAAAGCTACTCTGTATTGCGGCATGGTTAGGAGATATTTGATGCACCGAAAAAGAAATGTAATATTGAAATGTCAACCAAACGATCCAAAATGGTAGAAGTTTACATTGTTTCTATCGACCTAAAGTATAGTAAACATTGGAAAGCGCACACGGAAAGAAATGTTTGGTTGTGGCAAAAGAAATGTAATTATGTCAACCAAATGATCCAAAATGGTAGAAGTTTACATTGTTTCTATCGACCTAAAGTATAGTAAACATTGGACATCGCACACGGAAAGAAATGTTTGGTTGTGGCAAAAGAAATGTAATTATGTCAACCAAATGATCCAAAATACAGTAGAACCTCGGTTATCCGAGGTAATGTGGGGAGGAGGTATCTCGGATAAGCGAAAACTCGGATAATACGGAAACACACACAACTCAAAATCTTTGCTCTCCCGTTGACTGTTCAGTCCCAACTGTTTTATTGTAGCTCGCAAGCGAGGGACACACCGAACTTGTAGCAACAATTTTATGCGCGTGTAAACAACAATGTAGCAAACGCGAACGACTCAGCGTAGTCGTAGCAGCTTCATCCGTTTGATCCGAGTTTCTCCGTATTATCCGAGCGTACACCTCGGTTAACGCGGAGTGCTCGGATGAGTCCGGTGCCTCGGATAACGCGGAGTCTCGGTTAATCGAGGGCCGGATAAGCGAGGTTTTACTGTAGTAGAAGTTTACATTGTTTCTATCGACCTAAAGTATAGAAAACATTGGACATCGCACACGGAAAGAAATGTTTGGTTGTGGCAACTACGTTTTCAATTTGCTGTACACGATGTCTAAAATATAGTTGCCCCAACCATATCGAATAGTAACCTCAACTATTCACGATTAGTTCTCGCGAGATTAGTTAGGTTAACTAATCCAATCGTTGGGACTACCACTCGAATAGTTGGGACTACCATTCGAATCGTCGGTATTACCATTCGAATCGTTGGTATTGCCATTTGAGTTGTAAGATAAATAGAATAATCGATTAGTTGTGTCAACTCACTTCTTGGTTATGGCAACTAATCTTTTTTTTCCGTGCAACGACCGCAGCACAAATGAGTTTTCCTCGGAAACCGTGGCGCTCTGGCGACAGAAGACCATCATCAGTTTCTTTTTCTGCGCGAGTGTCGAGACGAGCAGCACGTTTGCGCACTTGAGTCAAGTAAACCTTTTTTTAGTTTTATATTACATTTATTGTTTTTCCCGACAAGCTATAATGTGATCTCTTCAAAGTTACGTACGGTCAATTGCACCAATAATTTTGTTACAATTCCCACCCTAGTGGATCTGAAGAACCGAAAAATAACCGAAGAGTTACCGATCGTTATGGAACAAAAAATAACTCTAAAATAACGCAGAAGCAACCTAGTGACCGTCGGGTAACGGTAAAGTGACTCGAAATGAACCCAAAGGTTCGTTCTGGGTTACTATTCGGTTTCTCGAAGAACTTTCAAATAACCGAAAGACAACTTTGAACAAACTGTCGGTTACTTTTGCGTTACTTTGAGGTTTGTTTTCGGTTAAAACATTGGTCGCTTTGTAGTTGCAATCGAGTACTTTTTTGTTCCAAAGCAACGGTCGCTTTGTCGGTTACATTATGGTTGTGTTACAGTAAAGCAACTGGAAATGAACCTCATAATGACGGCTACTTGTATATGACCGTAAAGCAACTACAAAATGACGGTTGCTCAGACCCACTAGGGCATTTTGCGTACACTCAATCAAATATACCACCAGAATAATGAAATATTATGTCGATAGCATTGTCTAACCGGTTGGGTCAAAGATCCAACGTCGTTCAGTAGACCTCGAATAGACTAATGCACTTTTTGCAAGTTTTAGACTCTATTTAAACCTGTTTGCAACCCTCCAAATAGAGTCCATCTAGAATCACTTTCGTGCAACTAAAGCAACGATCGCTCAATGGTTACACAGAAGTAACTCCTGTTGTAGGTTATAAAAATTGCAACTGCACCACGATCTTTTAGGTTACTAATGTCATTAGGTAGTCACCCAGAGGTCGTCAATCAGCGTTAAATGAGAGTCCCAAAAATCGAAACATTGCAAAAAGAGATCGGTCGCTTTTTCGTTTACTCTCAGTCTCAACATAGTTGCGCAACTATCGTTCGATCTTCAACCAACTCTAGTGCGACTGCAACTTCTAAATGACTAGTCGTATCGGTTCCATGAGGGTATTGAGTTGCAAGAATGAAATCCAGTCTTTAATATTGATGGTAATTTTTAGTCAACGCAACCAAATATTTCTTTCGCCTTCCGCAACTACCGGGTTTGGTTAACTGGAATAACATTTTGTAATGTTACTAAATCTTTTTCTCGATGCAAGTACAACAACACTTACTAACGAACAGTCGACCGACAACGTTTAGTTCATGGTTTTGTTTGCTTTGATTATGGTCAATTTGAGTGGTGTGAAAAGAAATAGATTTGTGCGGTGTAAATGCGCATTATTGTGTCGAGTCGTCGTTGTGCATTCTTTCTATGATTTCATGTTTAGTGTATGCAGCAAATTTATGCACTCAGAAAAAGACTTGGATAAAACGGGTAAGCGTCAAAATAGCGAATGGCTAAAACAGCGCATTTCAAAATAATGAACGTCTAAATCTAGAATAGTCGTTATTATGAAATTTGCTATTTTAGCCATTCGCTATTTTGATTGCATTTTAATAGGATACAGGTCAAAATAACGAATGGCTGAAATTGCCAATTTAAATATAATGAACGTCTGAATCTAGAATGGCTATTATTATGGAATTCGCGGTTTTAGCCATTCGCTATCTTGAACCCCACCCACCAAGATCTTAGTAAGCCCAACCAAGTTTTACTCTCAGAGTATCTAGGAAAAAATTGTGGTGGTGGTTTTGTGCATATTGGTTCAATATCATTTAAATACTTTCTTGCAAATTGCCGTGTGAAGTGTTCAAATCGCTATTGAAGTATCGCCGAAGGCGCCACGCTGCGGCCGTTTTGTGAAACTTCAGGCTACATCATCTGAATGCTGATTCGAAAGCATAGCAAGCAGTTTGCTTTGGGATTGTCCCCAACATAGTCGGCTTACCCCACCATTCGATAAGCAGCCAATGGGAGTTTGTAGCCTAAAGCTTCGAGTATCGGTTAGGCAGAGGCGCACGTGTCGCGCGTTAGAGATACTTTAATAGCATACCCTGGTAGAAATAAGTTATGGAGACTGATACAGATCGATAGAAATTGAATCGGATTTAATCGTATCTTATCATCTCTATCTATTAGGACTTTGATCAATTTATACAAATTGAATCGTTGTTATTAGTTTCCTATAGTTTTCTTTTTCTATGGGTTGAATACAATAGATACATTATCGGTATTTATGGTTCAGCAACAGATTTATAATACTTTATATTGAATTTACGTTTCGTCACTTGTAAATTGTAATCCGTTTGTGGTGTATCGTGTTATATCGTAGATATATGATTGAACATTAATCGTTCGCAATCAAAGAGGCATGAATAGAGTGATTTCATCATTTTTATCGTCTCACAATTATAGAAAGTATATCGGAATAAATCGTATGTATTTAGACTGAAAGAATTATCACGATATATCGTAAAACCCTGATAAAAATGAAACAATTTTCTATAATTTATACAATAATGATTGACTCGTTTCGCTTCTCATCGCTTCACAACTATAGTAAGTCTATCATAATGAATCTTGAATAGTATAAATATTTCAATCCAAAGATTTGTGGATGAAACTTTTTTAAAAATGAAAACTTAATATTAATAATATTACTCCTGCGGCCGTATATTTTTAATATCAAATTTAATACAATTATATTATTTATAATAATATTATAGGATATGAACGAAACATATAGGATTCCGATCGTAAATTTATTATAGTAATACGTAAATTCGCGAATCGAAATCCGTATTCGCAAGAACAGTATTTTTTAAAACCATTTTCTATCATTTATTTTCACCATGGTATAGAGCGGATTTGCTGGTTGCGTATTCGAGTGTCAAACTTTCAATTAATAACTTACCATAAGTCGATAACAAAGATATCTCTTTTAATGGCCATTAATGGCAGCTGGTAAGGTCATGATCGTTCGATTTCTCGTCGATAACGCTTTCCATCCGTCGGTAAGATACTAAACCAACCGACTAACCATGTAAAATCGATTAATCAAAGTTACGTGGCGCTTTCTTCGAAAAATCATCAACAAAAGATTTATATTGCGCGATTGTTATCACATGCCAATCACTGACGCATCGACGTTATTCTTACAACGATTTAATTATTCACAAACCTTTCAGCTGTTCGCCTTTGTAAAATTCTCGTTATTCTCACGGTCATTACATCGGCACGTCAAGCGTTCACAACTACCATTGTGGTATTTCCAATTCTGTCCCAATGAATTTCAGGATCGAATTAGGCAACATGATAAAATATTTATTCACAAATCCACATACTTAAGACGCCTGGCGACGAAAATATGCCGCAGAGTAAAATGAGCATGATTTTAATACTGGTGAGCGGAAGGAAAAAAATATACTGTGAAATCAATGAAATTTTGATTTTTTATTTATAATTGCTATGATGTATTTTTTTTTTTACGGAAGATAATTATCGCGGGCCGTGGCGCTGCTGTTTGCTTGCCGTTACTGTGCGAGAGAGAGGTAAAATTTTCTATCGATTATCCCGGAAGAATATGGAAGTGGAATCGAAACTCAAAAAATTTTGATCTACTCGAGGCGCTTAAAGAGAATGGCACGGCTATCTGCAACGTCGATTACATCGACGATCTTACCGGCAGGACGATTATCATTTCCGGCGAGCCCGTAAGTACAAATTGACAACGCAAAATATATTTCGTCTCACTCATTGAGGATCCCAGATAGAGAAACGTGCCGCACGCCGTGTCGTCAAAAATGCGCCATGTACTGCAGCATTAAGCTGCATTATTAACGGCACGGATTCCGACACTTTGCCTGCACAGTTCCGACATGAGTTGACGCCAGTTGCCGATGCACAGCGTGTCGGAACTTTGCAGACATATTACAGTACATGGCGAATTATTGAAGACACGCGTGTCGTTTTATGCCGCGATCGTGTCGGTACGTTGCCATAGCATTTCTATCTGGGATGCTTTATAAAAAAATAAAAAATGAAATGAGGAAGGAAAGTGCGGAATTCTGCTCTGCATCTTAATTTTAAATAAATGTAAGAATCTGAACTTTAGTGGAATTTTAGTCGCGAAAAAATACAGGGAAATACAAATTTTCCTAAAATTCAAACTCTTCTACTAATCTTCAATAACTGGTACCATTACTGAGTATTATTTCGTTTGCATAGAAAATTTGGGCTCGCTATCTGAAGTTTTGCGAAAGTTAATATAATATAGTAAATTTTTCGAAAATTTCCATTAAATCGGAACCACTTTACCGATTTTCACTAAATTCAATATTCAACAACCTTGTGGGTACCTGTGATAATTAAAAAATTTTAGCAACAATTATTTAGCCGAAATTTTACGATAATGTAACTACCTCCTCGTTCTTTTTTGTATATTCAAAAGGACATAAAATCTAAATTACTGCATCCACTTGGTAAAAAATTACAACAGTCAAAGAACTGCTGTTTCACTTGTGGTCGAAATTTCTGCTCGATTACTAGAACGATTCTTGAGTTATAGGTGATTGAATTTTATGAAAAAGCAAAATGTGAAATCTGTACATTTTTATTCATTGAAGATGTCTCCCTACATGATTGTTAACGCGGACGGTACTCTAACCGGATTCATCGGTGACATCTGGACGACCCTCGAGCAAGCTCTGAAATTTAGGTGAATTCCGTTTTCTTTGTACAATATTTTAATGATGTCTTACTCGCCTAGGAAAACACTTGCGAGAAACGCTCCGTCCGTTCGCCATCTAGTGACATCATACGAAACACTGGTGCCCAATGCTCCGCTAGATGGCGAACGGTCGAAGCATTTCTCGTAAGTGACTTGAAGCCTCAACGTATATATAAGACTACAAAACTGTCCTGACCCTAACAATCATTACAACTTTCAGAATAACCGTATAATGACTGAAAAATTGTTCAAATAACCGTGGAACTGACTGAGTTGTTTTTTTATCCTTTTAGTGACTCCCGGAATTTGTCAGAATAATCATAGAAATGACCGTCGAAAAATTAGTAAGGCCCGACGGCCATTTCTACGGTTATTCTGACAAATTCCGAGAGTCACTGCAGGAGTCAAAAACAACTCAGTAATTTCCGCGGTTATTTCGACATGTTTTGAAAGTTACCGTGATTGTTAGGGAAATTCACCCAGATGGACACATGCCGTCACCGTGCCATCATGTACGATCGAATATGACGGCACCGTGACATATCGAAAAATTTTGAACGCACGGCGTGACTGCACGGTGACGGCATGGTGAAGGCATGGCGTGCCATATCGAACAATTTTGAGCGCACGGCATGACTACATGGTGAAGGCATGCCGTGCCGTTTTAGTTTTATTAATTCTTTGAGATCCGAAATTCGGAGTTGAGGAAAGAAGACAGACTGCCATCGTCTGTTTTCATCAAAAGAATACAAAAATTAATACCAAGGAGCATCACCTTCAGATGATAGCTCCCCCAAGTGCAGACGAATCCTAAAAATCTTCGCAGTTTTATAAACACTTTGGCTGCAAATCGCTTGCGAGAAACGCCTCAGCCATTTGCCATCTTGCGCCATTATGCCAAACGCTGATGCGCCGTCCATTGTATCGTGCATCGGTGTTTCGCATAATGCCGCTAGATGGAAAATGGCCATATTCGATCGTACATGACGGCACGTGACAGCATAACCAAAAACAAAGCACGTTTGTCTATCTGGATCGACTATACACAAGGGGTCTTCGAAAGTGGCAAACCACTTGCGTTTGATACGACCCTTTAATATTAGCGAAGAAAAAATAATCTGTTCTATCTTATTCTTTCGACTCGGAATTTGAAATGATAGACAAGAAAAAACCTAAAACCAAAATTAATGCAAGTAACAGATACAAAAAAAAATTAAACGCTTACGATGCCTAGCTGGCAACAATAAAAAAAGATCCATAATGACTTTTAGCACGGCATAGCGTGTCACCAGAATGCTGTCACCGTGCTGCAATTATCATCTTAAATGTTCTACAAAAATGGCATACATCACCATTGTTGTAGTATAGTATATATCCGATACAAGTGCGGTAAATCTTTTCTGCCCTATGTGACTGTCAGCACAAGGCGAAAGCGAATATCACAATCGTTTGACTTCACTCAGTGCGATAATGAACGTTTTACAGGCGCTTCGCGTGAATTCAGACCTTATTTTCATACCTTGTAAGGTTAAATTTTGTGCAATACTCGGTGGTAAAACTTTTTCTTAACTCTGTGCGAGAAACGCGGTATTATGCACGCTTTGCACAAATCCCCTTTTTCACACCTTGTGACATAAAATTTCGTACGATACTCGTGCGATAATAGTATATTAAGATACAAGTGCGGAATTACTTTTTCGGTGAAGGCGAGTGTTGCAATCACACGAGTCGATAACCAGTTTTTCTAACAAGGATTGTACAAAATTTTACTTCACAAGGTGTGAAAATGGGGCTTTACGGGGTTTTTATGGGCGTAAAAAGCTTATTATCGCACCGAATGAGGTAAAGACTTATAAAAAATCGTGAGTAACACTATTGCAAATATTGTAGAACGGTTTATAAAAAACCTCGACTTCCGGCTGGACGAACTCTGGTGAGGGGTGAAGTACATTCGTGGCTAGCTGCAACAACTATGAACACTTATCCAACAGGCTATTATACCTACAGTCATCAAGTGGCCACGACATAGTTGAGTAATTTTTCACTGTGAATCCACCAACTTAAATAAATCTCAAATTTTGCTGTTTTGTTTTTGGTTATTCAGCTACGGATTTTTTATAATGTTGGAAGGAACACGAGTCTCCAAATGGTGGTACATGAACATATTTTCACGAGGGCTATGGGCTATGTCCTTTAGTTTCGTTGTAGGTATACCTGTACTTCTGCTGGTTATGTACAGATTCAAGAGAGCTGTTTGCCCCAATTACATTGAGTGCAACGACGAGCTCGCCGGCCCTTCTTTCAATTTTCTCAACGTTCTCGGCGCTGTGACTGGTCAAGGTTAAAAAAAACATATACATATATATATATATATATATTATACTTTTGCATGACAAGCACAATGAGTCCCAATTTACTACCTGTGAAGCGTGGCGAATTACGACACAATGTGAGGTAAAACTTTCTCACGAGTGTGAATTGTTCAATTGACGAGTTCCCTTACGAATCCGAGGCAACGTCGGATAAACGCCAAAACAATTGTTGCGATGAGCAAGGATTTTGTCAGACTAACAGGCCACTGTTAGCCCGAGTTAAAATTTAGACCCTCTTCGAAACCTAATAGTAGCAGTTCCGCCGGACCTCCAATTAGGTTCTGCCTAAAGTGGCATATTGTACCCATTTTTATTCAACGAAAGGTGTTTGAAGCTGTTGGAACTCAAAGGCATGTTAATAGTTTACAATTAACATAAAACTTGAACAAGGCAACTAGTGGCGTGTAGTCTATCCCGGATCTCATAGTAGTCACAAGACCCAAAATCGATTTTTGTTATACGTGTGCAACCACGAAACTACGCTTGAATGACAGTTGTGTCGGATCCGCAAGGATTGAGAAAAAGTTTTTTACGTCACTGCGGCACGGGAAGTGAGGTTTTCCGTGCGTTTCGCTCACGAAAATCTTTCTTTCCTCGCCTTGTAACATAAAATCGTATACAATATTCGGGAGGGAAACATTTTCTCAGCTCGTTTAAATGCAGCACTCGCCTTCGGCTCGTGCTGCAAACTCACACTCGCAAGAAATGTGTTTTCCCTCCCTCGGGCCGCAATATACTATTCCACCAAGTATTGTACAAAGTTTTACTTCACAAGATGTGGAAATGGGTTTTTAAGGCACAACTGTAGAAAAATATTATGTGATACATAATATTTTGTACAATTGACTGTCGTCGAAAAGACCCCATTCTCGCACTAGTATCGCGATAGTTCTTTACGATACTAGTGCAATACAACTTTTTCCAACGAGTGTTAATTGAGTAGCACGAGCCGAAGGCAAGTGTTGCAATCACACGAGTTAAGAAAACGTTTATCTAAAAAAAATGGCTACTCATTACAAATGCATCGAGTAACAAAGTAAAATTCGCCACTCATTACAAATGTATAGAGTAACAAAATAATTTCGTTGCATTGCTCGAAATGACACATAATCAGATACTCGATACATTTGTAACGAGTATCGCTTGAAACAGATTTTGAACATTTCTGCTGCGAATTCGCACTCGTCGCAAAAAGATTTTCGAACGAGTATTGTACAAAATTTTACTTCACACGGTGTGAAAACGGGCGTTTTCGGCTCATGAAGCATGCGTGAAATGGCATCCATCGCGTCCATTATCCATTAATAAATGAAATTAACATTCTGACTTTTTTAAAACAAAGGTTTTCAGAAATTTCCATCATGCTGGTCGCTGCGTGTACTTGTTATATCCGCAGTGATAATGGGCATGTTAATATCTTGCGGATTCAGCAGTACTCTCACCTCTTTTCTTGCTATAAGGGGCAATTTTTTAACGTTGAATAGCCTCGAGGATATTCTGCAAAAGAAAACGCATTCTCTGTGTGTAAGAGACGACAGCGGTGCATACGTTCGGCTTTTTGAGGTATTTTTTAAATTCTTTTAATCAATTTAATATATTAAGATAACTCACTAGAATATTTACTACACATTAATTATTACACCATAAAAAAATTAATATAACAAAACTATAATTTTTGTCAATAGTTTTTGGAGAGCTATAGTTCAAACAATTCTACTAAATGGAACGACTTAGTGAATAAAAACTGTCCGGATATGAACAGCCTGCAGGAAATTAATTCGAGAATTTGTCAATCGGGATTCGTATTCCTCGAAGCATTGGACATATTTCTCTCGATTTACCGTCCAGTTCAGCATCTATGTGACATAGTTCAAATTCCAGGGGACTACTGGAGCTTTAATTTGGTTTTTCTGCACGCCGCATCAGCCCCACATCGTCGAGTCATCAATAACTAGTAAAGAAAATTAATTTATAACTATTATATTGAAAAGTTTAATTGCTTGTTTTTGAAGATGACTTGCATTTTAGTGCAAGACAAGAGAAAAATATTGCAATAAAAAACATCATTGAAGATATTAAGAACGTTAAAAATAGTAAAACAATTAAATATAATAATAATAATAATAAAGAAGTAATTTATGAATTTATTTTTCACCATTTCATTTAACGGAAACGAGAAAAAAAAATCTTTGTGAAACGCTTTCTTTGATTTTTCCCAATACATATAATCTTTTTTTTTATTTTCTAACCATCCTGAAGTTTTTTATTTTGCGAATTGTATTATAAGTCCCGAATTTTGGACATGATCGTTAGAAAAATTCACGTAAATGCGAAATCCAAAATAATTAGAAAATTGTATTTAAAATTATATCTATTCGATGAAATCGGGGAATTACTTCGATATTCAAAACAAAAATTTCGAACATAAAAGCTTGAATAAGGCATACGAATGATAATAAAACAAGATTTTTTTTATTTTAATAATTTTTCGGTATTATTATTATGCAGAATCAATATTCTTCCATTTGATATTTTCAATTTTGAATGAAACTTTTCTTTGAAAATGAATTTTGAAGAAAAATTTTAACAAAAAATTAACATTTTTTATTTTACCTTTCAGCCTCCTACGACTCCGCTCCGCAGGGATATTGCAGCGTCTCGAGCGAAGGTGGATATCGAGAGAATCCCCGACATCGAACAACAATTTATGGCGCTTCAAACCCGTCGAATATGCTCACATTGATCTTTTGTCTATGGCACTTTTAATAATGATACTCCTAAGCGTAATAATATGTATTCTGGAAAATTTATGGTACAGGCTTCAGCTAAGGATCCAAACGAAAAATCGCAACAGACATTTAAACAGTTTTCCAAAACTCTCGTACAATTTTCCGGCCAATAAATTGGACTCGATCTCGAGAAGAGTTTGGTCCATAAACGATTGAAATTTCGAGAAGCCTCGAATGAAATATAACTACAATTTTTTAATCCGTAACGCGGCTAAATTACACGTTACAAATTAACGAAAAATGGCTTCACGACATTTTTTTGTAAAATCATCGTGAAAAACTTCACAAGATTATCAAAACGTGATAATTTAAAGTATCGCTCGCGAATCATTCTTGAACCAGTATCTCAAAAAAGTCATAGATTTAATTATTTGTTCCGTGTGTGTCGATTCGTTGTCCCGTTATTAAAGAATTAGTTAAACGTAAGGGATTAATACGAAGGCCGCTATATCATTAATGAAAAAGTAATTGTCATAATTTCATTTGAAAAGACGTTTATCATGTTTGTAATTTCAGTTATATGTCATCGCAATTGACCCGCCGCTTCTGCATTAGTAGAGTGAATAAGAGAGTTTTAGAATGTGTGTGAAAACCTTATTTTATTGTCGGTAAAATACGTCTTGAAATTTATAAATAAATTAGAGAATAGTAGTGATTACTTGCGACCATGAACTTGAATAATTGCTTGGAAATGTTATAGTTCAATTAACAATTTTATATTGTGATCGGAAATGATTAATGATTATTTTAAATAAATTAACAGTCATAGCGGGTCTCGTAATTGTGATGTATTGTTGTTATTTATTTCTCTACCCATCTATGGCGAATCGGGCTTAGACTCGACAATTTTTAGCGGTGGTTTACCTTCCAGCGCGAAAGCGCGATCTGTCGCTCTTTGTACACAACAAGAGGAAAAAAGATCATCTGAGCCTATGTAAGTATCGTGGTTTCTTGGGTAAAATTTCCGTTACATATTATAGGGTAGACGTATCGTTTGTGACTACTTTATGCGATAACCTACTATCTATTTGAAGCTTAATTTCCAATAAATCCATACGAGCGCGTAAAACCTTCATTGATGTCATCCGAAGGGTATAGGTAATAGAATTATTATGAATGTATGTTCATTTTCATCATAATTGATCGAGAAAACAGTAAATAATCAGCGAACTCCTAATTTCACCATTAGTGGCCACAAATGTACCGTTTTTGGCCAGTCATAGTCCTGTTTATGGCCACTTATTAATTTTGTGCAACGAACAATATATTTCGATAGAAAATATATAACAGTAATACAACATAGAACATATTCTGATGGAAGACCATATAACGTCAATGATGAGCCTCGTTTATTTGTACTTTTTAATTAATTTGTGTTTTTACGGTTCCTGCTTTTTTCATTGTGTTTTCTCTAATTTCTCGGCTTTAATCTTCTTGTTTAGTTCCATTCTCGCTAATCTCTCTCTTCTCTTCTAATTCACTTTCTCTCCTCTTCGTCGTTTTGCGCTTTCTCCTTGGCCTGCATTATTTCGATCCATGTATTCGACGTCATAATCGAAGGCGTAAGTTCGTTCCGTTGGTCTTGTTTGGATTTCCTATTGGGAGAATAGCCTTCAGTACCTTTTTAATATCTTCTTCATGATAGTTAAAAATTGTCTCTTAATTTTTTTTTTCATTCCATAGCCGTCTATAAAAATACTAAATAACTTAGATTCAAACAGAAATTATAAGAATATATACCTGTATAGTAATATTTTTATATAGGTTCATAATAATATACCTGTTGCAATAATATTAAACAATAATTAATAAAATAACTAACATTCGGAACAGGACTGGCCAAAAATGGAAATGATATATGATAATGATACTTTCGTTGTCCTGCACCCAGAGAAAATATTTATTAGATGTTAATAAAATATAGTTACATCAAATAAATTTTCTTATTTGTATGGGAGCCTAGTAGGAGTTTATTAGAAACTAGTATATATTTATATTTCAATGCATATATCGTTTCTAATCTGAGATTCATTTGTTTCCAATAAAATATTGTTATCAGCATAAATACATTTTCTATTTATATCAAGCATGTATCGTAGTCATAACAAATACATATTATTTGATTCAAATGTAATATTTATTTGTGTCAAACTAGATTTATTTGAATGAAATATGAGCATTTATTACTTCCAAATATGCATTTATTTCTTTCAAATAAATACGTATTTGAAAAAAATAAAGCTCTGTTTCGATGAAAACAAAGGCCAAAGGCGAAGGACAATAGTGATGATTGTTGTTCGTCGTACTCGTGGCTTTATTTACATCGTAACAACCGAAATGAGGAGCGGATTACGATACTCATACATTCTCTCGCATATAAAAGTATAATATATCATGCTTATTTGTGTTATTATTACCTAGGAGAGATTTATTACTACCAATTTGAATTTGAATGACGCGCCGCCACTTCCTCTAAGTGGCGCCGTCCTGCGCTTCCTACGCTCGACATCGGGGCTTCCCGCGCTCGAGATCGGGGTTTCCCGGCCGACTGGCTGGGAACAGGCCCGCGCGCCCGATGGGCATCCATTCGTGGTCGAGTAAGCGAACGGGATGCACACGGTCTGTCCGAGTACCAGATTCGGCAATTTGATCGCGATTTATTTAATTCTCTTTCTCGGTCGTGTTCCGTATTATCGCGGTTTACAGTTCTTTGTTTATATTACTTGTAACAGTTTAGCCACGACAGTTATTGTAAAGGGACTGGATTCGTTCTTTTCAGAACGAATCCCTTCACCTCGCGTCGTCGCGACCGCGTAGTCTTTGTCCTCGGCATCGGAAGCCGCGATCGCGTTTATCAATCGGGTGTGTGCATGTGTTGAGCGTATGTGATTGCGTGAGCCTTGAGGCATTTATAGGGACATCGTTGGGGAACGAGTCTACGTGTTCGTCGTAACCATTCCCAGGGCAAGCGCATCGCGGCGACCTTCTTTGTCGCCCGGCACCACAGCGTTTGGATTCCCGAGACGTCGCGACGCTCTTGATGCAAGCCCCGTGCTCCTGCATTTCCCAGGCCCAGCTTTGCATTTTTTAATACGGGAAGAAGCAGCGGCAGAGAATTGTGATTTTCACTTTGCATCCTCCCACGCGGTGCGGTGTTCGGGTGTGCGACGTGCGACACCTCAGGTAAGAGGGCTCTCTCGTGTTGAGTTAAAAGGTACCTCACATCTTGTTGCGTCGTAAACCGTATAAGAACTATTCATACTTTATTTATTGATTGTCGCCGATCTCAAGATTCATTTTGTACATGTAAGTTTCTTTTATTCTCTGTTTGTTTATTTAAATAAATTCAAGCGCTTGTCCCGGCTTTTGTCTCTGCCTCGTGAGAGTTTTTACGCCGAGACAAGTATTATTTTACCGCGAAATATTTGTTTCATTTAAGAACTTCTCACTCACTCATCCCTTTAGCTTTTCCTTTTTTTGTGAACTTACCTTCAGTGCAAATAAGTAAGTTTATTTCGATTAATTCGATTACTAAACAATAATACGAACGATCAACACCATATAACGAAATGCAATATGATGTTACCGGTAATTGAATGAGATGCGGTGCCGGTCGTTCTACGAATTGTGTGTAGATATTTTACAAAATAATATAAATGTATCTACTTACTCTCGAAAATCGCCGTATAATCACCTAGGCCGACAGCGGCCGAAAACGATTTATACACCATCCTCCACATTCACCGTGCGCGGTCTTATCGTAACTATTGTGCCAGCGGAAGCGCGCGGCGCACCTACCGGCCGTTCTGTATATTAGCGGCATCTTTGGTCAAGTCCTATTTTAAAACGTCGGTGGCTCGAGTATCATAAATAGTTGATTTAAAGCTATATTTTACTCGAATATTTGATTTAAATATAATTTATTTGGTATCTAAATGGATTGGGCCGCCATATTACAACTAAAATTATTTAGTTATAAGTAACGCTCATAACTGAAATCTAATCAGTTTTTTTCCCATTCAAATAAAAAATTTTCCATTGAAGTAAACAGAATTTTTATATGCTGATTAAGTTAAAACTAATAAATCATTTCTCTGGGTGTATATTTGGTCATATCGTACTTACCGCATATTTTAAGTTATTCTATACATGATTTTCTTCAAAATTAGCCGATATTAGTGAATATCAAAGGATTACTTACCAACCGTCTGCTAAATGTTTTTGTTAAGGTTGAGCCAGAATTTCGGAAGTGCTAATTGATATTTTGTCGTTTAAAAATGAGTCGCAAGCGGCGGTAGTTTTGCCTGTCGAATTCTTTTTTCGCTTGCAGTATATTTTGAGTACAGTTACTCTTAATATTTAATATTAAAAGAGAGAGTGGCCACAAATTGTACGTCTACCATAGTTATGTTTTATTTACATACAAATGTTATTGTAAATAAATGAATCATCATTTAATCTATTGTGAAATAAAAATCGAGGATATTGTGGAGTTAAATAAAAACGTTTCGAATACTCATTTCATTGTGTTTTATATCATATACTTTAAACAATTCCTGCTGCGATGTTAATCTCGCAGTTAGTACAATTTATCGATTTATATTAATACAATTTATTTGTTCTTACTTATTTTCCTTTCATTGAATTCTAGTAGTTAGTTTCCTGATTTCTTTTTCAACTTAGTAGTATAAGAACGCCTCTCGGACACTTCGGCATTCATTCGTTTCTCTTCCTGTTTAATCATGTTCCTAATTTTTTTTTCTTTTGAGGTGCAGTTTTCCAGACGTTTATGCAACCCGCCACATCTTCACCTTGTTAATGTGGCTCCACTCGTGCCAATTGTGCAGAATGAATTTCAAGTGATATGTAAAACGGATCGATAAGTTAATAATAACTTATGAATATTTGTTGTACTTCTCATTATACATTTTCTTTAGGTTCTTTTTTTTAGGTTGTATTCTCTAATGGAATGAAAAATGAACGCTTATGTCATTCTTATTCCATGTTTATTTTAAAAGAAAACACAAATGAAGAAGAGTGGAGCGCTTCAAATTTGTCAAATCAGTACTCATTTTTTTAAAATCATTACATTTTATTTTGAGATTGTGCTGATTCAAACCCTTTTTTAAAATGAAATAAAATCATAGAATTACCTTCGGGTTCATTTTTATTTTTATTTTTTCAATGATGTGTAATGTGAGCAACAGTTTTTACTAAAACAGTGGTAAAGCTACAATAGGCGGCTACAAGTCTCGACTTATAGCCACTTATCGTAGCTTTATCACTGCTTTATTTTCTTTTTAATACATTTTATCATTTATTTACGGGGTCCAGTGGCTTAGGTCGCTGTTTTTAGCATTGTTAATAGCTCGCAACGCTTTTGATAGGTCTGAGTTAATTTTCCGCACCCAATTGCAGAACCAGGATAAAATTCTAATCCGCCAGTAATCTTTATTTGAAAGATTCACCAAACGTTTCGGATAATGCTTCTATTCGCTATGGGCAGCTCTCCATTGCTGTAAACGTGCAATCAATTAGCACAACCAGAACGGATCTTCTTGTACTGTTTTTCGCTTGCATGTACATACACCACAGACTGTCAAAATAAAAAAACTTTGTTTACTTGCCACACAAAAAATCTATAGTTTGAACCTTAATGTTGATCCTCATGAAAGGAAAACTTCATACGATTTTTTTGGAGTTGGTGCATTTCCCATTTAATTGACTCGTAGAAAAAAGAAACTTTCCTTTGGATGGATATAATTGTTTTGTCGATTACTTCTGCGTTACTTTGAGGTTTGTTTTTGGTTAAAACATTGGTCGCTTTGTAGTTGCAATCCAGTACTTTTTTGTTCCAAAGCAACGATCGCTTTGTCGGTTACATTATGGATGCTTTACGGTAAACCAACTGGAAATGAACCTCATCATGACGGTTACTTGTATATGACCGTGAAGCAACTACAAAACGGCGGTAGCTCGGATCCGCCAGGGTATATCCGTCCAAACGAACGAACCGATTTTCTACGTGTTAATCAAATGGGAAATACAAAGACCGTTGCCCCATCCCTAAAAAAATTCGTGCGAAGCTTTGCCATTCACGAAGTTCTATATTAGAGTACAGACTATAGTTTTTTGGTGTGTCAAGTAAAATGAAAAGTTTTTTTACGCCACTGCGGCATGAAAAGTGAGGTCTTCCTCGCCTTGTAACGTAAAATCGTATGCAATACTTGAGAGGAAAACATTTTCTCAGCTCGTGTGAATGCAAACTCACACTTGCGAGAAATGTGTTTTCCCTCCCTCGGGCCGCAATATGCTATTTAAATTTAGTATACAACAATACATTGTCATCAGCTTAGGCTGTTTGAGTGCTGCACAAAACAAATTGGCACGAAAACGGACCATGTGGGGTTTCTGGCTGAGCCGGTTCCGAATAAAGATGTCAATTGTATACAATTTTTTAAAAATATGGAAACATTGCAATAATACTGTTTTCCGTTCGCCGATCAGAAAAGTGCACTTTCACGGACTTCAATTTCCGACATCGTACTGTAATATTGTGATTAACACTCAACGAGAGAAAAGCGAGTGTAATTGTAGTACATACTACAAGCTCGCACTGGCTAAAAAACTTTTTCTCTTTAATATTGAAATGTACTATTTTAAGGAGATTCATCTGGAAAGAAAATTCTATATCGCTTATTCTACACTACTGCCGTTATGTAACTGCATTTTCTGAAAGTTTCAATCTACATTGATTCCACAACATTTTTATACCTCACAAGACTCTTCTAACATGCGTACTTATGATTTATGCACAAGTTGAGAGCTGCACTCTGTCATGCATCGGAAAGAAAATTTAGCCAAAAACAGAAAGATAATTTTTTAATCAAGTGCAGCTGTATGAAGCAGCCCTAGCAAAAATACCCACCATGTATTCCACAATGTGTGTGCCTGCCATTGTGCCACCGCCGACTTTGCGTTTTTCACCGTGTATTCCACCACGAAATGAGGCCCCGTTGATGGTGGGGTACTGGTATATCCTACCGTTACTTCACCGTATTTGCCTTAATTGGGCCCTAGGTGGGATACATGGTTAGGCCACCATGAATGCCACCGTGTATCCCACGACCGCCAGTACCTTGCAGATAGTGACATACTAGACTGGGTCACCGCGAATGCCACCGTGTATTCCACCGCAGTCAGTACCTCGCCGATAGTGGCGTACGTGGCTAGGCCACCGCGAATGCCACCGTGTAATTCCAGCGCCGTAAGCACTTCACCAACAATGGAATACGTCATTAAAAAACTTCATTACCAATTGGTAGTAATGTTTGCTCTAGTGAGCCAGGATAAAAATATTCATTCAGATCGATACATATAAGCATGTTCAGGGCGCCTTTCGCTTGCGGGAAACGGCCGAGCCCGTTATCCACCTGGCGGTAGCGAGACAGACTGTACTTGGCTGGGCCACCGTGAATGCCACGGTGTATCCCACCGCTATGTATGCCACTATCGGCGAGGTACTGACGGCGGTGGAATACACGGTGGCATTCGCGGCGACCCAGTCTCGTATGCCACTATCTGGAAGGTACTGATGGTCGTGAAATACACGATGGCATTTATGGTGGCCTAACCATGTATCCCACCTAGGACCCGTTTTTGGGTCCGTTCAATAATGGTGGCAAACACGGTGAAATAACAGTGGGATATACCAGTATCCCACCATCAGCGGGGCTTCATTTCGTGGTGGAATACACGGTGGAAAACACAAATTCGGAGGTGGCAGAATGGCTGGTACACACGTCGTGGCATACAGGTGGCTACACCAGCTACATGGTGGCTACATTGGTGGGTGTTTTCGCTAGAGAGCATGCAAAGAATCGGATCGGTTGTCTAAATAGGTCATGAATACTATTCAACAAAACTTCTTTCTCGCATGCTGCTATTTCCTTACCATAATAGTGTCTTTACCATGTCGACGACCTATTTCTCTGCTTGAGGAACCTTCGTAACCCTTTAACTGTCAAAGTACCATAATTGCTACGTTGAATAAATAGCAATTTTTTCGTAACCATTTTTAGAAAAATGGATCCTGCATATTTATTTCATGAGAGCTAAAACGTTGAATGTGTGTTTTTCAAAAGTATTGATTCCTCACCATTTTTATTCCGCAAAGTATCTGAAATTCAAGAATTAAAAGGAAAGTCTTCGATTCTTTAGCCCGAACTTTCTATATCGTTATGTGATCCCTTGCATAGCGATTCAACATTTGCATACTTAAAAAAAACTGTCATCTTTATTCTGAAGCATCGAATTCTCAGTTTCCTTAAAGCTCTCATCTGCCTCAATGGAGAGATTCTCAACAGACTTTGGAAAAAGTGCCGATATAAAATCTATCGAAGGACTATCATTTTATCTCGGATAGCGACAACGTGGATATTGACGTCTTTCGGCGCAGAGCGGTACTTGTCGGCTTAATAAAAGCTAACATTCAATAGTCCTTTCATCAGCGCCTCTTTTGGCACTTTTTGTACAGAAAAAGGTTTTTTTACGTTTTTTACAAGTACGAATATTTTATAAGTAATTTTTGTCCATTCTCTTATACGAAGCTTTGTATATAATCAGTAAAGTATACAAATAATAAAATATTTCAACCTGCACTCTGTCAAGAATCGGAAAATATGTAGAGAAAAACATAAAGAGATATTTTTTTTTATCAAGCGCAGCTATATGAACCAGCGTGCAAAAAATGTAAACGATTGTCTACTTATTTCATGAATTCTATTCAACAAAATTACAGCTATCAACGAACTATTTCTCTGCTTGACGAACCTTCGTACCCTTTAACTATAAAAGTAGCACATTTGCTACATTGAATAAGTAGCTGTTTTTTCAAAACATCGTTTAAATATCAAATAAAAAATTCTGGGAAATTTTGTCTAACAGTGTAATTCCACTAGAAATGAAACCTCCATATTTATTTAATGAGAGTTAAAATGTTAAAAGTTTATTTTTCAAAAGTATCATTTTCTCACTATTTTGATCCAGCAAAGTATACGGAATTCAAAAATTCAAAATTAAACATTCGATTCTTTAGCGTCAACTTTCTTTATCGTTATATGATCGCTTGCATAGCGATTAAGCATTTGCATACTTGAAAACAACTGTCATCTTTATTCGGAAGCCGCGGATTCTAAGTTTCCTTAAAGCTCTCCTCTGTTTCGATTGAGCAATTCTCAACAGGTTTTGGGAAAAGTACCGATATAAAATCTATCGAAGGGCTATAATTTTATCTCGGGTAGCGACAAGGTGGGTGCTGCCATCTCCGGCGCAGAGCGGTACTTGTCGGCTTAATAGCTAACATTCAATAGTCCTTTCATCAGCGCCTCTTTTTGCACTTGTTGCACAGAAAAAGGATTTTTTAAAGCATTTTTTACAAGTTCAAATATTTTGTAAATATTGTATGTCCATTTTCTTATACAAAGCTTTGTATATAAACAGTATAGAATTCAAATAAAATATTTCAACTGTGGTACCGAAAAGTACCAAAAAATGATGAGAGTAAAAGCCTATTGATGTTACACAAAACCGCCAATTAATTAGCTTTAAAACTGTATTCACCATCACTAAAAAAAAGTTTACACGAATATCACGGTAATCGTGCTTGCAGCTTCGTAGACAATGTAAGAACCCGAAGCGCCCGTTAAAAAACAAATTCTATACATTTTTTGATAACGAAAAATTTATTTTGCTTGTTAAGGATTGTGCATCAGCAAGAAGAAGCGCGATAGCCCTCTGTGCCTAATACTGGATGTTGAAAAAAAACAAATACCAACGCATATCATCTTGGAATAACGATTTCTATTTGTCAACTTTGTTTTATAAATCTGTCAAACTTTTTGCACCAAGATCGTTATCTCGCATTCTAGAAATAACAAAAAGAGAAAAGTAAAATTAAAAAAAACAGAGAGAAGAGAAAAATCGTCGTGCGGAGGCCCATTAATTTTCTTTTAATACTTGGCGTCGAGACGCAACCGCGTTTCTTGATTATGAACATTGACTATCTACGCCCGGCTGTTGTTATCGAAAATAATTTATCCTTGAAGCTTATCAACTATTAATCATAATAAACATAGTAATAGTAATATTAATAATAATGATAATAATAATAATAATAATATATCCTGCCTGCAGAAATGACTTTGCTCGAAGACACGCTTTTAGGCGCAGCTTCCCGAAACTATATTATATAACATTATTTATTCTGTACACACACAGACATTCATTTAATTAGGGTTAACACTACGACGTTGCATTGTTTTTTTTTTACTGCTTTTTGATTAATTCGAGATTAAATTTGTTTGTACTGCTTTGTGAGCAGGACATTTTCTTGGTATAGAGAAAATCATCGATAGTATCGTATAAAATGAAGAGCATATACATATATGTATATATATATACATATGAATGTATATATAGAATAGATTAAAAAGGAAGAGTATGGCCGTTCGATAGTGGTTCGGGTTTTATCCCGATGTGACTCGCGAGCCTCTTACTAAATTTGTTATTTCATTGTTTTATTTTTAAATTTTGTATCGTAATGAAAATCATTACCAGACCTCGCACTTGTGGATCGGATTCATTTTCGAACCCTTCGGACAGTTGAACTCGGTCGAAAACTCTGGAAGATTCGAGAGCGGTCCTATTACCCTGTATTTTGGTGGACAGTGAGAGTCCTTCTCTATCTGGAGACCCACAGCTTCGGACGTTACCGCGGTGCACCAGACCTGAATTATTAATTAAATCACGCAAATTAATATTAAATATATTAATTTTTTTAATATTAATTAAATATATTAATTAATATAAATAATATCGACGATTGTTACTCCTTAAACTGTCAACGTTGCATATATGGTGCATGCCAGGAAAAGGTATTATTCAAAATTATCTTTTGCTATTCGAATCCGAAAATTCTGGAAAAATTCATTTAAAAAACACTGGAATTTCATTAGAAATGCATCCATCATTCTGTTTTCATGAAAGAACTAGTACCAACGCATTAAGGGGATGCTGGAGTAGATTTTTTTACCGGCATTGGTCGGTAAAAATTTCATATTTGACAAGAATGTAATATGAACGTAAACGGTTCGGCGTCTAGTTCAATTGCGGTCAGAAACGCAAACGAAACAGAAAAAACCGCATAATACTGAACCTTCCGAAGACCAATATGTTTGCCGACGATATGCCAACAGACCTTTGCTGTAAGATGTAATCGTTTCTGAAGCGGCCAACATTTAAATTTTTCTTTGATAAAAAAAAAATTTAGATTTGCATAATTAATGAAATCGAGTGAATTAATGTCGATGATTCTGAACCTTTTATCTGACTACGCCGGTGGAATAGCTATTTTTCGAAACATCTTTTGTAATATTAATTCGAAAATTCTGGACGAATTCGACAATAAGTGAACGTCCGTTAGGAATGCATCCTACATTTCGTTTTCGTGAAGAAAAGCGAATTTCTGTGTTAAAAAAAAGATTTTTCGAAAAGTATAATTTTTCCAGTATATTGATTCAGAAAAGTATCTAACATTAAAGTATCTACCGTTAAAGTAATAATGTTAAGTTTCATAATTTTAATAACTGGCCAATTAAATAAATGTTAATTCGAACGTACCTGGGCGAAACTTAGGAAAAATAACTGACGGTGGGTCAGAGTCAAGCCGGGCAATGGCATTTGATCTTTGTAGCTTTTAGGCGCCGACAAATAAGCGTGATAAGCTGCCTTAAGACCTCCGTTGTCGGCTATGTTCTCACCTGTATGACATAAACGATTGGTAAATTAAATTATCGTTTTTGTCTTCGAGTGCGACATGAGGGTTGATTTGTTGTGCATTCTTAAAATTATCAATCACAAACTAATTTCATAAATGTTACGTCCTGGTCATTTTTCTTGTCCCATTTCCAATAATTGTTATTCACTTTAATTATTTTAATTAATTATTCCTCTTAACCCTTAGATATCATACATTCGGTACTTCTCCCTTTATTAGCGTCTTTTATATAAAAACCAAAAGAAAGTTGTCTAGACGATGATCTTTCAAATGTACCGGACGTTAATATTACTGATTCTCACAAATTCATATCAGCTCAATCATTCGTGCTTTCTTGACTTTTTGCTAGACACGCGTGCAGCGCGCTGTCAGCATCTTTGGACCGCATCGCGACCATCCAAAATTCCCCCACTACACTAACAATCTATGCCTTCCGCCTTTCGTTCTTAATTTCTTTAATTAGTTCCAATTCAAATCTCAAACAATGAAGTTATCAATCTTATTCTATTAAGCCTTTAAGGTATTTAGTGATAAGACTAATAGTTATTGTATGCTGCTAAATACACGGCTACAAACAGTGGCATTTTATAATTTAATATATATATTCGGCGATAATTATAATAATAATAAATTCAGTGTTAAATTCAATTATTAAGATAATAAAACCCATAACGCGTGATAATTCAAAATATTAATTTCAATTATTAATCGAACGACGTACCCTCCTCATAGAAAGATAGGTATATGTGTCGTGTTTATCTTGGTCGTAACAATAAAAATTTAGTTGCTGCGTAATAAACGAAAGATAACGTCAATTAAAATTTCTTTCACATATCAAATTTGGGCTCGCTATCTCATGGTTTGCACAATGCCAATTTTTTTTTTAATTCCAAAACTCCATAAAATCCTAAGCATTTTACCGATTTTGCCGAAATTCAATACCAAAGGTCGCATCATTATCTTCAATTTTCATACGAAGTTTCAGCTCGATAGCCAAAATTTATTCGGATTAGAGCGTTGACCGAGAATTATCGAAATCTTAAAAATCTCATAAAAACAGAATACGTCAATCGATTTTTCATAAAATTAATAGTAAGTAAAGATTGGCCAATACTCTACGTGGCATTAAAATTTCGAGTAGTTCACGAATTATGGTTGAATGAATTTTAGGCACTTTCGCACACACACAAATAGACACATACATCAGGATAGTTTTATTAAACCACTTTTCTCGATATTTTGGACCATTTTCTGACAAGAAAATTTCGAAAAAAAAGTTTCTTGAAAACAAACCTTCCTCTATGAGGAAGCAAACCTGATTCAAATCCACGCCATAGAAGAAACTAGAACAACAATACTGATATAAAAAATGCCAGATATTTTACCCACTGACTTTTTTACGAGGGTATGTAAGATTATTTTAGAATTTTTCTGAAGCTTTTTTTATCGATATAAAAAAAATCATGTGTTGCCAAACTCCTCTACTAATAAAAGAGCTTTAAGAGGAAAAAAGGATAGTCGGAATACCTCAGACGGGGGGACATGTGAATAAAAAATAAATGAAAGCAAAAACATTCGTAAATCAACACTTTCATACCATGTGAAAAACAACGTTTTCAATGTTTTCAATCGAGTCAATCACTACGTAGTCAAATGAATCGAAAAGTCACGTATACTCCGTATAAAAAATGGATCTTTACCTAACGTCTGCCTTCCATTGACGTTTCGTCCCTGTATCTCATATTCGCTGTATTGATCAACAATGCACTCGGTTCGATTCTTAAACCTCTCAATAGTGGCATTGTTCCACCACTGATTCAAATTGCCATGCAGATCGTATTCTCTTCCTAAAAAAGAAAAGAAAAACAAAAATTATTAACTTTGGCAAATGATTAAAAAAAAAAAGTTTACGAATTTCTCGCCTTGGTCGTCGAATGCATGAGTGAGTTCGTGTCCCATAACGACACCGATGCCGCCAAAATTGAGACTGCTGGGATTTTCCATGTCGTAGAATGGACTTTGGAGTATTCCAGCTGGAAATACTATCTGATTTTTCGTTGGTGTGTAATAAGCGTTTACGGTTGGCGGTGACATAATCCAAGTAGTCTTATTGACCGGTTGATCGAGATTCTCTAGATTTTTCTTAAGCGTATACTTATTGACACGTATATTGTTCATGAAATATTCGTTCTGTCTTATCGAGAGATCGCGATAACGTTCATCGAGGTCGTTCGGATTGAGAATGAAGTAGGGAAAGCCTATCATGTCGGTTATTGCGTTTGCCTTTTCATTCGCTGATGTTCGCGTTTCTCCGTCCATCCAATCGAGATTCTTCAAGTTTTTTGTGAAAGCTCCGCGCACCTCGTTTATCATCTCTTCAGCCTGAAAAAAATCGTACAACTATAATAGATGATACATAATAAATGACAGACGACAGGTAATAGATGCTACATGATAGATTATGCACGATAAAATATAGATGACGGATGATATATTATACGTGATGAATCATAGATTATAGATTGTAGATTATAGATTGTAGATTATAGATTGTAGATTATAGATTGTAGATTATAGATTGTAGATTATAGATTATAGATTGTAGATTATAGGTTGTAGATTATAGATTGTAGATTATAGATTGTAGATTATAGATTGTAGATTATAGATTATAGATTGTAGATTGTAGATTATAGATTGTAGATTGTAGATTATAAATTTTCAACGGATCATAAATCGTAGATCTTAAATTAATAGCCTATTACCTTAGCTTTACTCTTCCCGTGAAAGACTTCGCGAACAAACATAGCACCAATAGCGAATCCCATGACGTTGTTAGCGTCGCTAACGCAGTACCGCCATTGTTCCTCCCTTCCCTCGGATCCAATGAGCGCCTTTCTTAGGCCCTTGTAGGCCTCGCGGAAGGGTTTTGATAGATAAGCGGTGAGTGATCTCACAGTCTGCCACACGAGGTAGTTGTTCAGTATCCTAAATGATTTCATAATTATATATCAATAAAGAGAACCTTTCATAGTTTACTAAAAAAAAAGTGTGATTCCGTGCCGCTATTAACACCATTAATGTATTGTACTCGTCAAAATATTCGTAATTGCTATAATTATTGCATTGTTACCGTAACTATTAAACAGTTAATGCAAGTATCAAAATATTGGAATCACCAATTGAAAGTTTTCACTACATAGTTGCCTACCAAAAATGAGATGCATTATGGACGGTAAAATTGGAAAAAAAGATCGTACGTTTTGGACTCTGCCGTCTTGTTGTATTCTTGCATCAGCTTCGTCAATTTTTCAAAGTACTCGGGCGCATAATTGACTATCATAGCTTTGCTATTAACCTTCTTATTAACTAAACGCGTCGCGTTCTGGAAATAGTCGATCCACGACATCTGCGAATCAAAAAATTAAATTGTTTTAAAAATATCGATAAATTAATGCATCTTAAACAAATAATTCAAAGTAGTATTTTTTATTTCAAGTGGCTTACGAAAGGTGCGAGTCGCTGCAGATCATTTATGGACATTCGATTGTACAGCTTTTCCTCATCTCTCCTTTCCTCCTGCGGTGTCGTGATTTCGGCCAATCTCGTTTCGAAATTAATTATCTCCTGCATCTGCCTTCTCGTCTCGTTTTCCTCACCGCCTAGCAGCACGCCAATCTGTGCACATATGTACATCGTCGAGTTTCTTTGTACTCGACACTAATCGTATCTCTTCCATCTCCAAAAAACGCTCTTTTTCACTTTCTTTTTTTAAAATACGATTGGTTATTTTTCAATAGATAAATGAGCGATGTTTACCTTGGTCATGTAGTCTAAATAGGCCGTCAGAACTTTGCCGTGCTCCGTTTTGTTCAAATAATTATCCGTCGTCGGCAACGTGAGTCCTCCTTGATCAATCTGTATAATATTTTTATATTTTAAGTATTGTTCAACTTCTTACATGTTTTAAAAAATTGTGCGGAAATACACAGTGTTATTTTTCTTTATATCTTTATACTTTTGCTTCCTCATGAACCCCCAACTCGGCACATCACTAACTCACAACACCAACTCTACAAAACACCAACTCTATACATGCACATACACAACACCAACTCTACACAAGTACCAATTCACAAAACTCTCACCGGCAAAACTCACACTGGCAAAACTGTCGCTGGCGCAACTCTACACAGGCAAAACTGTCACTGGCGAAACTCTCACCGGCAAAACTCTTGCCGACAAAACTCACACCCAATACCATCTGCAGGTAAGGTAACAGATGGTTATTGGGTGTGAGTTGGTGAATGTGTAGAGTTGGTGTTGTGTAGAGTTGAGACTTTGGTGAATTGGGTACCGTGTAGAATCGGTGAAAATCTCGATTGATGGCGTTAAGGCTGTGTACAGTTTTTGCGTCAAAAGACGATGATGTGCACAGTTTTGTCATGGCGAATTGAGCACGCGTTGAATATATCTCGGGACAATATTGACATGCCGAATTTTACTGGGATGAATATAACCGTTGAGAGTTTTGTTGGTGAGAGTTTTGCCTGTGGAAAGTTTCGCCGGTGAGAGTTTTGCCGGTGACAGTTTTGCCTGTGTAGAGTTGCGCCAGTGACAGTTTTGCCGGTTAGAGTTTTGCCGATGTGAGTTTCGCCTGTGAGAGTTTTGCCGGTGAGAGTTTTGTGAATCGGTACTTGCGTAGGGTTGGTGTTGTGTAGAGTTGGTGATGTGTAGAGTTGGTGTTGTGAGTTGGTGATGTGTAGAGTTGTGTTTTGTAGAGTCTGCATATTGCCTTCGTAAATTATGGTATATCGTTGAAATTTTGTATACAAATGGACTAACATTAAATCACAACCAGTGCTAAATTTGGCGATGACCGAAATATTGATTTTATTATTTTTTTAAAATTTCACAGAATCGAAGGAAAAAAGTGCCTTCTAAAAATGGTATTAAAAAATCTTTAAAAAAAAGGACACCGCTACTTTTATCAAGTAATACTATGTCTGCCAAAATGCATAAAACATCTAAGCGGTCGACCAGAAAAAAATATGTCCAGTTGATGAAAAATGCGACTATAAGTTGATAAAATGCTTATACAAGTAAAAAAAACGATTATTATTATTATATATTAAACGATAATTAAATTTCTGATGTTCAATGTGAACGAATAAAAAAGCTTCACTGACCTGTATGATATGTATGCTGCTGTTCCTGTCGTCCTCGTTGACCGCCCATGAAAAAAGACCTCCCATATTATAGACATTCTGCAAGACGTGCATACTTGTTTGAAGGTTCCACGAAGATACGTTGAATTTGCCAGTGATGTTCCAGCCACCCACGTTATCCAGAAGATCAAGGAGCGGCCGGCCACCAAACGCCTCTATTGTCTCGTTTGCGTCCATGCACGAGAGATAGTAAAGCTTTGCTTTTCGCTCGGCCTTCGACTTCATTTCTTCGAAAGGTTTTTCTGTGAGAAAAAAGAAAATCGAATTAATCGAATGAGGAGTTTAACTCAATTAGAATATTCGTACTTTGCGACAAAGTATCTTTAAAAAATCTACGTTATTCAAAATACCATTGATTTCGTAGAATAATAATGTCGAAAAGTTATTAATAAGCTAGTTTTTTCTTATTATTTTTTCTCTGATCAATATTTTTTTCCATTGGATCTTAAAGAGTCATTGAAAAGGTGTGCATTTTTTATATTTTGCTGCCTCATAGAAGAAGCGGAAAAAAATGTTTTTCCGAGACATTTATTTATTTACAATAAACGGGACAAGCCCTTGAAAACCGTACCTATTATAGTCAGAAGAGCAAATGACAAAAAAAACAATTAATTTAAAAATACAAAAATACAATACAAAATAATAATAAAGAGATGCTACATTAATGAAGAAGACTATAAGTAAGGCTGCCATTTATGACAGGGTACTTAAATTCTTATTGTAAATGTGCTTATGTTTATCTTCGAACTTGCGTGTTTTCATTGAAATTACGTTAAATTATTATTAGAGTCGCAATATTTAAGAAGGTATAAAGCCGATCCTTTCATATTGCTTCCTCATTTTTCACCATTCCCAAACCTATTTCTACGAGAAAATATGCTGACCAACTTTGGCTTCGAACTTGAGAAAGATGCAAAATGAAGAAGCATAGATCCGAGTTTACAACCTTAAAAAAAATCAAAGTTCTATAAAATTCTAACTCCACAGGCGTTTTTTTTTAAATAAAATTCGGTATAGTGCACGTCTTTATATATGTGCCGCCTAGACCGTTAAAAAAAAAAACTTTTTTTTGTTTGCCACACTAAAAAACCATAGTATATGCTTTAATATGAACCCTTGTAAAAGAAAAGCTTCGTACAAATATTTCTAGAGGTGGCGCAACGTTAACACGTAGAAAATCAAAATTTTCCTTTGGGATGGATATCATCAATTTCGTACACGATGGGCATTTGATAGTTTGAATGATTACCTTCAATTTCGTGCATCGCAGAATATTTCATCATACCGCGTAGTTTCGAAGATATTTAATTTTGCATGAACAGATGTTTTTTACTTTTTCAAAAAACGGTTACCGAAGATAAACTGACCGTTGTATGGAACCTTTAAAAAAATTTGTGCGATGCTTTCCTTTCACAAGGGTTAATATTAGGGTGCAAAATATCGTTTTTTGATGTGGCAAATAAAAATCTTTGAATAGTTGTAAATGAAATAATTTTTTTCGTAAAAACATTCGATATTACATGTAAAAATGTATCGGCTCATAAAAAGCACAAGCTTCATAAAGGCTGCTTAAAAAAATGTAGATAAAACTACATATGGTGGAGGCAAAATTATTAAAGCATTTGCGATTATCGCGTCGATATGAACTCACCGAGAACATTTTTAACAACGAGCTGATTGTCTTGCTCGAGTTTCGTGAACGTGCCCCAAGTGCTCTTCCCATCGGGTATTGGATTTTTCTTAATCCATCCGCCGCAGGCGTATTCATAGAAGTCATCGCAGGGATCGACTGTCCGATCAATACCGTTTATTATCGTCGCGGCCACGGTGACGCAATGCTCCGTTAGACAATGTGTACCATCTGTCATCAATTAGCACACAGTTATAAGGTCATAATCGATTATTCTTATCAACCATATATTGTCACGATGTGTAATTTTGAGGGAGAATAATATTTACCTTCGCCGTGCGAAGTAACGTGGAGTATCTGAGCATCTTCCCAGCGATGTTTGCTACTCAATAGAATCATCATCACCGATACCATCAATAGCAAACCTATACACATTATCAGAAGACATCTTTCCAATGTACTTCTCGCTCTCCACAAAGTTGTACCCTGAAAATCATTATTAACATTCATCATTTTATAAATAATACAATTTGTCATGACAATTTCTATTAACGATGTGGGAGCGGTACAGTCCCACCTAATGTGCACTGAGAGAAATATATAATTGAATACACTGAATTTTCCAATATACCATTTATTTAAAAATATTCAAATGCATGGGTTTATTTGAATGAATTATATATTTAATTGCTCCTTTTGTTGAATGAAATCAAAATTTCATTGACTCAACGAAATATTTAATCTTTTTGACTAAATATTGTATTGATTCAATTAAACTATCCTATGAAAACGTCAGACAATATACTTATTTATGTTATATCGTTAATCCCATCAACTAAATTTATCGTTGAATCAAAACCATATTCGTTTTAATACGAACAATTTTATTTGAACCTGTTTAATATTCAATTGCTATAATTAAATGGATTTAATTAATGGCTTTTAAGTTCAACTAAATGGTTCTATTGATTCAAATATATATATATATTTGTGCATGTAATCATTTATTTATTCGACTCAACGAAATATATAGTTGCTTCAATTGTACTGGTTCTTTTCATTCGAATAATTCGGCTCTTTTATAGAGTTCATTCAACGCAATATATTGGTATTTTGACTACACGTATAATTGCTTCGAATATCAGAATATTTACATCAATTAAATATATTTCAAATAAATTATTAGCTGTGTTCAATTCTTTTTTTCCCAGTGTGAGTTTCAGAGAAAATTTCGAACACTTCCCGATGGGATAAAAATCTGAAAAAGAAAAATTAAGAATGTGGAAGGTGCGGAAAAGATTGATTTTGCATAATAATCAGTAGTAATACCACTAGTGCTTCAAAATTATCGGATATTTTCCGATAGCTTCGTTGCCTAGGAACGATTGTGTCAAATTTTAAACCTGCAAAATTTGACATACTCGTTCCTAGGCAGGGAAGCTTGAGGAAAATATCCGATTAATTTTGAAGCACGAGTGGTATTTGACGGATTATTTTTTCCTCTCGGATTTCGGTCAATCGGAGTGCAGGAAACAGCATCTGGATATTTTTTAGAGAACATTTTCCAAAGCGACTCATTTTTCAATCACGTTTAAAGTAACCAACTGTTTTTGTGTCACATAGAATAGTTAGTGTGAAATGCGCCGAAAATGAGGAGAAACATATGAAAGCTCATCGGAAATTTTTAAGAAATTTCCGATATAAAACTGTTGGGTAGCTTCAAACACTGCGCTCTGATTGGCCGAAAACCGAGTGGAAAAAATAATCATATCAAAATTTTGTGTATAAATTAGAAGCTTGCACATTGCTTACTCATTATATTTCGCTTTATACAAAGTTACCTCTATGAGGAAGTATGTTGATTGATTTTGACTTCCTCACAGAGGAAGCTTTGTATAGGGCGAAATATAATGAGGAAGCAATGTGCAAGGTTCTACTTTGCATCTTTGTTTTGAGTAATAGATCAACATGGCTGAGTATTATTTTGTTCACATATTGAATTTGGGCTTCATATCAAGTTTTTCAAAAGTTAACGCGATAAAGTTAATATTTGAAGAGGTTATATTAAACACACATATCCAAAATTCGTGTTAAACACACAATCCAAAAATCAATCAACATACTTCCTCATAGAGGTGACTGTGTATAGAGCGAAATATAATGAGGAAGCAATGTGTAAGATTCTACTTTTTACATAAAATTTTGGAATTATATTATACAAAATCAATGCTTGACAATTAGATATAAAATACAGATATTTTATATCATCGAGAAATGTTCGAAATTTTCTCTGAAACTCATGTTTGGCGGCACTGTAGCGCTCCCACATCCTTATTTAAGGATTTAGAAGCGCGATGGGGTGCTCAACTTCTTGAAAAGTGAGAATTCAGAGAGAAATTCGAACACTTGTCGATGGAATAAAAATCTGAAAAAAATCAAGCATACAAAAGGTGCGGAAAAGATTAATTTTGCATATTAATAATTGCAAAATGTTATTAACAAATGGGTGAAAAAAAAATTGTTCTCCAAATTATCCGTCAACCTAACTTTTTCTTCGAATGAAAATGATTCGTTAATTTTTCTGAATACGTATGAATTTTTTCTAATCATCGAAATTTCGTTTTTTCGGAATTCATTTCTTTTTAAATGCACGTTAAGTCGCGAATTTTCCATATGTGCTTGTCACAAAACCACCCATTACACCCAAGAAGTTTCGAAACGATTGATCAAATAGATTCGCGAATACAGCTCATACAAGAAAAAAAAACCGCGATTTTCAAACATTAGACAAAATTCTGAAAAAATTCATACGTATTCAGAAAATTTAACGAATCATTTTCATTCGAAAAAAAGTTAGGTTGACGGATTATTTTTTGACCAATTTTTTTTTCACCTATTTGTTAATAACATTTTGCGATTATTAATATGCAAAATTAATATTTTCCGCACCTTTTGTATGCTTGATTTTTTTTCGGATTCTTATTCCATCGACAAGTGTTCGAATTTCTCTTTGAATTCTCACTTTTCAGAAAGTTGAGCACCGCATCGCGCTCCTACATCCTTAAGGAGGCGTCTACGTTTCACACTCGTCAAATGAGTGCTTCATTTTTAAAAGAATTTCTACAATTTCCGGTGGCTCAAAAAATAAATTCCGAGCTGTTACTTACATAGCAGCATTAATTCGTCATATGTAAATACATTAACAGCTGTGATGTAAACAGTAAATCAATTGATATCTGCAAATGTCCGATGTCATGTTTTTTCCTCCAGTATTTTAAAAGCGTTAACCGTAATATCAGTCCGATTATGACGAGCGACAGCTCATTTTATTTATTGAAAGATCGAAAAATAGAGGGTGAGGAAATATTTTTTAAAAATTCAAAATGCCATAAAATTTCAATCCCTAAGCGAATTAATGTCAAATTAAATCCCAAACTTTGTCTGATAATATTCTACCTGCAAACCAAATTGAAGTTAGATATCTAACGAATTATGGGCCTTTGAATAAAAACAAACTTAAAAAAAAATTATAAAATTATAAAATTATCTCAGCCAATGTCTATCTGTGTAATATGATGTATTTATCCCAGAAGAACTATTATATAAAAACTAAAAAATTCTCGTAAAAAGAGTGAATGATAATCGTAAACATTTGAAGGTTTCGAACAATTATTGTTGTTATAGAGTGTCTCATAATATACTTAATTGTTTCCGGCATTTGCACAATGTAATTTGTTAATCCTGTGGCCAAATTTTCATCATTATCATTCACTGTTTTTACGAGAATTTTTTAGTATTGATATAGCACAGTTATTCTGTGATAAATATGTCACATCACTCCGGTAGCGAAGTGTGTAATTTTTTTTTAAGTTTATTTTCGTTCCGACTTCCACAATTTTGCAGATATCTAGCTGAAATTTGGTACACAAGTATACTATTATCAGACAGGATTTGGGATTTAATTCGGCGTTAATCGGCTTAGCGATAAAAATTTCATGGCATTTTGAATTTTTAAAAAATATCTGCTCATCCTCTAATTTTTTCTTTCACAGCACACATTTTTCGCAGTTGCAATTATTTTGTACTCTAAAGCTACCATAAAAAAATAACGGACTGTCGGAGTGATATTCAGTATCTCTACACTCATGTTATGCAAAAAATGTAAAAATATACATGAGAATTTTCACTGAAAAAAATGTTTAAAATAAGAAAATTTAAAAATTCCTTCGCGAACTCAACATATTTTTTTATCACATCGATGATTTACGAGCAATTATTTTTCGTAATAGAGAACAGAGAACGAGAGGAGCCTCGTCAAAAGAAATATCGTGCAAAAATGGACCACCCTGACTTACATATTACGAACTAATTCTGCAACGTAAGTAACTCCTCAAAACTGTTTATTAATTAATGTAAAAAAAATGTATTAAGCCTAATATTGAATCAGTAAATTCGCTTTTTCCAATTGTCTTTAAAATAACACGTTTTGTACCACTTTGGTTTCCGTTAAGCATTTGGTGAATATTGAACAATTCAAATTGCAAATTATTTTCAAAATTATTTCCGCTAGAAATATATAATCCCTATCTTTATCAGTAGTAGATTTAGCAGCATAAAAAATTTTCTATTATTATTACGAGTTACAGTATGGAAATTATCCTCAATTTTTTAAATCAATAATTTAACAAACAAAAAACATCTTTCCGTTATCCTAATTGTTTATTTGCATAAAAAGTTTATTTTTCCATTTCCATATTCTTGGATAAGTCGGATGAAAAGCTACTTGATATCTTATTTTTTTATAATAATAATAAGGATTCAGGTGAATAATTTGCAATTCGAGTTGTGAAGCTGTAATTTAAATCTAATGCTCGTCTCACAGTGTCTGAGAGTCGAGTTTCTTCCAAAGTCTACGTCTTCTTCGTATAGCTACTATTTACCGAGTGATATCTTATGTGAGTTGCTGAAGTGCTTATTCCCTCGCTGTTGAGTACCACCGAGCCAATGCTACTGCTGTCCTCGTCTTCGAATTCTGCCTGCTTGTATCTCGTCATCTGTAATTTAAAAAAATATATAAAAAGTTTATTTTTAGCACGAAACCAAAATTGAATTAATTGTATATATATATAAAGAGTCGCGGTAGCGACTCGACGTCAAGTTAAAAAAGATGCAAAGTAGAACCTTGCACATTGCTTCCTCATTATTTTTCGCTTTTTACAAAGCTCCCTCTGTGAGGAAGCAGTATGTTATTCAATTTTGGCTTCCTCATAGAGGAAGCTTTGTAAAAAGCGAAAAATAATGAGGAAGCAATGTGCAAGGTTCTACTTTGCATCTTTTTTTTTATACCTTGTGTCTCTTTTGCAGAGGTGTTTTATACAGCTATAAATCACCTCTGCAAACACCGTTACATCTAATTTTGATTAGATACAAATTTTTGTCGTACTTTCTCAACTTTTCCGGAAGTTATAGCGAAAATCTACATTTTTTTTAAAATGAAAAATGGTGTAAAATCCGAACGACTTTACCGATCATCACCAAATTTGGTACATGGCATTTCTGAATGTTATTTTTCGTCTGTACAAAATTTCTGTTCATTTGTTGAAATTCGACGTAATTTAGAGCAAAATGTATTTTTTTCGAAAAATTCAAAATTCTATAAAATCGGAACCGCTTTACCGATTTCGCTGAAATTCAATACCAAACGTCATTTAACGTGTCTTCATTTATAAAGAACTATTTAGCTAAATTGGCGAACTTTTACGAAAGTTAGAGCGATCACGACATTTTTTGAAAAAATTAAAAATTGCATAAAATCTGTTTACATTGATACATTTAATTAAAAATCACGTCAATAACAGAGGAGTCAATACTCTACCTGCGTGCAAAATTTTAGCTAGATCCATCGTGCCGTTCGTGAGTTATGGGCAATTGAATTTTCAGTGTCTGGATACATACACACACACACACACACACACACACACACACACACACACACATACACACATACAGACATATTTTCTAGACCACTTTTCTCGAATTTTTAGGTGATTCTAAGCATACTGACATGAAAATCTCGAAAAAAAAATTTTTCACGAAAACAAAGCTTCCTCTATGAGGAAGCAAAAAGAAATTAATATTGCCTTAACACGCCGATTTTGTCTGTCTGATCTATAAATATATATATGTGCATAATATATATTTCATTATATCATTCTATAAATTTAAATCCCACTGAAATTTTTTTTTTTTACATTTTTTCAAATAAATATCTAACATTACAATATTATTGTTATTATTATTGATTATACACGGAGAACGTCTATTGATGATGTCTTTGCCTCAGAATAGTAAGTTCTTATCACTTTACGAAATAAAAATGTATGGTTAATTTTTTTTTCTACATAACATTCAATGCTTATAAAAAATGATACTGTTTTTAATAACTGCAAAGAACAATAATTATCAAATGAATTTCACGAAAATAGTTTTAAAAAACATGTAAGAGTTTTTTAAATTAATTTTCACGATGAAAACGAATTTGAAAAATGCATTATATTGTTTAAAAACTCGAATATTATTTCACTAAACGTGCAGATAATTTTCACAAGATAGTAACTGTCAAGCCTCTCGTTGTTGTTACCTTAAGTATATCCCACAAGAAACTGGAGAGCTCGAATACAATTTTTAATATTGTTCCATTTATAAAAACGTTTTTTTAAATTGAGTATTCAGGTAATATGTCTCGATATTTAATCGAACATACAAAAAATTGGAGCACGTACAATAATTCGATACTTCGGCAATGATCGAATACTCACGAAATTTATACACGAAAAAGGTGCAGATATTGTTTTGCAGAATAGGAACTGTTAAGTCAAGTATACGGCAAATATTTATGAAATGAAATTACGCAGATTTACAACCCTCTTTTGATTTGTAGAGTCATTATAGGACAAATTACCGAACTGTAAAGAGCGTTAAACGAAACATGACTGGGTCGACGATAGCACGTGACTAAAATCACGTACGTTGAAGCGGAAGGAGCGATAACACACGCCGCCAATTTATGCTGCAGAGCCGCTTTATTTATGCATGGGATAATCATTTAGGGCGCCGGGTCTGCTGCGCAACTAAAAGCCGCGTAATCGGTGCGTATGCGCGTTGTGCTCAGTTCTCCCATTACAAGCAGATTGTACATCGGTTTTTACGTACGGGTGGGTGTACTTGACCTAATTATGACTGCAGACGTTCCGTTATCTTTCATTGGCTTATCGCACCATAGAAAAAGTGCTTCAAATATTTGAAATTTAATTTTTCTTTAGCAAGAAAAACTGAATAAGTGTACTACAGTTTTTAAAGTTTTGAATTATTCGAATAATTGAAATCAACGAATTCATCGGAATCATTACAATTATTTAAATGATTTTAAATATTTATATTATTTAACTTTCTCATAGGGGAAGCTTTGTTTTTGTGAAAAAATGGTTTTTCGAGATTTTCGAGGACACTCAAAATGCTCCAAAACGTCGAGAAAAGTGATTTAGAAATAATGTCCGCATGTACATATGTATGTGGGATTCCCGCGGGTTTCGACTTGGATCTGACCCTCGACCTCTCGGATTCTGTCGATAATTTTTGTGTTATTGCCATAACTCTAAAAATCTATGCATAACTCTAAAAAGAGATGGAAATTTTTTTCAGATTTTTTTTTTATTTTCAAATTTAAATGTGTTACATATTTAAAAAATGAAAGTATTGCTAGACAAAATTGAAAAAGCTGAAAAAAATTTGAAAATCTCATATCAGATATAACAGTTTTTAAGCTTAGAGCCATGGCGTAGCCTTGCTTCTATTTTTTTTGTTGTTGAGTTTTTCCCGAAAAAGAAAATCGATACTTTTTTAAATACTTTTTTAATTTAAGCGGTTATCCTGTGAACGTCTGTCACTCGGTTTCGATGGTGAACCTGTCATCCACCGTTATATGGTGCAGGAATATCAGCACAAGCTAATTCAGCCAAATGAATTGGATGCACATGAAGGTAAAATCATCACGGATTGGATGAAGTGAAATTTATGTCGGAGAGTCAATTATTTTGCTCGCAACGGTCTGCGACATGGACTCATATTGCTGCGTGGCGAATAAATGTCAGGTTTTTCGCATCGTTATCCGGCAAAACTAGTCAAGTAAGATAATTAAATTCCATCTGAGTGCGTTATTCTTATCACAAATTAGATGTGCGCAGATGTGCCCGACCTCTAGACGAGAAACAATATTTTTCTGGGTCAAAATGTATTCAATTGTCAGGTTCGAGAATGCTGGGTTTATAAATTCGCATAATAAATTCAAACTATTATCGTTCCTAAATTATCTAAATTATATTTTGTGTTAGTAGAGTCATTATCAGTCATACTTTTCATTTTCTGCATACGAATTGAGTAAAATTGAATTAGAAAAATGACCTATTGGAAGGGATAAAACTATGCCTTCCAAAGGGTCATTTAAAAAAAGTTAAATTGTAAGTAAAAACACTTGTAAAACACAATAACACATAGTTCCTACCATGAATTAGCACCAAATAAATCATTTTTAGTTAAAATGATAATATGATTTTTTATGCGAGCACCCGGTATATGATGCTTTGTCCATGAACGAATATTACTTTCTAAAGGTCTTAAGATGAGTACAAAAAATTGGCGATCCTGTGTTCCTATAACTAGATTTTTATTTTTTGAGGCCGTGAAAGTCCAAGGTTTGTGAGATACGCCCATATACCAAATGAAATTTTTATTTGGAAACAAAAAATGTATAGATTTACTAGTTTTTGTTTCCAAAGTTTACAATTATTCGAATAATCGAAATCAACAAAATCATTAAAAGCATTACAATCATTTCAATGATTTTAAACATTCATGTTACGTCCTGGTCATTTTTCTTGTCCCATTTCCAATAATTATTATCCACTTTATTTATTATAATTAATTATTGCTCTTAAACCTTAGACATCATACATTCGGTACTTCGACTTTTATTAGCGTCTTTTATATAAAAACCAAAAGGAAGTTATCTAGACGCTGATCTTTCAATATACCAGACGTTAATATTAGATTCTCAAAAATTCACATCAGCTCAATCATTCCTGTTTTCTTGACTTTTTGCTGGACGCGCGTGCAGCGCGCTGTCAGCATCTTTGGGCTGCATCGCGACCATCCAAAATGCCCCCACTACACTAACAATCTATGCCTTCCTACTTTCGTTCATAATTTCTTTAATCAGTTCCAATTCAAATCTCAAACAATGAAGTTCTAAATCTTATTATATTAAGCCTTTACGGTATTTAGTGATAAGACAAGTAGTTATTATATGGTGTTAAATACGCGGCTTCAAACTGTGGCGATTTATAATCTAATATATATTCGGCGATAATTATAATAATAATAATAAATGTAGTGTTAAATTCAGTTATTAAGTTAATAAAACACATAACGCGTGATAATTCAAAATATTAATTTCAATTATTAATCGAACGACGTACCCTCCTCATAAAAAGATAGACGTAACAATTCATATTATTTAACTTTCTCATAGAGAAGGCTTTTTTATTAAAATCATTACAACCGTTAAAAGTATTTTATATATGAAAAACATTATAATAATTATTACTCAAATAATAAATACAACTAAAATCATTATAACAGTTTAGGCCGCCGCTGCTGCTTGGCAACGGGTAGACGTGCCGAAGGAAGGCTTGTCATGTTTTTGTGGGTATAATGGGCTGAGTGTTGACGGAAAATATGTAGAAAGTGATTCAAAGTGACGGGAATAAGGCAGAGAAGAGGCAGAACTGTTATTTTTGGAAAGTTTGAAACATCCCTAGTGGGTTCGACCACCGTGGTTTCAGGTTGAAATTAGCGCAAAAAAAGGAAAAAAAACCACCTCAGTTTTTTCTGTACTTTTCCGCACGGCAGTTCACCGCAAAAACACTGAACGTTTTTTATTTTTGTAGCGTCGGTGGTTTTGCTGTTTTGATCACCGCAAAAACACTGAAGCAAATTTAAAAAAAAACTCGAAATTTCGTAATATTTTGCAATTTGTATTAATAACGGTAGAAATCACGGCTCGACGGAATCTTAAGTGCCATGGTAATCCGTAGAATCCGTCTTGCCACTGATAAACAACAGTAAAAATGACCCACATCAGTACATGGGCGGACGATAACTTACGATCGCCCGTACTTATACACAGAACGGCGATCACTCACATTCGAGAAACGTTTCGGCTCCATTCACCATCTAGCGGGCTAACTTCAGGTGCACGCGCAATGCGGCTTAGCTCCGCTAGATGGACAACGACTTGAATCTTTTGTCGCAAGCGATTGTTCATCTTTTCGTGCATATAAACTACCGCAAGTTGCGGTACTCTCATATAACTAAAGGACCCCGATTTGGAGATGTCCTAACTAGGTGACATAGATGGCCTAATCATTTAGAAATGTGAAACGAGAAAAGGCGACGTTGTCTCCTCTTCAGAGTTTCAAATGTTACACATATTATACAAGTAAAAATTAAATATGGTCGGGAACAGCATTTAACTGGCTTCACGGCAACGTAAAATCTGCTGTGATTTAAGCCGTGATTCGGTCCATGATATCTACCATTATTTATACAAATTACAAAATATTACGAAATTTCGAAACGTTTCGAAATTGACATCGGTGTTTTTGCGGTGATCGAAACTGCAAAACCACCAACGCTAGATAAAAACACGCTGAGTGGTTTTGCGGTGAATTGCTGTGCGGAAAAGTGCAGAAAACACTGAGGAGTTTTTTGCCGTTTTTTTTCGCGGTGACAGAACCCGATAGGGATACGAGGAAATCTGGTATGTTTTATGAGGAAGTGACTTGTAGAGGTTATACAGCAATAAGTGGAAAGGGAGATGGCGGATTTTCAATGGCTGGTGGATAGATGGTTGGGTTATCGACAGTCGGCACCTATTAACAAGTAGTGTGACCGAGACACGATGCGAGCTAGAATTGTTGGGAATTTTGGAATTGTGGAATTGGATGAGTGACCAGGCAGCAGCAGCAAATCCAGTCCTGACGTATGAATCCGACCAACGTATCTCGCCGGGGTTGGTCCAGTGCTGTGTCGGTTCTAACGTATAATTGAGGTTATGTTTATCGATATCAACATATCCTCAAGTATAACGTGACGACCCGACCCGTCGAAATATCGTCTTTGCGGTCGTGTAACTATCGACTACAGAAGCATCACTATTTAAAGCGAAATAGCAGTACTGAAAACAATGGCAAGCCGCCAGAAGAACCGGCCCCACGAAGAAGGAAAAAAGTGACGGAGATATTCCGAATGCGTTGTGCTCCAGTACTCTCAACGAGAGTAACCTACAAATTTTCGACACGGACGATACATCAATTTCGTCGCCACTGTCTGTCAGCTCTACGAATGTCAATAATTCAGAAGACGTTATGTCAGCAGATGGAAGTGGCAGACTGAATCCAGTTTTCGAGACCAAGTCTCTTCCAGCAAATTATTATTATACATAAGAAAGTTTTTAAAACAGGTTAAAAAATAAAAAGTATTTATTTCTCTTATCCTGTTTAAATTGCTTATTTATTGAACATACATATGCTAGGCCGCATTTTGCTTTTACCCCGAGCTTCGGCGTGTGTTCCTTTGAGATTAGGTCGCGAGCGCGGTTGGCGTAAGTCGCGAGCCAGTACGGGTCTGCAGAAAACGCAGTACTGGCTCGCGATCCTCAACCAGTAATGGCACAGCGTCGGCATCGGACTCTGGTCCGAGGTTGACATGCCGACGCCTGCGGAGCGCTGGGCTGACTCTGGGAGAGAGCATTGGACCAATACTGGAAGCACCAGCGCCCAAGGCTGGCCCAGCGCTTCGCCGATCGTCAAATCCTACTTGGGTATTCGAATAATTGAAATCAACAAAATCATTGAAAGATTTACAATCATTTAAATTATTTTAAACCTTCATATTATTTAGCTTTCTCATAGAGAAAACTTAAAAAAATTAAAATCATTACAATCGTTGGAAGAATTGAATATATAAAAAACATTATAATAATTATTACTTAAATAATAAATACAACTAAAATCATTATAACAGTCTAAAACGTATTCTTCACTGTACAAATCTTAAGTACTGAGAAGACGTTTGACTGACAAATAAATAAGGGGGAAGAAATAATGATGAGTCTTGTGCGTAATGACTGCGCAGCCATCCGTTACGCGCGTTAACACTTTAATTATTAAGAGTAAGTGCATAAGCAATTTGATTGCCCTCGGGTAGGATAACAGTGGCGGTTAGACTCGTGCGAGCGCGTCATGCGCCAACGTAAAACCCAACTTTGTGACCTCATGGCAAGAAGGAAACAGCAAAACGCGCGCTGCCGCATAGAGCCGCAAACATGAAAATAAATTATTCTCAAGATAGCCGCTTATCTCTGATGTCTATGGAAGCTAAGCATCGAAACGTGCTAAATCAAATATTATTGAACGCTTTACGGGCTAGAAACGTAAACAAGACAATTTATCGGCGCCATTCAATAAAAAGTTTACTCATACAATGGACCCGTAAAAAAAGAAAAAGGATAATAATACACTTGCGATATCATTATCGAGGAACTTAGATAAATCAACCATTTAGACAAATTACATTATCTCGAATATAAAATCGCTGAATTTTGATTATTTGATCAATTAATTAACTTAAAAAAAATACATTAAAAAGAAACAGAATGTATTAGAATATTCTACTGAATAAATTAGTACTCAAATATGTAAATATGTGGATTTTCAATTCCGAAATTCCAGAAAAGTTTCGTCAAAATGAAGGTATCTTAATACTGTCACAATAGTTATAAGAATATTTAAAAAATTACTAAATTTAAAAGTTTTTATGGATTTCAATCTCAAAAAAAATTTCTCATCGTACTATTTTCCACGCGGTTAATCAAGCATCGAAAGTATGACCTCACAACACGATATACTTTTCAAAAAATTATCCAGCTATGGAAGAGAATAACAATACACTTAATAACACTTGAGACACTCAGATAAACGCACCTGTTGATACAAATGATATTATTTATAATTATAAAATCACCGGTAAAAATAATATTATGAAAAACAGAATGTTAAAAAATGTTGGACGAAATAAATCAGTATTCAAGTATAATATTACGTACATTTGTTATTCTCTTATTGCTCAAATTTGTCACTCAAAACGCGAAGAAATCGTAAGATTGCCCCCCACCCAAAAATTTTTCATTTTTGACATGAAAAATGTTGACTTTTGAAGGCCCGAATTTTTCTAAGTCCTTAAATTTGGGCTTTTGACGGCCCGAATTTTTCTAAGTCCCTAAATTCGGGCTTTTGAGGATCCCAATTTTTCCAAGTTACTAAATTCCGGCTTTTGACGGCCCGAATTTTTCTAAGTCCCTCGATTTTTGACACGACGGCGGCGGCGGCGGCGACATCTTTTTATAATATAGAAAGATAATTATTGTAACGGCAATATATACAATTATAAAAATAATTCGATTTTTTGTACACGCATTTTAATTCATATGAAATTTCTCACCGCGCTATTTTCCACGTTCACTGTTAAAATTTTTTTTTCGGAAATTCATAAAATGTATATTAATATACAGTATATAAAATTTCATTGACCAATATGCAAGAATATTAACTTACTGTTATATTAAAAATAATTTGAAAAATTGTAATATTCACATAAACAGTTATTTGAAATTTATAGTAGAGTCAATCGATACTTTGATACTTTCGTTGCAATTTTATTTACTTTGTACATTATTTATATTTTATTTATATTCACCTTAGTGAATTCAATTTACAACGGTGATTGAAATTTCAAAAATACAATGAAAGGAAACATTTGAAAATAAATGCAATTCCCTGTATCAAATTTACAATACAGTGAGTGAATTTCCGAAAAAAAAATTTTAACATTCATTGACAAGTTTATTGAATTCACATTAGAGTAAATGAACTTTAGAAAATAAATTGGCAAATCAAATTTGAGTATTTAGACACTCGCTTATGAGATTACATTGTCAACGTCAATATCTTTTATGAAATATAATTTGGATTTTATAACATTGAGAATTAATTTCAAAGGTTTCTTACCAGACTCCACCATTAATTTTCATTCCAGTAACATTAAAATTGCAATAATCGTCATAAATTGCTTTTTCGTTACAAAACAAATTATTTTCATATGCGAATCATGAATTTAAGAATTATTAATAACACCTTGCAAGGTATTTAAATATTCGATTCATATACAAAACTTGCAGATTTAATAAGAATGACGTAAAAGTAGTGTAAATTCGATAAAAACATTTTAGAAAATTCATTTGTTGGTTTTTATTACTAATAATACCTCAATTAAATTCAAATTGAAGTATACTACAATTACAAAAAGGCTTATTGATTCTGTTTTTCATAATTTTAATATACAAATCTATAAAAGTTTCATGTTGTCGACCTAAATTTTAATATACAAATAAAATATTGAGTTTAATATACATGGTTTGTATCTTTTGCATAATTTTGTATAGTAAACATGTTGTAAACATGATAACATTTTTAACAGTGTAGTTAATGAATCGTCGAGAGCATAATTTTACAACGAAATAGACTCGTAAAAAAAAATACAAACAAAATATATATTTTAAAACAAACCGTTAACACAATTAATATTATTCATTTACAAAACCGCTAAAAAAAAAGTTGTTAATAAAATAAGAAAATGTATTAGAATTAGTACTCAAGTATTTTTATTTTTTGTCGGAATAATATAAAATCGTACCTTAACATATAAATCTTCAATTTTTTTGCAAAAATTTGTTGCTCCAAAAACGAACGAATCCGTAATACTGTCGCAATATTTATATCACAATCATAAATGCAACTGAGTTGCATTTATTTTTCACCACTTATTTTAAACTCAACAAAAATTGATATTACACTATTTTTCACGGAGTTAGTAAAGCACCGAAAATACAGTAGCTTCCTCAAAAAAGCACTAGATCGTAGTAAAAAAAAACAATGGTAACACGATAGAAAGTCAGAAGCGCAGCCGCATCGTCGCTTCGCCAAAGGTCTTTTGACCAAATCGACGTAAAATTTGCAGAGTTCAAATTTAGCCCAATCTAAAAATATATATCGCTCCTTTGGTCGTATATGTTTGGCACTGATGGTGATGGTCTACTCGCTGGTCAGCATGAACCAGCGTCGACCCCAACTTTATCGCACCACACCAAAATAAATATCACGAAATTTATACTCTGTTAAAAATATCAATAATTTCTTAGATTAATTATTCAACTAAAATACAACGTGGTTTAATTAATTTTTTGAAAAACACAAAATACTTGTGTTTTTTTAGTATTGAGATTATTATTTCAATAGAATAAGTATTGAATTACATTTTCTTTTTTACCGATATTTCGAGAGTACAGAATACTTTTTATTTTGCGCGACGCTCGATCAATGTTTCACAAATGTTCACAATAATTGCTAAATTACATTTTTTATTTGTTTTGACTTTTAGAGAGAAGAAAATACTTTTTTTATTTAACACACCGCACGACCTCGTGGGAGTTGCTTCGACGAGACTAATGTGTGCTAGTCGCGACGACAGCCAGTGGCACAATACAACACGATCGTCTCACGTCTCGTCTCGTCTCGTCTCGTCGTCGTCGTCGTTTAACTTGCGGGTGGAGTGCGACGTACAACGCACCATGCGTTTATATATATATTCATATGTATATATGGACATATATACATATATAGCATCACAGTGTATATATGTATATAGATACATATATAGCATCACAGTGTATATATGTATATAGATAGATATGAGTGTATAGTATAGCTACATCCACACCCACAAGTTATAGTCGAATGCGATCTGCGCGAATGGAAAAGCTCGTATGTGCTCTTGCCGCCTCTCAGATGCGCAACAGGAAACGGGCACTTATTACGCCTTGAGGCGGCCTAACTGAGCGTCGCGGGCTCAAAAGCTCCGGAGACATGCAATGTCTAGTGCCTTCTCAGCCCCACGTTTCTCGTTGTCCTCATTTTTTCATTATCCCAAATTTTCCGAAGATTCAGATATTCTAACTTTTTTTTTTAAAACGAGTTTAAGAAAAATTGTGTTCTTGTTTACTACAGTTGAAATCTCCTTTAGACTCACGGGGAAAAAAGTTTAGTTGCCATAACCAAAAAAAAAATGAGTTGCCACAACCAATCGATTATTCTATTTCCCTTACAACTCAAATGATAGTGTCCATGATTCGAATGATCGTCCCAACAATTCGAATAGTAGTCCCAACGATTGGATTGGTTAAACTTACTAATTTCGCTGGAACTAATCGTGAATAGTTGAGGTTATTGTTCGATATGGTTGAGACAACTAATTTTTAAGACCTTTTGAACAGCAAATTAGAAACGTAGTTGACTCAACCGAATATTTTTCTCAATTTCCTTCACTTTTCAACATCGTTTTAATTTTTCAATGCTTATAATTTTCTAATTCAATTGCCCCTCCTGGAGGAAAATTTGATTTGCAAAATTTTTTTCTTTCGAGATTTTCATGCTGAAGTACACAAAATGGTCTTATGCATTGAGAAAAGTGGTTTAATTTACATCAAAATTGAAACATTTGTTCGAATTTCGTTGGATTTTGGAACTCCCGAAGAAAAGCTAAATAGTTCTTCATAAATCAAATAATACCAAAGGACGACCGGTAATGAATTTGAGCACAATGTATAAAGAAATTTATATTTTTTCATGATATATTTTTTTGTTTTAATTATCATTGTTGCTCTAAATCACAACATTTTCGTTCAATTTAGCTCCAATTTTCTAGAGGGACGAACTGATATTAGGGAACGGTAGATATTTAATGAAGCTCGATAAAAGAGTTCGTATTTTATAACAATTTGAATTTGGTAAATTTACACAGCTGCTTTTGACGCATCTGTAAAACCGGGCCGAAACTTTAGTCACGTACGTAATAATGTACAAGAATGTTTGTCACCGGTTTAAGGGTTCTTTCCAGTGTGAAAAAAAAATCGATTTTTTTCCGTCTTATCCAGTAGTATATACGGTCAAAAACATCCTCTCAAATTTTCAAAGCGAAATTCGAAATACTTCGCTGGCATACTTTATGGACTTGGCATCGCCGATTAGTCGTAAGTACACAATTTAGGAATATGAAATTTCTACACTCGAAACTTTAAGCGCGTTGTTCTCGAAACGACATTTTTCAAAACGGTGGACATTCTCCAGGAAACAGTTTTCAAGCGATCGTTTTCAAATTTTCGGAGAACCTTCTTCACGCTACTCTCTATCGTGCTATGAAAGCTTTTTTAAAAAAATCTTCCCATTTTTTTCAAAGAAAAACTGTCGAAAAAAACGGCTAGAATCGGTACTTTTTGTTCAAACCGCCGCCATTTTGTCAATTTTGATTTAAAAAAAAGCCTCCATAGCGCGATAGCCAATTACATACTAATTAATAATCTATTGAGTTTTTTTTTAGATCAAATTTGCGACCCCTAGGATGTCCACCATGAGGCTATATTTTTTATCAACATTATTTTCAACAATTAAAAAAATATATTTAAACAATAAAAATCGTCCTATAAAAAATAATTTTCTGTCATACATGATTACCTTAATACGTCATAAAAATTTCAGATTGATCGGCGTATAGTAACCGTCCGAAAAAAAATCAAGTGGAAACAGGCTATTTTTCGGGCCATCACACTGGAAAGATGCCTTAAGTGAAAAACGCCACAGGCGTTACAATTTTTTCAGGATTTTGAACTTTTTTTTCTTATGATTTATAGCAAGGTTGCGATTTTCCACATTTCTGAAACCTTTCTCTACGAGGATGCCAAATTTGATCAACATACTCCCGCGTAGAGGTAACTCTGAGAAAGATGAAGAAAAGGAGGCAAAGTCGGGCCTTGCACATTGCTTTCGCATTTTCCACCTTTCTCAAACATTCCTCCACGAGGATGACAAATTTGATCAACATTCCCGGAGTTAAAGAATGTTCAAAATAAATTGACATAAAAGTATACATCGAAATGAAAAACTTTATTCAAGAAGATACGTGCCGAATGCACGTATCTTCTTTTTAGTTTTGAAACGCAATTTTTCGAAATTCACAAGTGCGCGAAATATGCAATGAAAATTTTGAAAAAAAAATGGAGCAAGCTCCATTCATTGGGGTGGTCTTTCGGCTTAGCATGAAAAACAGTAATTAAGGATACTTGACAACAAATGTGACTTCCCTCCTGTCAAACATTGGGCGAACCCTAATTTTAGTCAAATAAACATTATTATAATTTACCTGCGGTGTACTAGCATCATTTGAACTAGCCGAAATCGTGTCAATTTTTTTTGGCTCTTTCGGGAAAAACGACATTATATTTGGAGGCACGTTTTTCCTCTTACCCGCCATGTTTTTTTAACAACGATACTCTTCCCGACACGGTGAACAAAGTTGCGAAGCGTTCTGATGGAGGCGCGAAAGCCAACTGAGCCAAGAACGAACGTGTTTGTGTCATTCAAGCCTCGTCGCGTTACATTGTATTATATTTTCCAGATACGAATTATTCCTGGAAATTTATGACTTGGAAGTTTTCTGTATTTGCAAAATTTACACTTTGACCAGCTGTAACTATAAGTAACGCGGCGGCCAAAAATGATTTCCCTGGGAAGATTTTTGCGTCTCACCATTATCTACAAGCATGATTTTTAGTTTTTTTCCCCTGCTAATATTTAAAAATTGGCGGCCATTTTCGACGGAAAATTTGCGCCTTTTTCGATTGGCCAGTTTTACCGGCTCACCGGTTGATGAAATAGTTTTTTGTCCAAGGTAGATTTCTTTGTTTTGCGAATATCTCCGGGCACTTTTATCTTTTTTTTTTTTTTTTTTTCGAAAATTGGTCTGCCTGGATTGCCCAGGGAAAACATCGATTGCTCGAAAAGACAAAATGGTTCAACTGGCCATCAGCAGTAGAACCGTTGAAAATTGATAAAATGAGTGTCAATTTTTGATAATCGAAAAAAAGTCATATGAAACACCCCTGCACAATTCTCCGTCAGATGGCGAACGGTCGAAGCGTTTCTCGCAAGTGACTTAAGAGACAGTGAAAATCACAGAAAAAAAAATGAGTAAATAATAAACGATATAAATAAATACCACTGAAAGAATATCCCATTTTTTGCCATTTACAGTTTTTATTTTAATATGGATGAATGGGGAGCCTTTGGGGAGTTAGAATTCGAAAATATCACGAAAACAAAACATCCTCTATGAGGAAGCAATCTGCAAGGCTCGATTTTCTAACCGATGTGGAAATCACATTGAACAAAAATTGTGTTTACTCTGCTATAGTTAAAAACTTTTTTGAATCGTTTACTAAAAACAAAGTTTCCTCTCTAATAAAACGGAATGCAATCCTTTTGATGTGCACACCCTATTCATTGGAAACTTAAAAAATTTCAACAATAAGCGGACAAAATAATTGGTTCAATAGGCTACAAGCGACAAAACTAGTTGCGACAATAAAGTAGATGGTTACAAAAACAAATCAATTTCACAACTAACTAATTTATCGGTATATACAACCAATAAATTGGTTAACCTTGCCAACTTAGTCGCTTGGACCGTAATTAGCCATGCGATTTGTTTGAGGCAACCATTATTATTTCTTTCGGTGCAAACATGCAAGTACAATTATTTCTCTCTGTGTATCATTTCCTTAAGTGTTATCCATATAAAAAAAGGTTCCAACGTCGGAGTTTACCCAATTTTCGATTGCCGCAGAAAATACAGCAACAATTCTAAAAATCAGTCACGGCCTTATCAACTTATCATAAACATTGCTTCTGCTGTACAAGGAAACAAATTAAATAAATTCGGAAATATGCAAACTGTTGTATATATAATTATCGACATTGCTATCGAAATTTATTGATAATGTACAGAACCGTTACTATTAATGAACATGTTAAAAAAAGAAACTATAAAACTTGAGTGACATGTGCTGCACATGTTATATTTATGGCGTCAGATGTGTTAGTTACATCGGTCTTGTCTATCTGAGCTATTTTACACGTTTTTTTTAGTAAACAAGATGTAATGAAATGAAAAAAATAATAATAGAATCAATCGTATTGTTGAACATTAACTTAATCTAATTATATTACATTAAAGTTCAATTGTGTACTTCGCTGAAAGTACAAACAAAATACTTTTACTTTCCAATTAAAAATTTCGTCTGTAGGTTCATAATCGAACGGTCATTTATACTGATACAAACAATAAATTTTATTTCTAACATAATTAAAAAGATAAAAACAATGCGTGTTTAACAAATTTTTACTATTTATTTTTTACAATCGTATTATTTATTCAAATTACCCTCAGGCATATAAAAAAATATTCTGCAGGACAATAATTTCGTACATCAAAACTTTTTCAAGGGGTTTTCTTTTTATTACCTACAATAGTTGCCTGTTAGACTTTCACTTCGTCCTTTAAGGGGTTAATGTGTCAATTGCCTGGCATGATTTAGCACATATTGTAAAGAGAACAAAGAGAACAAAAATAACAAATAACAAAAGCATGAGAATAATGGTTTCTCACCTTCACTGACATCTTGTTTCGTCGCTCTCATCCAGTGGCTCCGCAGTGTTTGTCTCTCGCTGTTCACTAATTCACCATTTAAATCACGTATGACGAGAGAGGAAAGATTCGCGAGGGGTTCACGACACTGCAGTGAACTGCACAGGAGGTGACAGTCCCGAGTAGTTGGAAAGGTGCACCTCTCGGACGACAGCAACAGTAGCAGCGGCTAGTCAATCCCTCCCGATAGGCCCGTATCGTTAACTCGTCAACATTGTTCTTTGTGCCCATCGATGGAGTGATGACACAGAGAGCAAGAACCGTGTATAATACCGGGCGGGAACGTCTATGCGGCGCTTCGTTGCAAAGTCTTTCGCTCCCTTCAACATAGGGATATATACCCGCTTTACCCCCTCCGCCAATCCCTTTATTGATTTTCAAGCCGAGTATTACGTTGCACCTGCCATCTTTGCTATCATTTCGAGAAACAGGAGGTCAGAGAGGGGAGGGAACGATGATAAGGGATTATTTTTCCGATTCGGAAAAAAAACAAAACAATTCGACAACTTTGCGTAGCAAAAGTATTTACATAGATTTGTTTTGGTATTTTCACAACTTCGTACGACGTAGTGATAATATAATACCGTGAGTCACCGGTGACTCGTGGAACTTTTTTCCCTTAAAATGCAACTAAATACGGTAGTCTTTATATTTTTTAATATTCTGCGCGATATAACATGTAAATTCGAGGATGAGTCACCGGTGGCTCATAATGCTTTTTATTTATTCAATAAGAGTTTTTGCAAACAAGTTTTTATCTTTTTATTATTGCACAAATTGCTTATTATGGCACAAAAAAATGCTAATTAAAGCATTAGCACGTGAATCAACTTTTTAAGCTCATAAATAGAGTTTGCAGTTTAATTTTTGAGTTTTTATGGTTTTGCGTGGAAAAAACGTATAATAGCGCATGTCTCACCGGTGAGTTGTGTTTTTTTTTTTAGGAAATAAAATGAACAACAGATACGTTCGTTGGGGAACGAGACGAACCACAAAAAATAGCAAAAGGAACTTTTATGTTACTACTTGAGGTCCTTTTCTGGTTGCAGAAACTAAAAAAGGATTTTTTTTTTGCGAAAAGCAGCTATTGTTTATATTGCATTTAACTAAACGGCTTTATTTTGGTCTTTTAATTCCATATTAGAATTTATTCGACAGTTTTATACTTATTTGATCCCGGATAACGAGTTAAAATGCTAGGGCATTTTCATTCGATTCAGAATCTAATTATTAAGTAGAAAGAATTTTCAATGGTTTGTCACCGAGTATAGCTCATTCCAGAGTTCAACTTGTTAGAAAATAAACAAAAACCCACATAATTGTGAATAAATATTTCATGCCGCTTTATTTTTCTTTTCAGCAAGACACGATTTTATACATTAGATATACAATATTTTACAGTGGATTATCTTTCTTCCATTTGCTTTGGTATTTTCTTGTTTGCTTATTTTTTTTTTCGGTTTCTTTGTTAAACACGAATGATTGCATGTAAGGGCGAAGAGCTGACTTTCCTTTCGACGAGTGATACACGTATAATGTACTTTTTTCTTCCCCTTTGTATTTACCATATTATAGTTGTTTATCGGTTAATCGAGGGGAATTACGCGCGCAGCGCTCGACTTCGACTTCTAGGATTGATTTTTTTTTTTACAAAAAATAATTGTATTGTATCATATTTAATATATACGTAATAATTATTCATTTGTCGGTTCGTTTCCCTCCGTTGCCTTCACGGTACAAGTGCATTACGAGTTTTCTCCTCTATTGGCACATTCACTTTTTTTTTTTTTGGACCGCTATTTTCGTCGTCGATTTACTCGAGTATTAACGGAACACTCTATTTCTCACTCCGTCTCTTTCAGACCCTCAAGATCCCTTAATCAGCAAATTTCAATTATTCAAATTTTCCTACAACTAGTAACAACTCAACTGACAATTTTATTCGAAAAATGTCTAAGAACTTTTTCTCTGCCTTTGTCGACGCTCATCTAATTTTTAAAATTATTCTACGTTGACCCTTACTTAAAGGGTCTAAATAATATTTTCAGACTAGAAACGAATTTTTTATCTTATGATATGTAACCAAAATAAATAGATAAAATTTTCTTTTAAAAGAAAACGAAGAAAAAAGTTCTTAGCCACTTTTAAATTCCTGCACAGCGAAGAAATTACCTCGAATTATTCGAAATTTGCAGATTTATCATTCTATATACATGGTTTATAATAATTATTTTTTTTCCATTACTTTATTATCCCGATTCCAAATTCGAAGGAACTAACTTTTAGAAAAAGGCGACTAGAATTTTACAATTCGATCATAAGCGCGATTTTTGTCTCTCGCGCAACGATTAGTTTTTTTTTTTTATTTCCTTTCGCGGAATGAAGGAAAACTGTGGAAAAAAGTATATATTAATTTTACGACACCGTCTCGAAACAGGAAAGAAATGCATCATCGTAATAAAAATATCGGCGAAGATTCATTGGTTCAGCGTGAGCTCGGACGCGCAATGTCAGTCGTTTGCATAATTATTATAGCATATGAAGACGACGGTGCATTATTTTTCACTTTTATCGCGCGATCGACAGGACCCGTCGCAAAAAATTTCGGAGACACACTTACACGCACACATACACAGATCAAAGAGTTAAACGCAGAGATACCAATGACAAATTCATGTGTCGATGAAAAACATGCACTATTTATAATGCCGGATAAATTCCGACCCACCAAGACAGCTAATATAAATGGCGATAATTAATTGTGCGATTCTTAAGAGAAATCACCCGCGTTAAAAAGTATATTTGACAATATTTACATTCATGAAATTAAATGTTTGATATTAATATGCTTAAGAGTTGTTTGGCTGCTGGTATTGTATTTAAAAAAAAAAAGTAATTTTGGCTCGTCAAAAATTATTATTTTGTGATACAAGTCGACTTTTTCGTACTTTAAGGATGTATGATAGGATTCCGCCATATGCGAGTTCCACAGAAAATTTCGAACACTTCCCGATGGGATAAAAATAGAAAAAAAAAGAATCAAACATATAAAAGGTGCTGAAAAGATCATTTTGCATAATAATAATTCCAAAATGTTTATTAGCGAACTGATGCATAAAAAAATTGATCAACAAATCACCCGACAACCTAAAGTTTTTTTCAAATGAATATGATTTGTCAATTTTTCCGAATACGTATGAATTTTTGCTTTTATTTTTTTGAGTTTTGAAAAATGCGCGAAAAGTAACGAACTTTGGATATGCGTTTGGCATAAAACCATCCATTATACTCAAGATTTTTTTTTGCCAAACGGATATCCAAAATTCGTAATTTTTCGCGCATTTTTCAAAACTCAAAAAAGAAATTCAAAATAAAGGAAAAATTCTGAAAAAATTCATATGTAGTCGGAAAAAGTGACAAATCATTTTCATTCGAAAAAAAGGTTAGGTTATCGGGTGATTTGTTCAACAATTTTTTTATTCATCAACTTGTTAATAACATTATGGAATTATTATTACGCACAATCGATCTTTTCAGCACCTTTTCAACATTACCAGCATCGATATTTTACATGCTGGATTTTTTTCCGATTTTTATCCCATCGGGAAGTGTTCGAAATTTTCTCTGAAACTCACGTTTGGCGGAATTTTACCTATCACACATCCTTAATCCCGCCATTTTATTCCTGCAGCGTCTGCGAAAGTCCGCAAAAAAAGTGTATGGAAAAATGGAGAGCGCGGTATTGCGCATTCTTTTTTTTTCTCCTGCCTACCCAAAAAACGCCACACGCTACAACCACGAAAAGAGGGTCTTTACATGCGTGTGTTATAAAATAGTACTTTCTGATACTAGTGCGAAAAAGCGGACTTTTCAAAGAACGTTCTGAAGTTGGCTGCAGGAGCCGTTAGCGAGCACCACAGAAGCATGAGCCGAACGCGAATGTTGTCAGAGGTACGACCTAAGCGTGCGAGATAGTAACTTTCCCGCACTAGTTCGGAAAAATTCTACCTAACCAAATATCGTTACTTTCGCCACGCGCTTCAAGAGCGAAATAGTACTTTTTGTAATAGACGATCGAAAAGTTAATTTTCCCAGGGGTTTTAGCGGTGCTAAAATACACGTTTTCCGAACATCGTGCGTAAAGTTATCTCTTTGCGCACTTCGTTTACTCCACGCACAACATTCGAAAAATGGAACTTTAACCTCCCCGAAAAAAAACCTCAATTATCTCACGGCTATTACAAAAAATTGAATGTGTAACTCGTGCGGAAATGCCCTTCTTTATTCACTTGATTCGTAATATACGATGTGATACGAGTGCACTATAGTACACCGAGAGAAAATTAACGTCAATGAACAAAATTCAATGCACCCATTTCTTTGGAATCAATGAAAACTTTTTCCTCGATCCGGTCTTTTTCGACGAAGGCTGCAAAGTTGACCACATGAGCCGGATCGAGAAGAGGCGAGTGCTGCCTACTTCCCAACTACAGTGGGAAGACCGCTTTTTTGTACGAGTATCACATTAGTATATCTCGATACGAGTGCGGTAAAACGAGAATTACAATCACACGAGTTAAAGAAAAAAGTGCCAACGAGTATTGTACAAAATTTTATTTCACAAAGTGTGAAAATGGTTTTACGCCTTGCGTGCATAAAACGTCCATTAATCATACCGAGTAAAGAAAAATATTTTTCACCATACTTGCGCGGAAAGTTCGACTTTCCGCCCTATGGGCTTTACGTAATTCGAACTTTCCGCTGCAGATATGGTGAAAAATAATATACTCCACTGGGGAGTGAAAGTAGACTATCCCCAACCGCGTGTTTACCGGTAATCTTCCCCGTCTTCCCTCCCTAGTGGCGTAATATACTATTTTGCAACGAATGCACGAAATCTCTCGCTTTTTGTGCCTGCAAAGCGTAGCGAAAGTGTACACGAAAGTAGGTCCACCAAGAAAAGTTTGAGCAAAGGTATCTACACTGAGAGAAGTGCAGGAAATAAAAGATTAGTTGCCATAACCACAAAATGAGTGGATACAACCAATCGGTTGTTCTATTTCCCTTACAACTCAAATGGTACACAGAGAAAACGGTTTTAATAGGTCAGCAAATCTTTTGTTAAAATGGTGATAACATTAGGTTATTTGCTAGACTAACTAAAAAATCGGTTGATCTTACAAATCTTCTTACTAGATTAAGAAATCTTCTTGCTACCACAGCAAAAAAACATATGCTATCACTGTAATAACAAAAGATTGGCTGGCCCAACAAAAACGTTTTCCCCGTGTAGTTCCAAAAATTCACATGGTAACACCGACGATTCGAATGCTAGTCCCAGCAATTTAAATGGTAGTCCTAACGATTGGATTGTTTATGCTTGCTAATCTCGTGAGAACTAATCGCGTGAATAATTGAGGTTACTATTCGACATGGCTGAGTCAACTGATTTTTGAGACCTTGTGCACAGCAAACTGGAAACGTAGTAGTCACAACCACACATTTCTTTCCGTGTATGCGCAAAATATCTATACCGAGATAAGTGTGCGCAAAAATATCTACATCGACGTAATTGTGCATAAAAATATCTACAGGCACGTACACGAAAGCCCCATTATCGCACCTTGTGAAGTAAAATTTTGTACAATACTCGTAGGAAAAACTTTTTCCACAGTTGTATCGTAATGTACTATTTTTAAGCTTTGCCCATTTTAATATAATAACCAGTGGACCAATTATTATTAAATAATGCTCAGTTGTGCTGACTATGAAAAGAATGATTAATCCTTCCGACATGAGTGTAGCTATTTGAGATAGAAGCAAAATCGGTGAAATACCAATGACTTGAATATAGTTTTTAAATTCGAATATAGATTTTTCGTCAATAAAGACAAAAAAATATGAAAGCTGCATTCAAACCGGAAGGATACATAGCTGAGAATTATTTGGCCAATCGTTTCCTTTATAAAAGTGTGCAGAATATAAAAACAAAAGTTTTTGGAAAAAAAAATCGTTAAAATAGTAGTTTAACGGATCAACAATACACATTTTATGTATAATGATTGATTAAAAAAAAAAAGAACAATAAACTTTTTGAATGCGAATGATCCTCCTGGAATTGGAACCCCTATCAGACATCGTCGTGTTAACCGTCGACGTTAAACAAGTTGGAATAATAAAAACTACTTATCGTACACATTATCGCGTAATATTCGTTCGAGGATTATTCGGTGATTTTTCTTTCTTCATTATTCCTTATTATAAAAGACGTGATAGTTGTGCATGGCGGAGTGAATCGTTGCATCTGGTCAATGCGAGCAGATCTTTTCTACCGATCAGATCGTGCCATTTTAAGCACGCACGACGTGACCAACGATATCGTGTATTTTTTTTGTGTGGATGGAAGATTCGATAGCGGTGCGCTACTTCGGTGATTCTTAGACATCAATATTACGTTTGTTTTTTTTTTTTTTTTTCTTTTTTTTAGATTGTAGTAATATCTTCATCTTTTTTCGTTTAAATAATGCTTTTTTGTTTGCTTATTATTTTCTAAGCTGTGGGCTGTCCAATTTCGTCTTTATTTTATTTAGCACTAAGCCGCACATAGCGCGTTCCCTCACGGCCTAACAACGTAATCGCCTAAACTCTCTTTTTCTCGCGTTCTGTAACGATCTCGTTCGTTCGCTCTCCCGCTTCGATCATCTTATTAAGTGGACAGTGACGTGCGCGTTTTAGTTACGAGGCTTGAGCGTTATTAAGCATATCTCGGTACGATGCTCATATGCTTCACGTATATGTATATATATTTATTTTCTCGTCATCAATTCAACCAACCACGCTTAACTTGAGACAACTTTATCAGTGACGCAGCCTGCGCTTTGTTGGCATTGGCTTTTTTTCAAGACCCGCAAAAATTCTATAATCATTTTTTGTACAAATCTAACGAAATTTTCAATATATTCGGTGGCGATATTTACTTCCCTACATTGCATTAGTGATAAAATCAGCTCAAATTGCAATTACTTCATCGTATTGAATTCTCATTTTTTTTTTTTTTTCAAAGAAATCTGCAGGTGAAACTCGAGATTTGGAGTACAATTCGGAAAGTTTTGGTCAACGAGACACGTTCAGAGAAAACTCTGATTTTCAGGAAAAACCATGACAAATATATTTAAGCAAGAGAGCATAAATTCAAGTTCTTTTAAACAACGGTTCAAGAGTAGAGAAAATTGGAGATTTTCATATATATTAAGAGTACTCGGCTGAGAAAATAAGAAAAATTCGGAATTTCCAGATTCTGAGAAAACTTCGACATTCTCCGAAGGGTATGAGAATTCGTGAAATTTTTCGCGATACTCGCGCAGTATTCCAGTATATTCATTGAAATTCTTTGAGAAAAATAATTTGCGGCTACGGCGCTGACAAAGGTTCCCTAAAGCGTCGTTTCTTCCACTCAAACTCCACCAATGTCAAAAATACCGTCAAGTCGTCGCCCGACGAGTTTGCCTCAATCTAGCGACTTGGACCTGTCTAATTTGTTGTGTTTACTTTCATGATTGTTAACGACGTTGGCAGCGTCGTCATTACTTGTCCCTCTAGCGCCCGGCGATGGAACTCGTCGGCGTCGTCTCTCGTCCTGCTCGTGACGACGAGTCCGCCAGCAGGATTCCTCCTCCTTATCGTCAACATCAACAGCTTCGATGGGAATCGCAGCGCCCTCTGCCTCAAAATTTATTGCGGAAGTAAGTGGCTCTAATATCACATTATCGGATGGATTTGTTGTTTGTATCTGGAGCTTTTGTAAGCCATAGCGTCGCAACGAAGCTCGGCATGAGTCACCATTCAAAAGTCCGTTTCTCGTTGACCTTGAGAATGACCCTTGTGACCCGGAATCACGAAAATCATCGCGAACCCTACATTCACGACTGCTCATTGGTTCGTTGTCTCTCAGAAGTACGGAATTACCATTTGGCGAACGATGTGTGGTTGCTTCTTCGTTGGAGTTGCTTCTGCAAGTGGTGGACCCCGTGGCGATCTCTAGGAAGGTTTGACCGCGTCGGAAGCTTCCGTAGATCACCGCAGCGGGATGAGCTTCGTCCCTGGTTCTGGAAAACTTGAGAGAACCGCCGTGATGACGGGCGTAACGCCCGCGTTGATCATCCTGGGGTGTTCGTGCCTTTCGACCATGTGCTTCACCCTCTATCTTGAGATCTGGTACCGAGGAATGCGAATCACCAGGTAGAGATGATCTGTTTATTTCCCGGATTGGACATCCCGCTAGCGGAGAGCCATTAATTCTCCGATATTTCGGGTCGAAGGAAGGTCTCTCGCCGTGATAACTTGGAAGTCTTTCCAAGTTGTTGCTATTATAGATGCGAAACGTGTCGGGCACTATCGTAGCCGGGTCTGAGTGGTAATCCAGTGGGGGTATCGGACCACCTAAAGAAATACGACAGTTTATATGTGATCTTAATCACTCAATAGCTACTCACTAATCATGCAATAGCCATTCAATAGCTACTCAATAACCACTCAATAGCTACTCAATAACCACTAAATAACCACTCAATAACAATTCAATAACCACTCAATAACCACTCAATAGCAATTCAATGGGAGCTCAATGGCAATTCAATGGCAATTCAATGGCAATTCAATGGCAATTCAATGGCAATTCAATAACAATTCAATAGCAATTCAATAGCAATTCAATAGCAATTCAATAGCAATTCAATGGCAATTCAATAGCAATTCAATAGCAATTCAATGGCAATTCAATGGCAATTCAATAGCAATTCAATAGCAATTCAATGGCAATTTAATGGCAATTTAATGGCAATTCAATAGCAATTCAATAGCAATTCAATAGCAATTTAATGGCAATTCAATAGCAATTTAATAGCTATTCAATAGCTATTTAATACTCAACCACTATTGAATACGTACGAAAATTTAAAACTAAAGCTATTATTATCAATGGCCGACGAACCGACCGCAGAAGAAATTTTTATGTTGTACCATGATAATCCAGAGGCAGGCAGGCCTCTTGTCTTGTTGCAGGGTGAACGGGTGTCGCTCCACTGCTGTTGCTGCTGTACGGCGGAACGTATGATGAAAATGCCGCCGAACCGTCCAGAGGATCGATGTGATGAACGGGTTCAACGATATTGGCGGTCTGTTCGTAGCACGAAATCGCTGGTGAATCTTGGATTCCAGCGATGCTGCCAGCCTGGGACGGATGACTGTTGTAGGGCGAGTGATTGTAGCATCGTGGCACGAGATCCTGATTCGGCAAAACCGAACTTCCGGTTGCCGACGACTCGTCGAGGTTTCTTGTGCGCTCCGGAGACATGGGACTCGAAATTTTACCGCGTGTTTGCGCTATCACCGTCTCATAACTCGGCGGTGGACCGTAAAGCTGATAGTAAGGACAATTGACGTCATTCAGGACAACACTAGTGTTCTGAAAATGCGTCGAACTCGCTGCCGCTGTTACCGGCGGACCCGGATACGCTGGCGATGAACCGGCACCACGGTGTGGACCTCCTAAACATTGTTTTCTATTAAGTTCCCCGTCATGTTCTTCATAAAGCATAAAAAGTTTTAACCAGAAGCGCTTGAACAGTATTAGTAGCAATGGGTGCAGAAAAATATTCTAATACGAGGAATTTCGCAAAATGTTTTAGTGCCGGAAGTGTTAAAAACACATTTCAATGTTAAAATGTAAAATTTTCGATATTTCGCTAAATAGTTCTTCATAAGTGTCATGTTTAATGTTATTTCGGATTGAATTTCACCGTAATCGAAAAAGCGGTTCGGGATTTATGGATTGTTGAAAATGTCCGAAAATTTACGTTATGATATTAACATTACCAAAAGATCAGATAGCGAAACCAAATTTAGTACGTAATCGGAATAATATTCAGTGATGATAGATACATCATTTAGAGGAGATCAGTAGAAGTGTTCGGATGATACAGGAATTTCAATTTTCCGTTTTTATTTCTTGGGAACTAAAATTTTGCTAAACTACAGTTTTTCAAATTAAACGAAAACGAGGATGCAAAGTAGAACATCGCATATTGCTTATTAATTATTTTAAACATTTTTCAAAGCTTCCCTTATGGTGAAGCCAACATTGATGAACATACTTGGAGAAGTAAATTTGTAAAAAGTTAAAAATAATGAGGAAGCAATATGCAACGTTCTACTTTTTTGAGTATTTTTGCGAGGAATATTATTCGAAGATCACTTTAGTGACAGCGTTACTTCTTATTACATCACCTGCTTTCCACATACGATGAAGCAGCACTGTATTTCGCGCGGAATTGTAAGTTATGCTGGCCTGCTGTGCCGGACATGTGGGACCACGTAGTGCACTCTGACTGCGCGAACTTCCGGCACCACGACTTGGTATCGCCGACGCCGCGGCTCTGTACCTACCCTGGAGCCAATAACGGTACCACCAGCCACCCCCCGAGCAGACGAGGAACATTATTATGACGAGAAGCCTGCAAATTTCGAAAACAGAAAATCAACACCGAATTTTTTTTCCATTACAATAAATCTCACACTCACGCTCATCTCATAACTCACTTGAGAATATAAAAATATAAAAGCTGCTATGCTTGAGAAATGAGGCATTCTCCGTTAGTTGAACCATTTTTCTCGACTCTGTTAGACGTTTTATTCGCACAAATTGAATTTTTAAATAATTCCTTGTTCATAGAGGAAGCTTTGTTTCCGTGAAACATTTTTTTTTTTTCGTCATTTTCATGTCAGTACTCTCAGAATGGTTCAAAACGTCGTATATATGTTACACACTCGAAAAATGTAAACCTTTATAACTCGGGAACGCCTCGAGATATCGAGCTGAAATTTACATAGATAGAGGGATCAATCCTCATTGTTCATGCCAATTTTTGTTAAAAATCCCCTGATCGTTAAATTTTTACGCGGTTTAGAATTTTTATTTAATTTCTGTTTACGCGATACCTCTTTCAATTTTCGAGATAGGGTAGTCCGACCAATGCATGAACGCCTACCAACGAATGAACACTGACATATCTTTGTTTCTAAATTGTGGCAGACCTTAGAAAGCATCCATGCAGTGTTTCCGCTTTTATTTTTTTTTGCCAACAGATGACTTAGGCGCGATTACTTACCTCGGTTGGTAATCATTTAGAACTAAGGTGGGCCATTCATCGATCAATCAGTAATAGGCTTTGCGGGAGAAAACGGTGTATATATTCGATAAATATTATGATGATATTATAGTTGATGTTCCAAAGTTTCTTTTGAGACTTTGGAAATCATATTCATTTGTGTGTAATAATTATTTTTCAATGTTCAGACATTGGATGATAAATTCAATATGGATCCAATGAATGAACGGCCGTTCATTTATTGGTGAATGGGGTTTAAATTTAAAAATCGACAAATGAACGGAGTTATTGAACTAAATTAATCATCATCACGTTTTGTGGCTCGAGAAATCGCGACTTGACGCATTTTGGAAACACATGTAGGTATACATTTATGCATTATGTCTTTGCAATAAAAAAAATACAAAAGTACGAGCTTCAATTTCAACCCCGTGTTTATTGGTTGGCACATGAATGACCATAGATGCCAACGAATGAATAGTTCGTTCATTTACTGAGTGTTGCCTGTTCACTTATTGGTATTAGATATTAATCAGTGTTCATTCACGGGTCTTTCAAAGAATTTTCACTTGTAATATCGCAAGAGCTTTGAAATTATCGGATATTTCCTGACAGGTTCGTTGCAAACAAATGAACGAGTCAAGTTTTCCAGGTTAAAAAATCACGAGCGCGTAGCGCGAGTGATTTTTCTGGAAATCTTGACGAGTTTATTTGTTTACAGGGAACCTGGAGGGAAATATCAGATTAATTTCGAAGCTCGAGTGATATTCGGGGGATTATTTTTTCTATTCAAATTGCGACAAATGGAATTGCACCATGAGACAAAAATTATCATTCCGACAAGGAAATTTCATAATCAGAACAAAAACCTTTTAATTCATGTTTAAAGGATTGCAGTTAAATACACAATTGTTATAGACATTTGTATATTGATTCCAGACTGCGGTTTTCGATTTAATCGTATTAACAGGGACATTTCCCTTTAATTTTTTATTAATAGTTTGCAAGGATTCAACTCCAAACCTACTCATATCAAATAAAAATCCTTTGAGCGCCACAATAAAATTCAATCTGTCAGTTTGACAGATGGTTGACGCGGCTAAATGATTTTTTGTTTTATATATATAACCAACACGCAAAATTATCAAGAAATTATCACATGTAATACCACAAGAGCTTTGAAATTATCGGATATTTCCTGACAGGTTCGTTGCAAACAAATGAACGAGTCAAGTTTTCCAGGTTAAAAAATCACGAGCGCGTAGCGCGAGTGATTTTTCTGGAAAACTTGACGAGTTTATTTGTTTGCAGGGAACCTGGAGGGAAATATCAGATTAATTTCGAAGCTCGAGTGGTATTCGGGGGATTATTTTTTCTATTCAAATTGCGACAAATGGAATTGCACCATGAGACAAAAATTATCATTCCGACAAGGAAATTTCATAATCAGAACAAAAACCTTTTAATTCATGTTTAAAGGATTGCAGTTAAATACACAATTGTTGTAGACATTTGTATATTGATTCCAGACTGAGGTTTTCGATTTAATCGTATTAACAGGGACATTTCCCTTTACTTTTTCATCAATAGTTTGCAAGGATACAACTCCAAACCTACTCATATCAAATAAAAATCCTTTGACTGCCACAATAAAATTCAATCTGTCAGTTTGACAGATGGTTGACGCGGCTAAATGATTTTTTGTTTTATATATATAACCAACACGCAAAATTATCAAAAAATTATCAGTATAATACTGTGTAGCTTGCCCCACGTGACGTCGAATGGTGCAATTCCATTGGTCGAAATTTGGATGGGAAAAATAATCACTTGTAATACCACAAGAGCTTTGAAATTATCGGATATTTCCTGACAGGTTCGTTGCAAACAAATGAACGAGTCAAGTTTTCCAGGTTAAAAAATCACGAGCGCGTAGCGCGAGTGATTTTTCTGGAAAACTTGACGAGTTTATTTGTTTGCAGGGAACCTGGAGGGAAATATCAGATTAATTTCGAAGCTCGAGTGGTATTCGGGGGATTATTTTTTCTATTCAAATTGCGACAAATGGAATTGCACCATGAGACAAAAATTATCATTCTGACAAGGAAATTTCATAATCAGAACAAAAACCTATGTTGCATCCAACACATATTTTCTCTCTGCACAAAATGCAGTGAATTGCGCCCAAATCGATTTTTTACTCTTTTCTGTATTTGCCGGGACATTTTGTTTTATTTTTTTAGCGATGTTCTGAAGCGATTCATCACCAAATCGCTTTTTTGACTCACTCATATTGACGACCGTTAATAGTACCTTGACGTTTTAAAGATTCGCAGAGGTTACAAGTGTCAAAAAAATTATTGTTTATCGCTTAGCAACCGAGCCGGGAAATTTTCGAAAAATTATCGATATAATTTTACCCTAGCTGTACCACGTGATGTTGAATACCGCGCTCTGATTGGTCGAAATTGGAGTTGAAAAAATAATCAGTATAATACCGTGTAGCTTGCCCCACGTGACGTCGAATGGTGCAATTCCATTGGTCGAAATTTGGATGGGAAAAATAATCAGTATAATCGTAAGATCTTGTTACTACTTAAAATTTTTATTGAATGATACTACTTCAAATATTCACTACGGACCTGAGTTATTGAGCAGTACTAGAATTCGCCAGATAAATAGTCTGTTCATTACGTTACTCAGTTTTTAATACGTTGACTAGCTTAATCGTTCCTTTACTGGCCGGACTACCCTATTGAGTTCAAAATTGGTATGAATGTGAGCTTTCATACACCGGTGATCCCTATTTAATCTGGTTAAGACCGGTTGAACCGTTAAAATTTTATGAGATTTTGATTTTTTTAATTCTTAGATTTTTTTTTCTCCTATGCGAATTTTGGTATCAAATATCGAGCTGGGAGTTAAATGAATGCCAGAATCATGATTAACAGAAAAAAATACGTCAGATATAGCCCAAAAATAATGACGTATCCATATGTTAAAAGGGTCTCAGCTTTTCAAAAACAAATACTGTCGTGAGGTTCCGAGTTTGTTAAAGCAATGAAAATCAACAAATTAATTTAAAAAAAACAGTTTTTGGGGGCCTTCCGCCAGTTAAATTACAATTCCTTTTGTATTTTTGAAAAACTGAGAGTTTTTCACGTAACATATGCAAATTTCAGAGTGGGATCTGAATGGGATACCCTGCTCAAACTTCCGCATAGAAGCGGATAAAAAAAATGGACTTCCGTCTACTATGTGTTTTCTGTAACTTTTTTCATCTGTGTTTGCGTATTAATGCAGATTAAAACATGTTTTTCGCATAAAAACGGAAATGAATTCTTTTTATCCGTCTCTATCTGCAGCTTCGACCAGGATCCATTTACGAATCCACAGTCATACGCGTATGTTTAAACATATTTTATCTGTTTCTATTTGTTCTTATTTCACTGTTTTGAAAATGTTTTATATGCTGTTCTATGCGCAGATGCCATTTCGTTTTAAATTGGTTTGTTTATGCCTCTTCCAGTTCAAATCGTATTCCGTTTTTTTTTTTAAATGTTCATTTTGTATACGCTTCTGTACGTAGTGCTTGAAATAAGCGCAGATCAGTTACGGATAGCTATGGATCAGTTGCGGATAGACGGATAGATATTGTATCATAACGTGCACATTAGGACGTATTAAAACTGGAATTGGCTTTTCTCGACTGATCAAAGTTTTTGTCGGAAATAAACGGATAAATATTGTATTATTACATGCAGATTGGAACGCATTCAAAATCGTATAGGCTTGTCATGAAGAATGACTGTTTTTGCCAAAAATTAACGGATATGTATTAAAACTCGAATTAACTTTTTTCGACGGATCAAAGTTTTTTTTCGAAATTAAACGGATAGATATTGTATCGTAACGTTCGGATTCGGACGTATTAAAACTCGAATTCGCTTCTCTCGACGGATCAAAGTTATTTTTCGAAATTAAACGGATAGATATTGTATCATAATGTAGGGATTAGGACGTATTTAAAATCGTATAGACTTGTCTTAAAGACTAACTGTTTTTGTCAGAAATTAACGGATATGTATTTTATCATCACGTGCGGATTAGGACGTATTCAAATTTATATTGACTTTTCTCGCGGGATCAAAGATTTTGTCGGAAGTAAACGGATAGATATTATTTCTAAGGCAGTGACCGCAAGCGGATAAGAAGACTACATATTTATATGCGGTTCAGAACTGATAGACAATGAATCGGATTTGTCGTCATTAGTCGTAAAAGACAATAAATAATCAAGTCTTCTTATAGAGAACATATCAAATCGAACTTATTTTCGATATGATTATCCGGATAATGTCGGGCACTCCAGTGCGTCGTATTAGATCGGAAACAGTTTTGACAAGCAATTTTGACTACCGGATTGAAGTTGCACAAAACGTATAAAATATTGTTACGTCTCTATAGGTTTCTATCCGGAAGTTTGAACTATATATAGTTTTTTTAGGGCGTAAAGTGAAAGCGGCGTAAATTATCCTAGAAAAAATTGATAACCCGTTTAGATCTCACTCGGAAATTTACAGATGTTATGTGAAAAATTGTCAGTTTTTCAAAAATAAAAATAAAAATGTAACGCCGCTGACGGAACATCCTCAAAAAAAAGTTTCTTGACTACTTTGTTGATTGGCGCTGCTTTGAAAAATTCGGAACGTGACGACAATCTTTTTTTTTTTTAAAGCTCAGACTTTTTTACGTAGGAATACGTCGTGATCTTAAATTTCTCGGAAATCATTAAAACGGTCGTTACCAAAGATGGCAGAAAATGATCTGTCATTTTTAGTGTTATTATTGTGTTATCTTCAGTTGCTAGGATTTCTGACATCATTTTAATATCAAATCAATGTTCTTAGTATTTTGTCAATGACGTTAATCTCGTCATTTTTTTTTCTCTTGTCCCAAAGTGCCTATATTTTTATCGTCTCAAGCTTTTGGTTCTAAATATACGTTTGTAACATGCTTAAGCAATTATTGAGCACTGATCTGACGATAGTGATTTCATCGAACGCACCAGTAATACCAGAGGTGATAGATCTGAAATCCTGGTGATACGCAGCAACCAAAATTGCAGCAGTACTCTGTTCTCGGACATCTAAATAAACAAAGGTATTAATTTCACGTGAATTACATTCCCTCAATAGATTTTCATTGTTCGTAAATTTCATTATTGCCACTTCGTTAGCACACAACTTACACGTAGTATTTCGGATCTCCGTGTATTTCGAAGGCACAGTATTTCGCTTCAGCCTGGAAACAATTCAGTTTCGTTACGCTATCTCGTACCACGTCGTATATAAAGACAAAAATAAAATAAAACTAACGCTACGTTGTACAGGAAAGGTTTAAAGGAGTGAAATAAATTAAAAAAGAAACGAGTGCTTCAGTGTAAAAACATTTATATACAACAGTCGAATCAATCAACAAAACAATAATAATAATAATAATAATAGTGCCAAGGTCGCAGAACAAAAAAGAGCATAAAGCAATTTCACAACTGGCGGTAACATAATTAGAACGATCTTCCCCGATACGTTTCGTTGTTCCCCACAGTAAGAAGATGTCAAAGCATTCCCTCTCTCACTATATATATACATATATATATATATATATATATTTTTTTCATATATACAAATATATATATATATGTATATATTTCTGTCTCGAACAAAACACATTTATCATGTAACTTGTGTTTCGTGGATTTCGAGTTGAGTCGAAATTTAGAGTAAACAAAAAAAAGTAGGGTGACCTTCAAGGACGAGCTTAAGTGGAGGGTAGAACAAGGATAACAGGTTGAATCGAGTTGAGCTGTTTTTTTTTCGGGAAATAATATTATATTTCACGTACGTAAACTAGACACTCGGAAATTCCGGCGACGATCGCGAGTTTTCTCTTCGAGTCACGCGACATTGTCCAATCGAGAGACTTTGTAATTTATTTATTTGTTGTTGTTTTGAATTGGCCACGATCACAAAAGCTTCACTTTAACGATATGTTTTGACGTGACGGCCATTTTCATGGCGGACGTCCTACCCTCGGTAAAGCTCGACGTCGCGCAGCATCCCCGTTACAATAGCTTCGCAGTGCCACCGCCGACAACGCGTTGTACGAGACACCACCACACCATCACCACCAACTGGGACGACCCCGCACGGCGCGCGTTTCACTCAGGCTCCTTTCCTTTCCCGACGTTTCACAGTACACTGCGCCCCCCGTTTTATTGATTTCCAAAATTCGACATTCGAATGGGGCGGCTGACGTAGGTGGCTCTCGGTCAAGATGGTAGCGAGGCTCATAATACGCTATTATGAACCCTCTTAATGTAGATGTCAGGAAGGCAAATCAAACTGATGTTCATGAACTTTTGGCCTATTGTAATTGAGCTGTGCAGCTGTACTTTCCCAAAATTTGGATGGTTCTTACCGATAAATTGAATTAAAAATGAATACTTGAAAATCGATCGTTTTACACGAAGCTTACGGGAGTGTTAGCGAAATTAATCTTTCAATCGAGAATTAACATACTTAGACCAAAGATAGAGAAAAGATTAAACATACCGCAAATTCGTGAATTATTGGCGAATTTTTGGGTATCATAAAAAAATTAAGTCACGGGAGACATGTTAAAGTAAACTAATATTAAAGTGCACAATTCCGGGCCAGATGACGTTACTTAACCTAGCTATCATCCGATTTTCAAAATGTGGTAAAAACGAAGTCAAATTCGCACTGAAAAAATAATTTACTTGCAAATAATTGTGTCAACCTGATTGCAACAATTTTCACAAATTCTCGATTATTTTTGGTATTATCATTGTCACAATCAAAATGCAATGCTCCAGCGTATATACTGACATAGCTACCTTAAGTAGGTTGTTTTGTGGCACAAGGTATTAGATTGCGTTACAAATTTAAAATATGTAACAGATTGAGAGCTGAACTTGACGATGGCTAAATGCTAGGACTGATTACCAAAATTGTTTGCATGCAATCCAATACTAAAATCCAAGAATTTAACACAGGCTCTTATGGGTCGGACGCTTATTGTGCACTTCATACAATTTTTTAAAATTATTCGACGATTAAATAGCTTCGATAATGAAGTTTCCACTTGTGCATTATGCTTTCAAGTATCCAACGAGATCATAAAAAAGTACTTTAACCGAATTTTTCGCACAGTATTGTTCAGTTAAATATGACAAAATCGAGGCAGACCGAACAAAAAGCTCCCACTCACAGACCCCCGGGACGCTTGCCAACATCGCACAGCTGCTCAGAAAAAGACAGAGAATGTTCGAGTAAGACCGAGGTATATATCCCAAATGTACATTCTTTTCATTGCGTACAAATGTCATGATCAGCACGAACGCTATGCCGATTCATTCAGTAGCCGGTCAATTTTGAGGTTATAAAGATCGCGCATAAACGGAAACTACTGTGTTGTCAAGTCCTCGCTCCAAAACAGGTGTTCGGGTTTCATCGAAACTGAAGCAAATCAGCAACCATTTATCATATTTCTTAAATTAATTATATTACGCGTATACTCTGTAATGTGTGAGTGTATGACTAAATTAGTGAATTTTTTTTTGCTATGTTCGAATCATTTTTGTTTAGTCTTTTTTGTCTACTTATTTTTAAATCGTAACTTGACTTGCGCTTCAGACCAGTCAAATCAGTGCTAAATATTTAAAATCGTTCCCTGATAACACTGTACCAACTCCATTCAAACTAGGATCAAACGGTTTGTATGATGTTTAAATGGGGTTGTACAAGGTTACGACCGCGAGTTTGAACGAAATTTGATCAAACTGTTTGTAATTTTTATTTACTGCACAGTGGGCGCTTTATATATAAAATCAATGTTCTGTTTTTGAAGTTGTACAAACATTGATTAAAACAATGATAGATAATCATTTTGACATTATAAAACAGTACATAGCTTTTTCTAATTTAAAAAAATATGCGTGTATAGAAACTTGATCCGCGAACCCCACGGACACAAACCCTCACACTTAGCATTCGCTATAGGATCAATTTTGAAAACAATAATCAGTAATTTAATATCGATTATCTGCACCAAATTGTTATTTAACAATTACAGTTACGGAACTAATTTTTTCACAAGCAATAATTGTATTGCTGAAGTATAAATTCAAGTGAAGTGAAGTATAAGAAGTATAAGAACAGGTTATACCTACTTGATGTCATTAAACACGCCGTGACGTACAGAACGCCAAAAGATAGTGAAATTAAAATTAGGAGAACGACTGAATGGCCACGACATTCCCGCAATATAAATTTCCCAAAGAAAAGTAGCCAAATTAAGTTTTTTAAATCAGTAGATTCACCAATTGCGGCAAAAGATACAAACAATGGCGTGGCATTGTTGACATAGCGGCATCCTTCGGAGGTTATCAATACCTTCGTAAAGAAGAGGTATCTGCATTACCGACCGTTCGGACAATACCACCTAGCGGTCGATATTCGACCGCAATTAAATTCGCAGTTGTTTAAAAACGTATTTTCGTCAGACCGCCATTTTGGTAAGAAATTCGAAATTCCGTTCGGTATTCATCCAAGGCGGGTTCCAAGATAAATAGGACTACGCGTATATCCAACGTTACTGTTTCATTATTATAAGAAAAAAAAAGAAGCGAAGAAATGTTGCTACTGGTGTATTCACAACGTGCGACTTTTTCATCACATTCGTTACTGGCTTGATGATTTTATCGTGAATTCACTAGAGTATAGTGACGAACTGTACGAATAGAAATTTGAGAATTTCGTGCATTACTTGCAATCTACGTTTGCTGCTGTAATTTGTTACGATCGCGTTTTTAAATTCGAGTTCAAGCTACGAGAAACACTCGCGAGGAGGCACGTACGGTAACGTTAACGCCTCCTCTTCCCATCTAACTCTCGTTTTGAGTGGAAGTGGCACATGCTGTCAATAGATGGCGATAGCCAGGTGCAAAGGAAAAAGAAGAAGAAGAAGAACTCTCGTTTTGGTGGCACATGCTGTCAATAGATGGCGATAGCCAGGTGCAAAGGAAGAAGAAGAAGAACTCTCGTTTTGGTTGTATTACTGTTGGCACTGCGATAGTTTGACAACTCGGATTAATATCAAGAGACGCCATTAGTAGGCCCCATCAAAGTGCTAAGAAGAAGAAGAAGATCAAGAGACGCGGTAGCGTCTCGACGCCAAGTATTAAAAGAAAATTTGTATGCTTCAGTTATTCGTAGATCAAAAGTTTCGAATCTTATAGTGTATAAGTATAAGGCCTCCGCCGGCTTTGGAATTCGTATACAATGCCATGCGAGTGATAAAAAGTAATATGACGCAATGCCCGTATGAATGTTTATACTCCCAACTTCATGAGTGTGAATAACCTCAAGTCTGTTTTGTTTATACAATTTTTAAATCCGACATCTGGTGTGAATATTTACAGTATCATACTTATTGAAAATTGCTCAACTTCATTGATAATAGTTCTTTTTTTACTCCAAGCTAATATGAAAGTTATTATGCTTCGGTATGATACATACAGATAGATTTGCAGCAAATGACCAGTGAACAGACATATGTGATTCAGTACAGCAGATTTTGTTATTATCTTTTCTATCATCCACACGAAATTTATGAAATGATTAATTGCGGAAAAAATGTCTAGTAAGTGAAATATGGCTTGTATTACAGGTCTACTAAATAAGTTCACAATCCATACTTCACAAAATAGACATTTTCAATGATGGTTGGCTTCAGAAATCTCATGTGACCGACTGAAAAAACAAAAATGTTTTTGCAACATACTAAATCCCTTGTTGTTCCCTGCTCATTTGCTGGTAATTCTATCTGAAGTATCATACTGAAGCATAATAATTTTACATTAGCTTGCAGTCCAAAAATGAATTAAAAGATTCCTTTTATTTTTCCATGTGTTAGGTAAAGTATCAGAAGGAGTGGAGATTTTGGATTGGATTTCAATACCACAACTAAGATGTGAATACAGGTACCACATACTAAATCTCATTGCAGTCCATAGATTTTTTCAAAAGTTATTGTGGTTTCGGACGCTACATACAGACACCAGACAGAAATGAGTTAATTTGTTTTTTGAAATCTAGGACTCTCAAAACATGTATTTTCATCAAAATCCAAGAATTGGTTTTTTTCTTTTGCATTGCAATACTTTCTCTTTTCCCATACTTTGTATGTGTTGAGAAAGTAAATATATAATTCCTTTTTCGTCTCTGCCTCATTCAATTCTGAAAAATTAATTTGGAATTTGCATTGAAAACTGACATTCTGGCGTTTGACGGAATTGACTTCAGAACCATAGTGTGAAAAAAATTTCGCATACGGTTCCCTGTCGGATTCAGAAACCGTGGTCTAATACCGGTCACCTTCCGCCATAAAATCGGCATAAATGGTAGAATCGCGGTTGCTAAGCAGTTGTTTTCACGGCGTTTTGCGACGTCGTCGTTTTATGGTTATTTTGGGGTAGCCCTGAGTCGATAGGGTTAGGTAGGTCAGAATAGGGGTCTCGCATTCGGGCAGCCATATGTTAGCCGAAAAACCAACAGAACACTGACGCGTGACACAATGATCAGCTGATATTTCGAATTAAGGAGGCTGGAGAGCTTTGCGATAAAAACGTTTTTTTACGATGCGTCAGTAAATTATGTATCAAGCATCGCTTAATAGTTGATTTTTTATATACAACATTTGGTCTTGCAATGTCACGTTTTCTAAAAGTTAATGCGATAATGCGAATTTATCGAAAAACTTAAAAACCATAATATCGGATCCGCTTTTCCGATTTCAGCCTAATTCAATACCGAACAACATTAAATGTACCTGAACTTATGACCAACTATTTAGTCAAATATCCTAAATTTTACGAAAGTCAGAACGACCTCGTCCTTTAAAAAAAAAACCATAAACCTATAAAAGATTAATCTTCGTATACATTTTGTAAAAAATAACAACAATCAAAGAAAAGTTAATACATGACTTTTGCGCCAAATTTCAACTCAATCGATAATGCGATTCAGGAGTTATAGGTGATTGAATTTTCAAAACCAACAAAAGGTTGAAAAAGTTCAAGCTAAGGAAATATTTATTCGAGTAAATAGTTTTAGTTTTTATTCGAGTAAAATAATACTTTTTATTAAATTACATGTGGCTAATTACAAACTGAGGGAAGAATTAACAGATTCGTTTTTGTAATGAGGAATAGGTAGGGAAGCAAATAGGAAAAAGCTCGGTCAGGAATCGAAATTTTTCTCAGCAGCTAGGAAAGTATTTCTCATGAGCATCGCGACGGTCATAGGTCCAACTCCTCCAGGAACTGGTGTTATATGTCCCGCAATTTTTCTGACTTCCTCGTAATTTACATCACCCACGATCTTCGTTTTTCCGTCTTTACCATCGACCCTCGTGATTCCCACGTCGATGACACAAGCGCCAGGCTTGATCATGTCCTTCGTAACCAATCCTGGAACTCCTGTCGCCGAGACGAGAACGTCAGCTAACTTTGCAAACTTTTTTATGTCTTCTGGAGGCGTGTGAATGTGGCAAATGGTCGTTGTCATATCCAGTGCTCCTGTTTGACCTTAAAACGAAAAATACCCAATTCTATAAATCATACCAAAGAAAATGAATAGAAACTGAATTAAAAAATACGAAACAAAGAATAGGAAATATTGTTAAAATAACTGATTGCAAGTGTAAATAATTTCAATTGGGTATTATAAAGAAATTTCTGAATATTTTTTTTTAAGTTAATTTTTTTCTACTTGACAATTCATTCAAATCGAGTTCACAAAATAATTTTGTTCTTTTATATAAAAATGTCAAATATTTTTATTTTTATTTTTTCATATATTTTGAATAGAAAAATATTGGTTTAATGATAATTTCGTAAAATAACGTGATGAGATTTCTAGCTATGTAAGAACCTTGAGAGTTTGCGTGAAGCAGCAGAGCGATGGGCAAACCAACGTGTTTGGATCGCCCAATAATTACGGCGTTTTTTCCAAGCGTCTTGACCCCTGACCTCACTATCAATTCACGTACAGCGAGTGCCGTTGCGGGAACGAAGCCTCGACTATCGGAGCAGAGTTTGCCGAGATTTTCGAGATGAAAACCATCGACGTCCTTGTCAGTACTAACCGCGTGGCAAGCTTCTCGCTCATCGAGGCCACGCGGTAAAGGCAATTGCACAAGAACTCCGTCAACACCAGGATCTTCGTTCAATTTTTTGATCTGAGTTATCAATTCACTCTGTTTTACGTTGTCGCTCATCAGAATCGTTTGTCCATCGATACCGACTGATTTAGCGGCTTTAACCTTGCGTCCAACGTAAACCTCACTCGCCGGATCGTTTCCTACAAGAATTGCCACTAACTTTGGTCGACGCTTTCCTGAGGCTATTCGAGAGTCTACTCGCTTTTTCACCTCGTTGCGGATTTCCTGGGCTATCGCTTTGCCGTCTATTACGATCGCATTACACCTGGAAATGTATTTTTTATTAATTATTACATGATAATTTATTAGTGTCCTTTTTTTTCAAATTTAAAATGGCATATTAGTCAGCGACGGATATACCACTGCTGCCACCTTAAGCTAAAAAAATTGCCGCCTTTTCTGTAATATTTAGAAACAATATTTGACAAATGGTCAAATAGATATTTTCTTTCTTTAATAGAAATACTACAACAGTAATATAAATATTTTTTGTTGAAGAAAAGACAATTGTAGTATCACCCCTCGACAATAATTATGTAACATTTTTTAAATTAAGAAAATAATATAAAAATCTTTGAGTTAAAGAAAAAATCAAAGTTAATATAAAGGTATAAATATTTTTTTATAGTATGATTTTGGCTTGCTGGTAAATTTTCCTCTGATATTAGTGCGTTTTTGCTAGCAGATATTCAGCAATAGAGAGATGGAAATAAGTTTCAGGGGAAGAACCGCATAAAGAGATTAAATTTATTTCTTCGTCTATTATTATTAATTAAACTAAACGCTAGAGCGCAAGCGTCTATAATATGTTGTATTTATATGGGGCATTCCAAGCACACTTGATAAACGTTTGATCCCTCACATTTGTAATTGGATTATGTCTATTTCACTGGCTTGTAGCACCACAAAAATGGCCAAACATAAATCAATTTTTTTTTCTAACTCGTCGTTGGCCTTTGTTAATGTTAAAAGTGTAAATAATACCCAGTAAAAATAAAATTTGCAAAAAAAAAATTAATTTTATTTATGTTTTGGATTTCAAAAACAAAAAATCAAAGTACTCTTTGACGTTCCCGTTTTTGGCAATTTCAATAAAAGATGGCGTTAGTTTATAGGAGGTTTTATTTTCGGTAAATAATAGAATAGTTTTTTATCCATATTTTAACGCATTCTGAAACTATATGGTCAATTTGAGAAAAAAAAAGTGTTTTATTCTTTTATTCTGACAATTAAATGATTTTATTATTAAGAATATTTTTTACCACAAGGAACATTGACAAATCCGTTTATCACTATTTAAAATGCCCATTTAAAAAAAAATTAATTCTATTTCTTTACACACCTTTAATTATATAATTAACATTAATTATAATTATTAAATCATCAGAGTTCAGTGATACACTTATTAAAAAATGTATCATTCCAACATTTCATAGGACTACATTACATTTCTTTATTTATTTATAGTTGAGTAAATATCAGAATTAATTCATTTATTTACAGTCACGACATTTTTATTTCATAGGTTTAGTAAATTCGAGTAATTGTAAAAAAAAACATGAAAAAAGTTTTTTTTTTTTTTTTTTTTTTTTTTTTTTTTTTTTTTTTTTTTTTTTTTTTTTTCAAATTAAAAACTAATTCGACAAATATTAATTATATCGAAAACGCAAGGTTAAATTTACTTCCGTATAATTTAGTTTCTTTACCAAAATGAGTTTTAAAAAAATGAATAACTGAATATAAGAGAATTTTATAATTTCTAACGGGATACGTACAGCGTTGTAGATGTGTGCAGTCGACACGCACAGTTTGAGCCAAAAAAGGTTGCAATTCTGGTAGAGAACATTGTTGTAGGGGATTTCCGTTCAGGTAGTCGGATTCAATGGTTTACTGATGAGAATTCGTGACCATAGGGCTGTAACAATAGCAGCAGTGTTCGGTGGGTAATTGATCCTCAGGAATGCTACGTACTCGTAGCCAGAACAACATAAGACTGCTTTCTAAAGACTCCAGCTAGAGCCGACCCCCCACGACTTCCCTTCGCGACTAGTTTTATCGGTTGTTTTTTTCGTTCGAACTATCTATCGTTGGGAAAGGCAAGTCTGACGTATTAGTCTATCATAACACGTGCCATCATAATCATTTTGGTAAAATCCGCATATTACATAGATAAAATCACTTACAGTGGCCTTAATTTGTTAAAAAAAAAAAAAAATTTCTTTTAAATTAAATATCTAAAACTGGAATATCTTTGATATTTTATTATTAGTTATTAAACCATCATAAACTTGTCATCACTTGTCATTATCAATATTTTTGTAAAATTCGCATATGTGAAATCACTTCCGGTTGATATATTTTTTTCTCAAAAAATAAAAAACTAGAGCAATGGTAGTATTTTGTTATACCATGAATACACTAAAATGTATCATAATAAATATTTTGTAAAGTATCCCCATATCGATAAAATCAATTTCGATTGGAACAGTTTAATTTTTTCCAAGAAATTTTAAAGAAAAATAAAAACATTTTTTGTTTCTATAATAATATAGTTTCATATTCAATTATTTTCATATATCGATATAAAATGGCCTCCGGTTATAATTTAAAAAAAAAACGAAATATCGATCATTTTGATTTTCTTTAACTAACAACCAAATACATTAAAAAACCAAAAAAGTTTTTTGTTAGGTTGAGCTAATCGAAAAAGGCTGTGATTTCTTTATACATAGTGAAATTCCTAGCATCCTAAATATTTCCCCCACTTTTACTGAAAGATGGAGTAAAATATTTTGGCTAGTCCTCGACAGGTGCAAAGTTGAATTCTATAGTCGCAGCCAATAAAAACAGAACGATTTTTATTGCTACTCTTTGCAGTAACGGTCGTGCGTGAGTGAAACAGAAAATGGGCGAGGGTTGTAAGGCGGGCGCACCATTTTTCTCAGGTATGGACAATATTCAATTGAAGTCGTATTAAAAATACAACTTTCTCTCGTTAAATAAATAAATAACTGCCTAAATAATTTACGAGAAAAATAAAATTATCATTTTTTTAGGGGAGGAGAAAAAGTTGACATGAACAACTGTAAAATAATTCATATAACAGTGATTTTTTAAATATTTCTGAAAATTCCTGTTTAACGAATTTCAAATATATGTTGTTTTTAAATTTCTCCGACAAACGAACTTTCAAATAATTTCGATGAGTTACTATTTAAATCATCTCCAGGGTCTAGCATTAATTGTTTACCAAAGAATAGGGGTCATTCCATACCAAGTCGGCCACCCAAATTTAGCATGGTCGCAAAAAGGCTACATAATTTTTTCAAAATTTGTTTAACGTATCACGAACATTCATAGATTATTTCAGAATTGTAGCAACTATGGTTTGACCAAAATTCAATAACGATTTTTTTTTCTTTTTTTTCAATTCGCCGTATATTCAAAATTACCGATCGTACAAAAAATTTGTTCCTGTATAAAAATTAAGTGTTTGAATGTACTTTTTAATAAAAAAAATTTACATAGCCGCTCAAAAAAAAAAAAAAAAAAATGTCCACCTTTTTTTGACAAAGTAATATAACAATATTTTTTTCGTTGACAGATCATACCGGTTTTTCTCAACATTTCACAGAATTCCCATCATTATGCTTACAAACTACAGAAAAATTGTTGTGATGGCAAACGAATGGGCCACTTGGTATGGAATTACCTATCAACGAAAAAAAATTGCGAAAAAATCTGGGTTTTTAATTTATAAATTAAGATATCTCCGTTATGTGAACAGCTGCAGCGCTATGTTTGGTCTTAAACGAAATTTTTTGAGCGAATGCATCTAATCGCAACCGGGAAAATACTCAAAACGGTCGAAATTTATTAATATGCGAAGATAGGGGCACTGGAAAACGGCTAAAAGGAGTTGGCTAGAGAAAAGAGTCGCTGGATGGAGATGAGAGAGAGGGTAAATGTACTTATCTCGAGACGCTACCGCGTCTCTTGATATACAGCATATGCAAGCGGAACGATTTTTACTGCAACAATACTGCATTACCGAAAATCGGTAAGATTTTGATGTGGTTGAACAAGTAGCAGAATCTAGATTCTGTTACTTGTTCAACTGCGAATGCCGCTTTTTTTAGTGCCAGAAACAAGATTTCCGCGGAAAATAGCGTTTCCCGCCAAAAACGTTGATTCTATGACGAAGATTCTATACGTAGTATGCGACATCTGTTTAATTCGGATCGCACCCTATATCTTTCGGAAATCGCACCTAATACACTGTTAAAAAAGACATGGAAGTTTTTATGCATAAACTATAAATTTAATTTAACATCTAAATTTAATGTACAATTTTGTTATTAAATTAATGTACTTTTGCGGTAAAATTAAAGTAAATGATTGAAATTGCTGTGACATATATTAATTTTACATAACACTTGTATATTAAATTTAATATACCAGTTTATGCATACAAACTTCCAGTACTTGTACATTAAATTTCAAGTAGATTTTTTTTACAGCAAAATACATACAATCAATGAAAAAAAGACACATGAACCAGTACACAGAACCTGTGTACCAAATTCTGTCAAGATATCTCTAACCGTTTTACAGAACATTTTACTAATAGAAATATGCATATTCGCGCCAGTGAAACAGATACTCCCATATTTTTTCCCTACGGGAGTAAAAACCCAACTCAAAAATGCTTTGCACCTGCAAGAAGAATCCATGTCTTAGTAGCACAAAGTACCACGAAAGCGAGAAAGAGAGACAGAAGATAGCCACTCACTCGCAAATACGGTGAAAGTCTTGCGTTTGTTCTTCGTTAAATTTGGTGAAAACCCGTAGGTACAAAAATAGGGGCGTTTCGACCTGACCACTGGCAGGAAAAACCAGGGATTAGCCGCAGGTAGTGCTCCCCTATCGCGCACAGTACCTTTACCAGTACCTGACTTAGTGGTCATATAAACGCTATCCGCAAATCGACGCATTCCAGTCTCGTTTGCGCATCCTTACGATACACACTTCTCTATAGCAGCGCTTCTAAAACGGCAAAACGTTGCATTCAGTCTTCGTTCAGACATCGATACGATACGTAGTCGCGTTGCTCACTTTATCATCGGTCGAAACGACAAAACTTGAACAGAATAATCTGTACATTCGCTGTGCTATTCTGCTCGGATTTTTTAAAATTTTCTCTCAAACTCTGTTCACGAAAACAACGCTTCAATCTTCGCTCGCGTATCTATACGATACGTAGGCTTTTTATAGTAGCGTTTGTCACTTTACCATCGGTCGAAACGATATAACGTGAAACAGAATAGTCTGTAGATTCGATGTACTATTCTGCTCGGATTTAAAAAAAATTCTCTTCACCAAAACAACGCTACAATCTTCGCTCACGTATTTATACGATACGTACGCTTTTTGTAGTAGCGTTTGTCACTTTACCATCGGTCGAAACAGTCGACGTAACGATAAGACGTGAACAGAGCTCAACCAACAGTAAGTAGTCTGTACATTTGCTGTACTATTCTGCTCGGGTTTTTCTTTTTTTTTCCATTTCTCTCAAACACTGTGTCGTGTGTGCTGCGCGAGGCTCCTATAACTCTTTCCTGTGTGTGTCTCTCGTCAACAGCTGTTGACTTATTCCCCTCGAAACCCCCCACGGGTTTTATATATTACAATATACGTGTTATCGCGATTTACCGAAATTATACGTTGACCAAGTGATCTCTGTGCCATCGAAGTAAAACCCCACGAAGAAATAAGCGAACCGAGCACAAATCGCCGCTCAAAGAAACTACTACGAAGCTACTTGCTGCCTATTCACGGTGTAAGAGGAACAAACACTCCTTCGCATAATACTCGCCAGCTGTTAACATATATTCTCGTAAATATCACTGCAGTTTCGTCGGAAAATCAAAATATCGTGCCCAGCATTAAAAAAACACCATTTTTTTTTAGATTTCCACGACGGAAATAGATATTATTGGCAAGAATATGTAATCTGCCATATTTTATTTTTCACTCCTGATTTGCGAGAAAAATATCGTGAAAAAGTTCTAATTTTAATATAATAATTAATTGTGTAAAAAAAAAAAATTGTAAATTGTGGGTTTTTTTTTCTTTTCAATATTGTTTTTTTTTTTGTTCTGCAGTGGTTAGGCATGCAAAAGATTAAGGGGGCTTAAATTAATGTTGAATGTATCTTTACAGATTTTGGGATATAAACGAAAAGAGATGATCACAAGGTGTGCAAGTGCGTGATTTTATTCAGAACGTTACGAGGGATTCTAATGAATTCTGTGACTTTGCAAGGCGAGTCCAGTTTTCAGGGAATCTGCGGCGATATGGCTGAACGTTTGGGACTTGGGCCAGAAGTGAGGGAACTCAAATTGGGTCCAACATTCACTAGCAACAAGTCTACAGCTTTTCACACACTGAAATGTAAGAATTTTTTAAATATGTACTCATATTCCATGGAATGCGTTTAAAAAATGTTTAAAAGTCTCTGAAAAATTTGTTTATGCAAAAAAAAAAACAGTCAGATTGAATGTTCACAGAGCTATGAGAAAGTATGTTAATTAATTTTTGTTTCCTCAGAGGAAAATAGTAAGGAGCAACTAAAATGTAAGACATTACTTTCTTGTCCTACTTTTCAGACATAAATATTACACTTACTAGCTTTGTACATCAAGGTTTGTAAAAGTTACTGATTGAAATTAATTTACTATTAAGCTTTTCAACTTTGTGTTTAAAACTGAGGATATCGTCTAAAACTATCAATGATTTCAGTAATACTTATTTATTCTATCATACTTGTGACACTATAATCTTTTATTCTAAAACTACATATTTTATAAGCTATTTTACTGAGTTATCGAAACACTTAAAAAATTTTCAAAAACTCATACTATCGAATACAACCTAATCTTTTATAGAATCACCTGCATGTAGAAACTTACTGCCAACAAAATTTACAGTCCCAATGATGGCCATTTGTTTAAATAAATATTCATTCATTCAATAATTTGTATCAAAATTCCTTAGAAACACGATTAGACTCATTGATGTGTTTATCAAAAATTTAAAATAAAGTTTTGTAAAATGTTGCGAGTTATTAATTACATTGTTATTCTCTAGATGATTTTAAGCCTGCGAGCGTTGACGTCGCGAAAATGGCTAAAGTCGACGTGGGAACGAACAATACGATGACGGTGACGGTGCCGCATCTTGATGGAGCTGGAATTCCTCATACGGTGTTCAAAGGCTCACAGAGGCCTTACAGCAAAGAGTGCGTTTTGATCATCGACAGGATAACGGGAGAAATAACGCTTGAAAAATTGTCTTCGAATATACAAGTTAAAAAGACGAGAGTAGAGCCCAAGTCTCAGTCGCTTTTAGCAGTGCCTACTTCCAATAGCTCAAACAGGCCAAACACTCCTGTTGAGACGAGGCGGAGTCCCACTCACGGTAGATCTACCAGTAGGACCAAAGTCGCAAGTGGAAAGAAGAGAGAACCTACTGTTCAATTGCCTTCCAAACCTCCACAGCAACACAGCCCACTCACCGTTTCGCCTTATCACGCCAAGAGCCCTTCGAGCAATAGGTAAATTAAAACTTTTTTTTTTAAACTAACAATTCATCTTTAGCATAAAAAATGGTCTCAAAAAGCGTAACGTTTTTTTTGGAAAATTTATAAGATGGAGCAAAGTCTAATCGGAAAGCGTAACGGCACTTCTGGAAAAGTTTTCAAAGGAAGCAAAATGTCCTCGAAAAGCATCACGCAAATTACTCTCACCGTACTGTGCCAAAACCATTTAAAAAAATGTTTTTATATAACAAAATGAGTACGCGATGTTTACTCATTTTTTAGTAATGAGTACACGATTATTACTCATTTTTTATTAAATGGGAACACGATGTTTACTCATTTTTTAGTAAATGAGAACACGATGTTTACTTATTTTTGAGTAAATTAAAATTAAAACTTGAGTACGACAAAATAAAAATCTGAAATAACAAGAAACGTTGTTGAAAATATTCCAAACATTGATTTTGAATAATAATAATACTAAAAAGTTGTTAATAATTATAGCTTAAAGAAGTTTTAAAAAATCGTTCAACGCACTTGATATAATATTGTTCTCTTAGTCAACAAAAAATCTCATTCAATTTCTGACAAATTGCGGATTTTTGTAAGAAGTTAACGAGACTTGAGACATCGAAATACGATGAAAATTTTCTAGTTTTTACTGTGCATTTTTTAAATTTACTGACTATTTGGCCTTTCAGATCTCCGTCGACAGGAGGCTCGACTCTGGCGAGTCTGCCGATGATCGGAGCGGACTTTGACGATTTTGTCGCCACAGCACCGGCGGCAGGACCGCCGCCTGCCCCGGCTGCGTCTCACCATTCGACAGCAGCACCTTTCAGCAACTCGAGAACGTCCTCAAATTCAACAGTGCCTTCCGAACGCACGCATACCTCCAAATTGCCGTCAAGCGGCGGCAGCGTAGCTCCTCCGCCGAGAGAAACCGCGCTTGAGGAACCAGGAGGACTCAGCGACACCAGCTCGAGCAGCTCCAGTTCCGACAGTTCCGACAGTGATTCTGATGCCGAAAATATTCCGGTTCCCATGTCGACACCGATAACGAACGGTAAAAAAAAATAATACTTCACGCGATTTATTTTTATTTTGCCATAATCTACAAATCTATATGTTTCACCGCTTTTTCAACACTCTCATTACTTTTTAACGGACAAGATCCTTGGCCTTTGATTTTTCTTTTCTTATAAAATTTTGGATAGTTATCTCAACAACGAAAAATGGAAAATGTTCTTTTCAAATTACGTGTACATTTCGTTTATTAACTTAAAAATTAAGATGTGTTGCTAATAAAAATCTAATAATAAAATGAAAGTTTTTCCCTGCTTGCATCGTAATATAATTAAAATCGACACTGATGCTTTGAATAATAGTTATTCCCCCAATATTAAATATTTACTACGTTAATAGTTGGAGGGTTAATTTGGAACATCAATTATTTTACACTAAACGTACTCTATAAAATATCCGCACATTTTATTCAGCACATAGAAAACGTATATCCCACAAAACTTCGTTTCACAAGGAGCTATTAGAATCGAATTATTCGCGAATGTCACGATATTTTTTTTGTTAATTATTCTATATTTTTGCTGTCCCATAGAGGAAATTTGCCATGGTGAACATTTTTTTTCGTATTTTAAAACACATTTAGAAAAAATACAAAAGAATCATAGAATGTTTGATAATCATTATGATCGGAATACAATAATACATAGGAAAAAAAGATACAAAGGCCTTTTATCCACTAAGCTTTCTCTATATTTGGTGTCGAGAGTCTAACCCGTCTCTTGATGAGGAAGCCAAAAATAAGAAAAGTACTTTATCATGGAAAATGGTTTGTGGATGATTGGCGAAAAGGATGAGGAATCGAAAAAAAAAAAATATATATATCTTCACTCTATTTTTTTGCAAAAATCTGCATTGCTTACGTTTCATTAGAAACGCTTCGATAACCTTACAATTCTTTATTCGATTCAAAAATAATTTTACATTAACTAATTCCATTCTCCTTATTTTGCTTTAATAAACAAACATTTTAACATTCAAACATTTTTCTCGATAATTGCAGAAATCTTCTATAAATTATCTGAACATTTTTGAAAAATAATGCAAAGTACTGTTTAAGAAATGCATTAAAAATTAAATGAGCGCCGATTGTTTTCTTTTTTCGTAAAATTCTGGAAATATTGAACATAATCATTTTTATTTCTTTGTTCAGGTCACGCAAACGGTTCGACGTCTTCGCCATTGCTCAACATGCCCGACAATCTACTGAATGACGATCTCCAATTGTCCGAATCCGAGTCCGAAAGTGATTGAGAAAACTGACAAAAAAAAATTCTCGGGAATACGCGACAAATTCCCGAATTACAAGAAAAAGAGATATGACAGTAGTGGTTCCCCCTTGCAATATATACCGACAATATATTGTGAGAACGCAATCGATTATTCGATAATCGTCAAAGCCGGGTAAAAAGTGAAGCATAACAAAAACAAAGAAAAAAATCGATTCTGCGCGTGAACAATGTATAATTTTCGTAATTTTATCGAGGTATTAGGGCTTCTCACTCTTATTATTATTATTACTATTATTATTATTGTCATTATTTGTCACTATTATTATTTTTATTAATAGTATTACGTTTTTTGTTCTTTATTTGTAAACGTTGTACAATTGTTTGTTCAAAAAAGAATCGAAAGCATTAGGGAAAAAACGTCTATAGCCTCCGTGTGAGCTCCCGACACAGACTAATCCGAGCGAATAATAAAGAAAAAAAAGGTCTTGCCAAAAGCCACGAAGGAATATTTCGTTCCGTTTGAGGCAATAAAAAGTTTACAAAAATGAAATAATAATCTCAATTCGTTCCTCTGTACATACTACATTAACACGATAACATAGAATAAATTATTATATAGTTGAATGCGAGTTGCAACTAGACTCTAATACATCCCAATTGCTATTTGGTTTGGAGAGTTGTAAGCGTTCATTACTTTATAAAATAAATATGTATGGTATAATTAATTTCATCATTATTATCCGATAATAAGAATTTGCAGTACTTATAAAAAGATATTCAAATTTTCGAATAACTGCTAAGAAAATGCATTGCGATAAAATTACACGATCGATTTTAAGAAAAAATCACACTACGAATTTATTTTCTTTTGGTAATTATTTAAAGAATTGAGTAACTTTTTATGAAAACTTCAGATAATTGTTGCAAAATAATGACTATTAAGACAATCATACGATGGTATCTAGAGAGCTTTTTTTAAATAGAGGAATAACGATTAACTCTGCGTTTGGTAGTCGAGTATTAATTTCGCAAGTTGTCCACGATGTCCCAGACGGAGATTCTTTCGTCTCTCGCAGAAATTTTTTGCGATCTCGTTGCGTGTGCCTTCGCATCGAATTTCACCGCTACGGATTTTCAGTGCCGGCTCGACCGCACGGAATGTGTGCAGATCGCTGAATGTTACGAATAGCTGGAATAACGACTCCACGAGATTATGACTATCGAGGCGGAGAAGTGATGCGATGTCCTTGTCAGTTCGTACTTGAGGAATTTCCGACGATATTTTACGACGCACTGAAACGTAAAATTAATGATAAAAACAATTTTAAACAAGGATACAACGTAGAATCATACACTTTGCTTTGTCCTTATTTTCCATTATTTAAGCTACCTTTATGATTATGTATTTTCAACGATTTCGACTTTCTCACAGAGGAAAAGTGTAAAAAGTAAAAAATAGTGAGGAAGCAATGAACAAGATTCTACCTTGTATTTTTCAAAAACGAATTTAAAGCGTCAAGAAAAAATAAAGAAAAATTCATATCAAAATCGAACCCTTCTATCGATCTTCACTAAACTATATATCTAACATCACGGGATATTATTTCGCTATCATAGAAAAATTCCGCACGCTATCTCAAGTTTGGTGAACGTTAAAACAATATCGTAATTTATTCATTTTAATGCATAACTTCATAAATTGAAACCGCTCTATCGACTTGAGCTAAATTCAATATCAAAGAAGATTGGGTACACTTGCACTCATACAGAACTATTTAGCAAAATAGCCGACATTTTTGGAAAGTTAGATCGAAGTTAGACAATAATAGAATCATAGAATCTAAATTTGTATATGCAATTTGTCAAAAATTACAATAATCGAAGTAGGGCTGCTTCAATAGTGTGCCACATTTCAACTCGGTAGTCAAAAACGTACTTGTACATATAGACATTTTTTCGCAGTACTTTCGTATATAAATTTCAAATCCTGCTAAGAACAATAGATTTTTTTAGATTGTTTTATTTTTCAGCCATCTCTGGAGTAGTAATGCGAGATTCTGATTCGATTATTCGATAATCGATTTTTTAAAATGAATTAATCGTGATTATTCATCGATTATTTAGACGGTCGATTATTTGCGAATCGACTATTTTCCCACGATTCTTTTGATAATCGATTCTAAAAGATTTTTGCATGAAATATATATATACATCAAGACAGCGAGATCGCGGTGAAACTAGATAGGGCACGAGGAATTGGCCAATCAGGTAGGCTAGGCGAGAACCGCAGCCAATCAGATGTCGTCTAGTTAATTGTGTCTATGTATTTATTTTAATTTTATGATTATTCAGTACTTAAGATGAAAATTAGATTTTTAATAAATTCTTTGGGTGGGGGTCAAAATAGCGAATGACCGAAATAGCGAATTTCATAATAAGGAACGTCTGAATCTAGAATGGCCATCATTATGAAATTCACTATTTCGGTCATTCGCTATTTTTACCCCCATCTTATTAAAATGCAATCAAAATAGCGAATGATTAAAATAGCGATTGGCTAAAATAGCGAACTTCATAATGATGGCCATTCTATATTTAGATGTTCCTTATTTTGAAATTCGCTATTTTAGCCATTCGCTATTTTGACCCCCACCCGATTCTTTTACAATCGATTGATTTTATTCCGATTAATCGAATCGATAATTCTTTTTTGAAAAATTTAATCGATTATGATTATCGATATTTTTTCATGTATCGTCGCATCACTACTTTGAAGTTCTGACTCTATCTTAAGGCAATATAAAAGACTATCAAAAGCTCTAACATTTTTTGAACAAATGGTATGGTATAGGTCGGGGGCTTCTATAGCAGTGCACGCAGGCCAAAGGCCCATTGTACTCCCCGTTTCCTTGTCCGTCTCTCTTTACACCAGCCCTGTGCCTTTTATGAAGGACACTAGACTTCCTAAAGGGAGACCTAACGACTTCGCTAGGTTCAACTAAGCGAGCTCCTAGTTTTCGTAATCTCTGCTCAGCTAGTGCTGGGCAGTGACATAAGACGTGGAGTGGTGTTTCCTCCTCCTCTTCGCATTTCCTGCAGATTTCTGAGTATTTTGAGGTGCTTCCTAAGATGACAGTATCCTGTGAGTAGGCCTACTACCTGAACTAACCGAACAAATGGTAGTAGTAGTAGTCCTCTTCTAAAAAGTTGGTGGCAATCACGTCAAGCCGTTTTATTCGTGCTCCGAGTGGCCCTCGTTTAATAAATAAATGACAGTTGTTTCAGAATCGAAGGCTAAAGGTCACGGGCGCTGCAGCGCCCGTGGTCCGCCTAACCCTAGTAACTATTTAATTTTCGATGAAAAAGATGCTTCAAGCAGCTGGAGAACTAAGGATGTATTATCTAAGGATATATATTCCCAATCAAAAGAATAATTTAATTCAAAATTGACGACTTTCGAATGCGAGAAACATCTGAAGAGAATCCACTCCATCGGAGATACTAAGAAGGTTGATATTGAATAAAGAAAACGCTATTTTTTAATCTTATGGAACAAATTCCCAGATTGTGAAATCAGCACAAAGTCGAGGTTGCGGACCGAAAATCATTAAAGCTCGGTATATGAGAAATTCTTAAGCCGATTATAATTACGTCGCTGACAAAAATGTCCTCCACTATTACTGCTAAGAATAATAATTATCTTTTGTCGATAAATTAATAATTAAAGAATTAAATACTCACTCGTCAAATAGTCCTTGACGTAAAAGGATATGCTATCGTAATTGAGATCGTCGTATCTGCCGGAGTTTCTATTGACATCAAAATCCACTGGGGACAGTTTAGAATTTTCAGATCTCCGAGCTGCTACATTAGGATCGTACTCGACGAAAGGAATCGGACTGTAAACTTGCCACTGACTTATAGTGTTCATTCGGACCTAATAAAGAGACAAGAAAAAATATATAAAAAATTGACGAGGATTTTTCGCGTTTATAGTTAGTGTAGAATAAATTTCGGCCTACTCGATTGAGATATTCCAGTTTCAAATCCATCCGCGCATCGACAAACAGCAAAAGACTCTCAGGCGCGAATTTCTTGGCCACAAGATCGGCGATCGCCACTCTGAGAAAAGGATCGATTTGTGTAACTGAAGATTCTGCCGGCAAACGTATCGACAGCCAAGTTACTTTTGACTGATCTTTTTTGTATCTATCCGTTAAAGCAAGAGCTCGTTGCTTTATGTCGTTGAAAACGTCGCTGGTTCCTTTGGAAGGAGAATTCGGCTCGTAGAGCAAAACCTTTTCAACAGTAAATAGCACAACATTAGTATTATTTAATTAAAATAATTTACCAAATATTACCGCACGATACATTTGTTTTTCTTTAACATTTCACGGAGATGTTATAAATATCGATATTTTGTAAATAAAAAAACTCCCTTACGTTAAAAAAAAAATTAAATACAGTACAACCTTGCACATTGCTTCCTTATTATTTTTCGCTATTTACAAAGCTTCCTCTACGAGGAAGTATGTTATGCATGTATGTTTTGGCTTCCTCATAGAGGAAGCTTTGTAAAAAGCAAAAAATAATGAGGAAGCAATGTGCAAGGTTCTACTTTGCATCCTTGTTTTAATTAGATAAATAAACATGTTGTGAATTCGCTTTTTCTATTCGTTATTCCGTTATTTCGTTATCTTTAGAGCGAAAGTAAATGTGATATCGTATATTTTTAAAAAGTAATTCAACATTCCATAAAATAAAAAATTTCATACCGTTCGTCACTAAATTATACATATATAATGGCTGAATATTGCTTCACTTATATATAAAATTTAAGCTCGCTATCTCAAGTTTTGAAAAAGTTACGATAGAGCGATAATGTCATTTTTTTGAAAAATTCAAAATTCCATAAAATCTCAACCACTTTACCGATTCGAGCCAAAGTCAATACCAAACAACATTGAGTACACCTGTTTTTAGAACCAACTATTCAGCAAAATAGACCAAATTTTACGAAAGATAGAACGCACACCTTTTTTAAAAAAATTCAAAACGGCATAAAATCGAGGTTTTCCCACACATTTTGTCGAAAATTGCTATAGTCGAAGAGGGTCTGCTCCTGATTTGAGCAAATTAGAGCTCGATATACAAAACAGTTCTGGAGTTATCGGCGTTCGAATTTTCGGAGTTGAAAATTGTCGGAGTTGCACGCACGCACGCACGCACGCACACGCACACATACGGACATTTTATCTAGATCACTTTTCTGAACTTTTTGGACAATTCTAAGTGTCCTGACATAAAAATCTCGAAATTTTTTTTTCATGCAAACAAAGCTTCCTCTATGAGGAAGCAAAATGGCTAAATATGTTTAAAAACGAACATTTAATAACTTTTGGCTAAAAGTGTATATAAGTATATTAACAAAGATTATTTTTGGTTTTAAGACTCTGAAAGACTTACGAGCATTAGGAAAGTTTTGTCCTTTTTCTCCATGCAGGCTTCGGCGTAGCGTTCCAAAAATTCGAGACTCTCGTTGTTTCCCCGAGTGTCGACCACGAGAACCATATTTATTCGTGAATTTTCTGTTACATAAGGAACGGGAAGTATCTCAACTTTGCCGAGAGGCTTGCAGACTTGAATTCTCTTGACGATTTTTCTTCCGCTTGCGTTTACGAGAAACTGTAGATCAAGAATGTAATCCATGCCGCGCGAGGCGTCGAATTTACGATATCCATTTATAAGCCTCTCGTAATTAAGCTCGCCCCGATATTCTCGCTTGATTCTCCTTATCGCGCTTTCGAGAACTCTCTTAAAATCAATTTTTGCGCTTCCTACCGATTCTCGCACGTTTTCCCTATGCGTTTCCATGAAGCTGTGCGTCTCATTGAAGTATATCCATGGCAAAAGGTCGAAACGTCCAGGTGCTTGATTTCCCGGCTGATTTCCCACTGGCCAAGATATGTTTTTATGAGTCTCCGGACCAAGATGAACGCTCTCTAGAATTTGGCGACGTAACGAGCTTATCTCGCGCTCAACTCTTCTCAGCTCAGTCTGCAATGATTATCCTAGTTATTTTACCCTTTTTCAAAGAAAATATAAAATAAAAAGGGCTTTGGAAAATATTTTTTATTGAAATGCTTGAAAAAAGTATAAAAATTGTGTAAAATTAACAATGAAAACTACAAATCTGCAACTTTGTACAGTCACGAACTGTAACAGAATTACGCGAGAAGAACTGTACAATTTTTCACTTTGCGCAATTTTCTGACCAAATTACTTAATTGAAAAAAGTATCAAAATTCTGTAAAATTCACAGTGAAAACTATAAATGTGCAACTATGTGCAATGACGAACTGTACCAGAATTACACGAGAAGAACTGACCAAATTACTTAACCGATTGCATATTTTAAGATCTCTAAAATTCTTTTATACATTGAAATTCATAGTTTTGTCGTAAAAGAATCAAACGCAAACCCCTATGAGGCATAATAATAATTTTGACTATTCCGAAAATTTTCATTTAAAAAATAGTGAAATTTACGAAACTCAATTATTTGGTTCATAACATCTTATAACACAATTTTAGACTGTCTAGATTTTGTTATATACATGCTGTACTTTATTTCAAAGTGAACAAACATCAGCAGCCATTTTTTTTTTCGAAAGAATTGTACATTCTCGAATTAACATTTGAAAAAAATAGAGCAATCAGAAAATTCAAATTATTACAAAGATTATATAATCGGAAATTTGATTCGTGAACCCAAATGAGAAAAGACGGGTTTTCTCTCTTTGTTAAAGTATTTTTGAAAAAGGAATCCCTCACGTTGTCAGAATTCTTTCCGAAAAAAAAAATACGTGTCTTCTCATTTTTAAGCCGCAGGACAAAAAGACGGGAGTATGTGTTTCACTGGCATGGCGCGAATATGCCTATTTATATTAGTACAACGTTCTCTAAATATGCCAATTATTCTTATTCATCCATTTATCGTTTACCCAATTTGTTTATTAATTACACTCTATTTTCAATCGGGCATTTTAATATTCTTTTCAGACTATTTTCCGAAATGAAAAAATATCGATAATACTGTAGGTCATGGTCAGAGTATGAAACTATAAACGAAAATGACACCCATACTTACAGCTGCGATATAAGCGTTGAGTTTGTAAATCGTGTGATGGTCGTATATCGAATAAATCACTATAGAACTCTCCAACTCCTCGTTTTTCGTCAATAGTGCGAAATCCTCGTCAAAGTCGAAAACCGTCGGGAGCTTCAATGCGCTAAACTCTTTGCCCTGAATATTATTGGTGCATGGAATTTTCGATGCGTGGAGAACGCATCGGCCGAAATTCACGTCGTCCGACGAGGAGAATGTATTTTTTACGCACCAATCGAGGCTCGTCTTTAGCTTCCTTACAAGCGAATTGCTCAGCAATATTCCTGCGTCTTTAGATAAAGACAAAAATAAAATACATTTCCGCGATAATATGCTGTATATTTCAGTGATTTCATAAACAAAACTTTGGATTTTCTCAAATCGATAAAATTGGATAACATTATTAAAAAATTAATATGACAAATGTATCAACATTGATCTGTTTTTGCTGATATATTTTATAATTTTGTTAATACCACTTCGTAAATTTACAAAATTCATTTTTTTTTAAATTGCAGAATATTATCAGATAAAAAACTTATATCATTTTTAATGTAAAAAATTATAATAACTATTTTTTTTTCGTGTTAATACTTTATCACTTAATAATTTTTAAAGTCCGAAAATTGTTCTTAAATGAAAATAGGCAGAACAAGAAATGATATCAAAAAACTCTTTTATATCACTCCGTGCGTAAAACGCGGTTTTACGCACGCGAAGCGTGCATCAAACCCCATTTACACACCTCGTGAAATAAAATTTTGTACGATACTCGTGCGAAAAACGTTTTCTTAACTCGTGTGATTGCAAAACTCGCCTTCGGCTCGTGTTGCAAACTCACACTCGCCAGAAAAAGTTTTTTCTCACTTCCGGGCCGAAAGCGACAACTTTAGTTCCGCTGCGCGGAACGAAGTTCCCGGTTTTCGGCTCCGTCGATGAGAAAAATCGTATACACTTCTCGGGCACTAAATAAGAAAGTCTCAGATCACATGTTTGTCGACCTCGGCTTCACCTCGGCCGACAATTACATGTGATCTGAGACATTTCTTACTTTACTGCCCTAGGTGTGTAATATACTATTTCGCACTAGTACCGTAATGTACTATATTAACCCTAGAGTGGTACCATAAATAATATTTCGTTTTATCTTCTCAAAAAAATGTCAAAAAAAGTGTCAAAAAAAAATAAAGCTCACCAAGCGAGCAATAGCTCTCATTTTCGACGTTGGTTCCAAGATGAAGGTCCCAACTGACGCTAATTTTGCTGGCAAGTTCGTTGAGCCTTCTAGCATTAACATAGCTCGTGTCCTTGGTGATGAAGTAATAGTCGTAATCCTCGAGATAATTATCCGATATATATTTGATAGCGTGAAATGGTTTGAGGATTCCGCGAGTGTCGGTAAAACCGACAATTCCCGGTAAACTAACGTTAGGTTTGCTGCCCTCAGGTACGGAGATAAAATAACGTACTTTGTCAACGAGATGAGCCAGAGTTTTGTTTAAAGCTACACCACGACTGTGCAAATATTCTCTGCTTGTTATAACGCCGACGAATAATTTTTCGCGTATCCCAAGCTCCGTCGAATAATAACGAGGTCGCACAAAAGCTTTCGGTGTTTTTTGTGCTCTTCGAGGTTTTCCCTCCAAATTAATTTGTGGCTCGTATTCGTCGGTCGAGCCTCTAACAGTTGACGATCCATACCAAGAAGCTTCAACAGCCATCGAGTCATCGTAATCATTTAGACCCGTCGGTGCGAACATCAAACTCAAACTCAGACCGAGACAAACGCCGATCACGAGATAAGCGTTGCTTCGACAATAAGACATTGTTATTTTCAACATCTTTCAATTCTATTTATTGTCTACAGGTTATAGAATTCTATTTATTGTCTACAGGTTAGAATATCAACAGGTTCCAACAATCGAGACTCTCGTTTAAGATATCGTAATTGTTTATTCGACATTTTATTAACTATGCAAATTTCCTTCACAGCATCGTCGTGGCCGGATTTCGTATCTCGCGAATAATGCGCGCGGTATCACGGATTTCGACAAGAAATCGATAAGATCGATGAATAACAGATTCACCTTACGAGCTAAGGAACAACAGCCATTCGGCCATCTTTGTTGCGTTATGCAACAGCGCCGTCTGGATCTAAAATTGACAAACTTGTGCCATGACAGTAATCAGCGTCAAAAATTATTTTTTTTTTTTGCTCAAATTTCGTTTTGGTTTTTCAGAAGAAGCTTTTCGAAATCTTTTTTTTTAAGTTTTCAATGTCTGAATAATTAAAATTCAGAAAAATGTCGACAAAAGCGAAATTCACCCAAATGTTTTATTAGAGGTTCAAAAGAACATAGCGTTCAATGAAAATGTAGCTTCCAGCGACTTTCCACTTTTATTTTATTTATTTTATTTATTTTATTTATTTTATTTATTTAACAGTGAATGGGACAAGTCCCTTGTAAATACTGACAGAAATGGCATATTAAACATATTACATAGTGAACATATTATATATTGCACAATAAAAAATTACGTACCGAACCTATGTAAACATTGAGACAAATTTTACGAGAAATCAATGAAGGTTATCTATAGGTTTAAGGTGCACAAGGAAACAGAAGTAGGAGAAATAAAAAAATCTAATCGAATTTCCATCTCAAACGATTGTAGTCAACGGCTCATTGTAGCCATAATTAGTACGGTGAAACTGAGAGAAAAAAATTCTATGGTTGCGAACGTTGTCTACGCAGTCCACGCACTGTAAGGGAATACACATTTGCAGATCTTCACGCAAGATTTCATTGTGTGTTCGGCTAGTACTCCGAACTTATATCTTAAATCAAGCCTGCAAAGTAGAACTTTGCAAATTGTTTCCTCATTATTTTTCGCTTTTTACAAAGTTACCTCTATGAGGAAGTATGTTAATCCATTTTGGTTTCCTCATAGACGAAGCTTTGTAAAAAGCGAAAAATAATGAGGAAGCAATTTGCAAAGTTCTACTTTGCCAGCTTGTTTATGCTCTAGACATTTTTCTAAAAATTCACAGTGTCGAAGAATTTTAACCGTATAACCAATTTTTCTCAAATTTGTACTAAAACCTTGTACCATGGTAGTCCATATATGGATCAAATTAGAACCCGGTATTTCATCATTTGCACGAGCCAGCGCGAGAACGAGATTTTTTAAAAAATTTTAAATGCCATAAAATTTGAACGGCTGGACAGATCTGCGTCAAATTTGCACTCAAATGTTCTTCGATGATAGTCCATATGTGGACAAAATTTTAGGTAAATCTGTGAAAAAAAAAGAAAAATTTTGTGACGGCATTTTTTTCTTTTTTATCCACCAAAATCGAAATTTACCGACATCGATAGTTTCTTTGAATAAATTCATCATTAATAATCAATAATCGTGAAATCATGTTGAAAATTGCAGTCAGATATCTCAGAATTTACAAGAGTTGAAGAGTCTTTGTGGACATTACAAAAAAAATTGAAATTGCAATAAAATTAGAACCACCCTATCAAATCTCGCGAAATTTGGTATACATCATGGTCTGATGGTAGTCCATTTACGTACAATATTTTAGCCCGATACCTCTTCATTTGCAAAAGTTGTAGCGTGAAAACGATATTTTCAGATTTTTCAGCCGATTTGCGTTAACTATAATCTCAAACGTTGGTGTATGACAGCCCACTTGCGTGCCAAATTTGACGAAAATACATCTATAATTACGAGAGTATCGTGCTTACAAGGAAATCTGCACATACATACATACACATACAGACATTTTTTGCAAACCATTGTTCTCGACGTTCTGGACCATTCTGAGTGTCCTGACATTTAAATGTCGAAAAAAAAAATTTCACAAAAACAAAGCTTCCTCTATTTGAAGAGAGTGGCACAGGTCTCCTCGGGGACGAGCCAAACAACGGCTTTAAAAAAAAAAAGCTTCTATGAGGAAGCATAAATTTCCGCACAATACTCCGGTTCTGCGCATGCACGAGTCCTGCGCAGTTGAACGCGCGTCGCCATAATACACGTGTTCCCCACGCGTCGTAGCAATTCTGTCACGAATTATTAGTACCGGTCGATTAAAACAAGTAATATAACGATAATGAGGAGACTATCGGAAGAGCGGACGAAGCTGGTATTCGAGAAATTAGCAAAATAGTGAGTTTAGTTTCATATACATGAATTTTTAGTAATTTCGAGGTTATGTTATCACCACATTGTTTATATTGCAATCCATTTTTTGTTAAGTCAAATATGTCTCGATTTTCATTTCTATTGATTTGCTTACTTCAGCTTTACTAATTGTCGTGAACAGTTCTATGAATAATAGAAAATAATAGCCATTCAGAAGATTGTACTATTTTTTTATTTTCAATTGAATCGCCTACTTTAGCTGTACTAATTGTAGTAAACAATTCTGTGAAAAATAGGAAATAATAGCCATTCAGATTGTGCTTTTTTAAAAATTTTATTGCTATTGATTCGTCTATTTTAGCTATACTAATTGTAGTAAACAATTCTATGAATAATAGAAAATAGTAGCCATTCGGAAGATCGTAGTATTTTTTGATTTTCATTTCTATTGGTTCACCTATTTTAGCTTTACTAATTGTAGTGAACAGTCTGACGAATAATAGAAACTAATAGCCATTCAGAAGATCGTATTATTTTTTTGATTTTCATTTCAATTGATCCGCTTACTTTAGCTTTACTAATTCTAGTAAACAATTCTATCAAAAATAGGAAATAATAGCCATTCCCAAGATGTACTGTATACTAATTTACCTATTTTTTAAGTATTGGCGACAATGTCAAAGTGCTGGTGGATCGTCCTGATGGAATTTACTGCTTTCGTGAAAAGAAGGATCGCGTATACTATGTATCGGAAAAGATACTCGCCCTTGCAAGCACAGTCGCTCCTGATCACCTAATGAGCTTTGGTACTTGCTTTGGCAAATTTACCAAATCTGGAAAATTCAGGCTTCACATAACTGCGCTCCATTATTTGGCCCCCTATGCACAGGTAAGAAAAATGTATCAAAACATAAAAGCATTTGTTACATTTGTTTTATTCCTCTTAAAAAAGCTATTGCACTTTTATGACATTCAAATGAGAACTTATTATTATTATTATTATTAGTATTATTATTACAATGATTTGTGCAATGTTAAATGCATAAATTAACAAGAGTAAAGAGACATTTGTATTACAGCTATAAAACGAAGCTACTGATTTTTATGTATATGTCTAAACTTTAAAATAATTTTTTCTCATGTTATAAATTTATAACATTGATAATTATGAACGCTTTTTTTATTTCAACTTTTTATATAATTCTGCGTTTATTAATTTTGGAAAATAAACAAATTGATTGAAGCATTAAATGTAATTTAAAAAATCAATTATTTTCATAAAATCATCTTAATTTTCAAAACAATTTTAAAGCATCATCTCTGATTTTATTTCTTGCAAGCTTATCTTTAAATTCACTGTGTACACTTTTTTATACAGTTGATGAACAAATTTTCTTACTGGTTAATAACTAGACTAATATCTTAATTGTCTTTTACACTGCAAAACTAGTAACAGTTAATGTCATGTTTTCTGTTGTAATTTTCCACAGTACAAAATTTGGCTAAAGTCATCAGCAGAGCAACAATTTGTCTATGGCCACCATGTAGCAAAAGCAGGCCTTGGTAGAATAACAGACAATACCCCACAATATCAGGGTGTAGTGGTCTTCTCCATGAATGATGTTCCACTGGTAAGTTTACAAACATCATATTTCATAACAACCAGAGATTAGCACAAAACGTACTTTTGATATTTTCAAAGGAACAGCATTTTAAATATAAAAAAAAGTTAACGATTATTATGTCAACATTTAATTGTTCGAAATATTGCTAAATATTTTAAATTTCCCATGTAGCCAATAATAATTGGTGAAAATTGTTCGGACCACCGTTTATCATGACCGTCGTCGATATAGTTGATTATTTTTTTAATCATTCACCCCAATGAATGGAGCTTGCTCTATTTTTTTCAAAATTTTCATTGCATATTTCGCGTACTTGTGAATTTCTTAAAATTGGTCTAAAAATTGCGTTTAAAAACATTCGAATGCACGTATCTTCTTGGATATAAGTCGTATCGTCAAAAAACATCCATAAAAGTTTTTCAGTTTGAAGTATACTTTTATGTCAATTTATTTAAAAAATTCTTTAACTTCTCGGAAGCATTGATTTTTTATTAATAAACATAAAAATCCATTTTTTAAAAATTTGGACATTTTTTATATTTCCGAAAAAATCTCTAATATACTATTAAAGTCGTATAAAGTCGAACATTTTAAGCCTAGACGGGAAGTGGGACAATCCTATTTTCGATTTTATATGAGAGTTTAAAAATTAAAGAAAAAATTAAAACTCTCGTAAAAAAATCTAAAAAAATTGTCCCACTGCCAACTTTTTGTCCTAAAGTGGGACAATTGTTTTCCGATATTTTATGAGTGTTTTCATTTTTTATTTATCTTTTGAACTCTCATAAAAATTCGAAAAAGGGATTGTCCCTCTTCTCGTCTGGGCTTAAAATGTTCGTCTTCATGAATAATATTGTAGAGAATTTTTCGAAGAAAAAAATGTTCACGTTTTTGAAAAACCAATTTTTGTGTTTAGTAATTAAAAATCAATGCTTCGAAGGAGTTAAAGAATTTTTTAAATAAATTTGCATAAAAGTATACTTCAAAGTGAAAAGCTTTTATATACGTTTTTTTACGATACGACTTATATCCAAGAACATACATGCATTGGAAAGTTTTTAAGCGCAATTATTCGAGCGATTTTTATAAATTTATAAGTGCGCGAATTATGCGATGAAAAATTTGAAAAAATTGAGTATACTCCATCCATTTGGGTGAATGACTATAAAAATAATCAACTACATCAACGACGGTCGTGGTAAAAGGTGGTCCTATCGGTGTATAATACCCCATATTCAAATAAACAGCATTTTAAATATTAAAAAAAGTTAACGATTATGTCAATATTTTGTTGCTCCAAATATTACTAAATATTCTAAATTTCCCATGTAGTCAATGATAAGTTCAGTGAGGTATGTTTGGGTTCTTTGAGTGAGTGCTATTCATTGATAGTCATAATAATTAGTGAAAATTGTTGATTAGTAAAAATATATAAAATGCTTTTCCACTTGAATAGTGCAAGTTCTAATTTACGACGAGATAAAATTGTTATTTAACGTTTGGGTATCGCAGGGTTTTGGGGTAGCTGCCAAGAGCACAGCAGACTGCAAGCACGCTGATCCAATGTCCACAATCTGCTTTCATCAAGCAGATATAGGGGAGTATATCAGATCGGAAGACACACTGCTTTAGAATAGGATTTTAGCTTGTAAAGAGGATAAAAATGAGTCCATCGATGTGTAAATAAGTTAAATAAAATATTCCATTATACAGGTTTATTAAAACACGTTTAAACAATAATTATTATCTCACATAAAGGATATCACTCGGAAATAAATGCTTCCTATCACCAGGATATTAATAAAGATGCTTAATTGACATTCTTTTTTTAATGTAAATCTCATCTTTCTAACAATCTCCCTTGTTAAACGATGAAATCATTCAATAATTGCCAATCAACGTTACAACACACTCGTCAACAATTACATTCTATTATACGACTAATAAATGACACACACGAACTGCCAAATGGTTTCTTCTTTTCAAGAGAATCTTTAACGCTAATCACTCGAATAAAATTTCATGAGTCTATGTACAAACGCCTATATTGGTAAAAAGTATTAAAAAAATAACTTCAGATACCCGAGTTTCGAGCTCTTGATACGTTTGATATACTTTGAGCAAATAACAGTGTCAATCTCAAACCTCAAGCTGTAAATCTAATTTACTGCACTTTTCCCTATAGTATTTTTCTTCACGTCTTTTGTGTTACTTTCTCAGTCTCTTGAGGTTTAATTTTTTCTTTCGCCGCGCGTACACTTTCTAAGTAGTGCATGATTACGATTTTTAATTATTGCTTCATTTTTATTATTTTATTTGAATTACATGAAACGTATGCCCAATCTCTATCCAAACAATAACTATTTCTTATATTATCTTATGGATCTCCGCCCAAACGTAAATAAAAGTTGTTGTTCAGCGAATCGTATTAGAGTATACGTTTTATGTATAACATCGATGATTTTTCAAAATCGCCATCATCAACTACTTAGATTAGCGCAGTATAATATGGCGTCTATAAAAATATTCGGGAATGACTGTAGTTTTTCTCATGCACTCGTCACTTGATCGTCGCTATCTCGGCAATGTTTTATCGCCCGTAAAATCGAATTGCCATAATTGGTCGGGTACGTTGTCGGAGCAAGTGCTCACGAATAAGTCGCTGTTGCTCTTTAGTCCGGTTGCATCGAGGCAGAGACCCGTTGCGACGTGAACAATCTTTCCCTTCTGTAAATATTAAGAATATTAAAATTAATTTCAATACTTCAAGACATTTTTCTAAATGTCTTCGTCGCAATGGTTTAAATACTCACCTCCGTCAATATCCACTCTTTCTCTTCCCCCTGATCATCGCACTCAAGCATTCGGACTTTAGTACGAGGACCATCGACTTCCCGGGTATTGACCGTCGCACAAACTTCGTCCCTTCTAAATTCCCCGCCGTTGGTCAACGAAAAGAGCTGCAATAATGTTTACCAATTGCTTTTACATTATTATTTACGATACATATTATTCGAGCTATATTCGAGGCGTTGTTTCAAAATTTGGCCACCTTTTTTCGTTCCTTTATGTGATAGGTTAAACAATTTCACCACCTTTTTTTTCGTTTACCTCCGTTTAAATATTTGTCAGTTTCGCTGAAAGTTGTTTGGAAAAAAAACCTTTTGGTAAGGTTTGATTTAATTTTCGAATCAATGATTCAAAGAAGCAAAAAAAAAAAAACGATCTGTAATTTTGTATTTTTTATCTCTCGGTTTCACTTTTTCCGAAATTACTTACGGTGCAAAAGAGAAAAAGGCGACCTAAAATAATGTTCTAGAGTCTAATGTGTAAAGATCCTTATTGTCAAAATGAACAAAAATGGCACAGTAGACTTTGGATTTTTCTTTCTTATTTTTATCGTTCGCAACAAAATTAATATCCTTACCTGGCTGGGAAACAATTCCGAGTGACAACCGTAAACTCCCAAATCGTAGGGTTTGTCCTCGTTTCGTTGCAAATTGTCAAGACACAAATTGCGATTTTTGAGCTTGACTCGACCGTAGGCAATCACGTTTTCATCGGGAATGAATTTTTCGGGATAAACGTTCTCCAAATACCATTTGAAACTCTTGCATTTCAGACGCTCGCGAAGTGCGATTCTGTCGCTGATATCACCGATTAATTCTTTGTTTATCTACAAAAAAAAGTAATGATTACATTGAAACTGTTATGAAAATATTTCTTGAAGTATGTAGTTTCACGATAGGCGGATTTTATTACAAAAATTTGCAATAAATAGGAGTAATAAAATCAATGCCAAATTGAGGGCGTACTTTGAACTCATTCCTGTGCAATAAAAAGAGCCTCTTATATTCGTCCATCCAAACGTAGACGAGTCTGGCGGTATTTATTCCATGGGTGTCTTTGTCATTTGGAAATTTGTACGGATGGAAGTTGCGGAATATGTGACCAACACGAGAGCACGGTATCGTCTCGAGGGAACCGCCACACTGCCAAATCTTTAAAGAAATAAAAATTTAAATAAAGAAATCGATCAAATCAATTGTTTAACGAAGTCAAATAGCTTTTTTTTTTTAGATATTTGGCTCAAATTTTTATAAATTTTTGGCTGACTGATTATCTCAGGAAAATGTAAAAAAAAGATTGAAAACCCATAAATTCCCTATAGTTCCTATAGCTGATTTACAATCATTAGATGATTTTGCCATAGAGAAAAAAAATCTTTTTTCAGGGTGCAAAAGAATACATGTATTTAATGGCATTTTTTTATCAACAGATAAACAAGTGTCAATGAATATCAACAATTTGGATCTCTCACCTTGAGAAAATTGGAACATATCACACTATCGCAATTACTGCCAAAGTCTGTGTAAACGTTTGTGATTTTTTGTAATTTTTTAACTCAGAAAAGAAAATCTATTACTAACAGATTTGCATACGACAGACTTGCAATTTCTTTAATGATTATAACAAATTTTTTTTTGTTCCAAAAATAATCTGTAAGGCATTATAAATTTTTGTGTACGATGGCACATTCTGTTTTTTGAGAGATGTTCTTTAATCGTTAAAATTTAATGGAAACGAGAGAAAGTATGCAGCGCTTTAACTAGTGTAAAGCGCTGAAAACGCCTTAAAATTATCAAAATACTAACTCTGAACGACATCTCGAGATTCTCGCCGCCCCAGCCATCCATTCGGTCGTCGTAACTCCCGATTTCCCAGAAATATTTTCTATCAATGGCAAACAGGCCTCCGGCCATAGTTGGCGAGTTTATGGGCGATATTTTTGTGGCACGCGATTTCTGCTCTTTCTCTTGTATATTTATCCACGTAAAATGGCCAGACCAGGTGAAACCACCAACTTGAAAGAAACTCGCATCGTTGTCGTGATTATATTCCAGAGTATCTTCGGATATATTGTCGATAATTGGCATCAGTACCGCGTCTCGTTTCTTCTTTATTCTTTGTAACAGAGGCTCGAGCCTAAAAATAAAAATGTACGAATTTTAAAAATTATATCTTTAATTATGATTATGAATTTTTATTTTTGTTTACTTAAATTATACTCAAATTTTCTAAAATAGATTATTAAAATAAATCAGTAAATTGAAAAATAATTGTATAAAGTATAGTTGAAAAAATTCAATTATTGTACCAAGTACGAAATAAAAAAATATGATTTAATTATCCAATAGATCGAATGAAATAAGTAAAATGAATAGTTAATTATGTAGTAGATCGTGAAAAAATTGTATCAACTGACTAATTGACTTGTTAATTAATTTTATTATCCAATTACATACCATTGAACGATGACCTCGCAATGTGCGTCGAGAAAAACCAATACGTCTCCGGTGGCATTTCTAGCTCCGCTTAATCTCGCCCTTATCAAACCGAGACGCTGAGGCAATCGAATTATTCTTACTTTCTTTGGAAAACGTGTCTCTACATAGTAATCTAATCTTCCTTGTAACTCCTCTGTAAAAATACCACAGTTTTTTAAATTGATAAAAAAGTAAAATAATTTACATGATTTATGTGAGTAAATGGATTACCCTCGTCACTGTGATCGTCCACGAGAATAATTTCCTTAAGAAGATTTTCCGGCGTGCCGTCCAATACACTTCTTACTGTTCTCAACAGAACACTCCATGGCTCGTTGTAAAAAATAATTATAACGCTCGCACTCGGCAATTCAGAATCGTACTTTACTTTCGTACATCTAAAGGAAAAAACAAATATGGAAACTTTGGATTAAACTTCAGGGCAAAAAAATAAAGTAAAAAATAAAGTATTTTTCTTTTTTAGAATCGCATAAATTTACGAAATCTAAAAATAGAATTTCTGACATTATGCATTAAGGAAAAATGTAATTCAAAGAATTGACACTATTAATACTTCAATTAAATACAACACAAATGAAAAGTGAAACACAGACAATATTAGAAATTTAAAGGAAAACAAAAAAATTTATTAAAAACAAAAAAAAAAAATTAAAAAAAATGTATACCATTAAAATTTTAATTCATTCACTTTAAACAAAACCAACATATTAGCAAAATAAAAGTTTGTATTAAATGGAATAACAAAAATTCGTCATTGAACTCAGCAAATTTTAGAAACCAGTTTATATTAATATGCTTGTATAAACTGAAAATTGAGGAAATTTCTGAAATTTATCAAATTTCAAATTTAATATGGTTACTGCCCATAAATGAAAAACAGAATTGACAAATTAACAATACTTAAATTTGAATTAAATGAATAAACTAAAATTCAAACACAGAAAATTCAAAAAGCTTTAAATAAAATGAATAAAACTTTTCACAATATCAAAACAAATTTAATAAATTCAGAAAATTCCAACTTCATTTTATATATGACCCAGAAATAAAAAATTGCATTGTGAACGAGACAAATGCTTGAAATTTTATTGCGGTAACTCACAGAGGATCCCGAATATCAGGAAGTTTCCTGTTGAGTGGAGTCTTATCCGAAAGTACAACATTAAGGGCTTTAATCTTAAGTGACTCATTCCCCCTTTCTGCGTCTCTTCCAAACAATTTTCCAGGCTTTCCGTAGTGTCCTAAACTCTGAATAATACCATGATCCCATCGGAAGATCCACTTTTCGTACCTGTAGAAATTTTTATTCAAGTTATTAAAGAATTTTCACGTCTACATATACCAATCATTATATAATAATAATATTTATTCAGATGCTCGTATACATACATCAATTTGCATAAATTGATGAGTAAATTTTCCCATAGTATAAAATAAAACACATATTATAAATTTTTAGTTTAAAGAGAAATTCCTATTCTATGTCCATTTTGTTGGACATAATTTATAAGTTTTTAGCACAGAGTACACAGTTTAAAAATTCCAGATTACAAAAAAAATATATATATAAATATAAACTAATATCACATTAATTCCAAATAATTATTTATAATGAAAAATTGTTTTCACATTAATTCCAAATAATTATTTATAATGAAAAATTGCTTTGTTAGCTTAAGCATAAGAAGCTAGAGCCTAGAAAAAAGATAAAAATATTGTACCTTGGCTCAAAAATAATAAAATAAAAAAATAAAAATAAAAATACTTACTCATCTCTTTTCTCGCTTTCTTCGCTCATTTGATTACCGGCGGCAATTTCTTCACTTTTTTTCGCCACGCTATGAGCGGCGTGAACGGGCATTCTGTTGTCAAAGGTAAAACTATCTGGAAGCCGCATTATTTGTTTGGCGATAAGAAAAACTCCGATCACGTAAATCATGCATATTGTGACTTTGACAATTAGTCTACGACGGCCGAAAATCATTTTGACGTTTTTCGCATATTTCGATGGTTGGTAAAATGTGGCGAACAAAAAAACAGCTGTCGCCCGCGCGAAACTGGAATGACACCCACGAGTTGTCTAGCTGGCGTCGTTACACCTGTTCAGCAATACTTTAGATCGCGAGCGGCTTTCACAGGTTACGTGGAAGCTCGTAATGCCGCTTTTACGACTTCCTAGGTGCGATAGAAAAAAAAAAACAGACACGTCACCGGAACTCACAGAAAAATACGAGTGAAATAGAGGTATGATATTTTCTTTTCTTCCAGAAACCAACTTAAATAGTGGATCAATACGATATCTTTGTTCAATCATTTGTTTGAGGTTATTTCTCATATGGTAATGCAATGAAAACACCCGTTCCCCTTTTTTTCCGAACATAAACAGGTTTAGCATTCCTCGGTCTCGATTATGTCCGTCGACGGGCTCTTTATCACCTTTGGTGAACAAATATTTAGTCAAGTCAATTTCGTATCATTTCATGGGCTATTTCATAAATAAATAAAATATATATTATTTCTTTTAATGCCATTGCACCTGATTTCATAGGTTACAATTTTTCTTTTCATTTCAGAGAATTTAACACGATTTGCTAATGAATTCCAGAAAATATGTTTTCATGCAATTTCAACTAATTGAATAAATTTAGAAAAACATATGATTTTACGTAATTTCACCTGATTTCATAAAAATTGGAAATCGCGCAATTTGGTATCGACTTAAGGTTTCGATATAATATATGTCCAATTAGCGCAATATCAATGACTCTCTTTACCGAAAGGAATTCACATTTCATGTGACTTTATATTTAAGCATTCGAGCTCTCGAGCCTCTGCATATTGCTGCCGAATTAATTTTTTTAATTTGGATTATTCTATATATTCCCCCCGATGAAAATATATCTTTGAAAAACTGCATTTATTCCCAAAAAAATCGAAAAGATGCTTTGAAAACTTTCCTTGATTTTTGCATGGTTTTCTGTTGTGTTCGTAATTCCTTGTCATTGTTCTGGAAATCCCGTATGTTTTCGTCATGGTCGAAACTATTAATGCCACTGGTTATTGCGTAAAAAAAAAATTTGTTTAGAGCCATTTTGCTAACAACTTAAAGTCGTAAAATATCGATATGATCAGTTTTCGTTTTCTGTGACAAAAAAGTTCAAATATGAGTTAAAGTTTGATGAATTATGCATTCTAGAGATTTTTATTAAAAAATATCCTATCGTTCCGAATGCGGTCTTTGGTTCGCTAATTTACGAAGTACTATCATAAATTTACGATCGAATTCCGATATGTTTCTTCTATGTCCTATAATATTATTATAAAAAATATAATTTTTGTATTAAATTTAATAATAAAAGTATATGATCGTCGGGGTAATATTAATAGTATTACATTTTTCATTAATAAATGGTAGATGTCTATTGGAGATTCGGGTGGTTCGGTATATGTTGATTCCTATATTTACGATATAATACGACACACCACAAGCAGATAAAAATTTACAAGTGACGAAACGTAAATTCAATATAAAATGTTAGATATCCGTTGGTGCGCCATACATACCGATAACCTATTATATTTAACTATCCGATACGTAAAGAAAAGAATTTACCGATATCATATTTATCTATCCTATTTAACTGGTAGAAAACGAGAACTATAGGAAATTAATATTAACGATTAAATTTATACAAATTCATCAGAGTCCGAGTAGATAAAGATAATAACACACAACTAAATCCCATTCAAATTCTATCGATCTGTATCAGTTTCTATAATTTATTTTTACCAGGGTATTGTAGAATTTTATGTCGGTCACACATGGGTGAAATCCAAATTGTGGCTGTGTGTATATGCCGGATGAGGTTTAAAAAAATCCTAAAACATCCTGTGAACATTGTAGAACATGTTCCAGAGAAATTTATCTTTATTCATATTTATAATTTATTTAAATTTAGAAATTATCAGAGAAATTCAGACAAAAGCATAGGAAAATCTGGGAATATCTTTAAAACGGACTGGTTATAGTTTTCCAATGAAATTTTCATCGTGGCCAAATTTTCGTACGAAAGCTCTATTTTCTTCAATTTTTTTTCCGTACAATTATTTTAGGATGTAAATAGGTTTGGATAATTAGCATAAATTAATTGATAAAAATATATATTTTATTGTCTAACTTATACACAAATATCTTACAAATGATTTTGTATGACTAATGCGACTGTATGCAGAAATCTCTCGATCTTTTGATGCAGCATAATTCCATACACTTTCATACGTTACAAAATGTTTTATTTTATACCAATGAATGAGTCTTTACGAATTTTTAATCATTACATTTCGAATTTGAAGTAAAAGTCTTAAAATGTAAGCGCAAAGGTATACTTCTTGGATATGATGATTCCACGATGGACAATTCGATAAAATATCGGTAGTAATTCGCCAATAAGAATCCAGGGAATAACGACAAAGTGTAAAGTACTCAATTGAACGTAGAAAATCCAGCATCCACTTCTAATGAGCAATTAATTTCTTCATAAAAAATTCAAAATGACGACAAAAAACACAAATAGACTTTGAAATTTAAAAAAAAGTAACTTTTGAACATAAAATGTTAAATTAACAAAATTTAAGAAAAATTTGTGCTACGCCGACGTTAGACCTTTATCTTGGCCTTCATCCTCGTATTTTTTTGTGAAAAAACCTTCAATTTCCTTGAAACTTTTGCCAAGAGTTTCCGGAAGAAACAGATAAACTATAGCTGTGCCAATGAGCGACGTAAGGCTGAAGAAAAAGAAGACATTCTGTGGACCCATTGCATCAAGCGCAAAAGGATAGCTCTTGATAATTATGAACATACAGATGTAGGCGAAGGATATCATGATTCCACCGCCGACACCTCTAAAGGATATGGGCAGTAATTCCCCAATAAGAGTCCAAGGAATAACAACGAAACCTAGAGTGCTCATGCAAACGTAAAACAGAACGACAACAAGCAACATCCATTTATGATGAGCCATCGATGAGTCGACGAAAACGTCGCAGAAGGACGTCAAGTAGATGAACATTGCTGAGAAAAACATGGCAAAAGCCATTCCGAGGCCGCTAGCGATGCAAAGTATTCTACGACCTATTGTACGGCTCAAAAAAGCCGTTAATATACTCATTATAAATCTTATGACTCCGAGTAGCAAAAGAGCGCCGTACTCGTCGAGACCGCTTCCAAAACTTCCGCCGATGTCCCGAAATACCGATATAGCGTAAAAAATGACGACGTAAGCTCCGGACAATTGTTGCATCAAGAGAATAATGAAGAGCAATATCATTGGCTTGTAAATTATTGGACGGCAAATCTCCTCAAAGTAATGTTTAGTCCGCTCCAGACATGTGCGCGACGACGATTCGGAAATGTTATCACTTCGACTTTGACTCATCTCCTTCATTCTCGTGTACTCTTGCTCGTACATCTGTAATAAAACAAAATTTAATCGTTGAAACAAAAATGTTGTTTGCATTATTGAAAAATTGCAAAGTAGGACATTGCACATTGCTTCTTCATTAATTTCCACTTTTTACAAAGTATGAGTAATCGTATTTATGATTTTTGGCTTGCTCATAGAGGAGCTTTGTGAAAAATGGAAATTAATAAAACAAACAAATCGTATAAATATAAAATCGTTATGTAATGCGTGCAAACCTTTTTTCAAAATTTAATAGAATGTGAACAATGATTTTTTCCATTGTTGTGTAAATTATTATAAATAATTTCAATATTTCGATAAATTTCAATTTATCCTCTTCTAAAAAATTCATGATTTTATTATAGTTTACGTGAGTTATAGCAAAATGGAAATTTCTGAAAATATTAAAAATGCCATAAAATCCGAATCTCTTTACCGATCATTATAAAATTTGGTACGTAGAAGCGCTGAGCGCTATTATTTTACGTGAGTTAAAGCAAAGAGTAAAATTTTCGAAAAATTCGAAATCCCATAAAAATTAAACCTATTTATAGATTCATCCCAAATTCAATACCGATCCTCTTTTAGCATGGCTTTATTTGGAAAAAATTATTTAGCTCGATCGCTACAAATTTACGGAAGCTAGAGAGCCCACAGAATTTTTTTGACAAATATTCAAAAAGTAATAAAAATAATCGTATGATTGAATTTTTTGAAAATGGTCACAAACAAATGGACGTGGCCCATGTGTATGCCAAATTTCAGCTCGATTGATAGAGCCGTTATAAAAAAAAATATTTTAAATATTAATCTGTCTGTACCTCAAGTTTTAACCGATATATTAATTTTGAGCAGTATTCTAGTACTTGAAACCTGAATACGACTTTTTAGCGCAGAATATAAAAAAATATAATTATACTGATAACGATATTTGAAACATTCATTTAATAAAACGGTGCATTAAATTTGAAATTCTAAAAAAGATTTCAAGCACTTGTATTTTAAACATAATTATTTTGAAACATAATACTGTGAATTTGAAAAATAAAAATTCATTTAAATTACCAAAGGTCGAGGATTGAGCCACCTGAGACTCCTTTCAGCCTTCGCAGTTCTCTCAGGGTCGAGGAATCCTTCTCCAAAGCATACGAGCCAATATGGGCTTTCAGGCACCGTAAAGAGAGCGAAAAATATGGCAACGTTCAAAGCGAGGAAAAGCATGGCCATTTGTCGCCAATCGAGCCATATCGCAAAGAGACACGTGAGGAGAATTCCGAGGGACACGAAGACGGAATTCAGGCAGAGAAGCATCGCTCGAATTCGAGGATGAGTTATCTCAATAACGTAGACAAGACCGACACCCGTGAGGCCTGCTGTCATGCCTGCTATTATACGAGCCGCATAAATCATCGCCAGCGACTCCGAAACTATTAGGAGAATCCACGATATCATCGTGGGGATGCAGAGAGCGATACACAACGTTTTCCGACCAAATTTGTCCATCAGCGGACCAGCGATTAACGCTCCAGCCGGTAGGGTTATCGTCACGAGACTTGCTGTAAAACAATACGAGTAAATTTTCGGTTCAATTATCCTACAATTAAGAAACTCAAATATACACTGTTAAAAATATTTTGAAAATTAATATATGGGGCATTACATCCCGATTCGACCTGATTTTGTAATTTTGTCATTTTTTGTAGGATTGGTTAGACCCTCAAATGCACCAGATTATTATTTTTTCTATGTAAATTTTTGTTTTTTATTTTTTTTTACATAACATCGAATGCCATAATTTAAAAATCTGAGAAAATTCTGAAAAATTCTTTGTTAAATATCACAATTCTCTAGCTTACAGCCAAAATGGGCAAGACTTTTCTTTTTATAGTTTTCAAGCTTTTTTGATTTTTAAAAATTATTTAAAAATTAAAAAATAAATTAATCTACTGCAGACAACTGGTCAAACGTTTATTTATGTAAATACGGATTTTTTAGAATTATTTTTTGATTTTTAGGAGTTTTCAAATTTTTCTGAACTAAGACTATTCCAGTACCGTACAAACCCCATTCTTGCACCAGCATGCCATAATTTAAAAATCTGAAAAAATTCTGGAAAATACAGTTTCATATACAGAAATGTTTGACAAGTCATCCATAGTGAAGAAGATTATTTAAATATGTACACTATGTATAAGCTCGTTGACAAAACAACGGCAATCTGTTGTGGATATAAAAACAAAGAGTAGAGAGTCGTTAGCGTTCGAGAAGCGAACGGACGTGTGTCAAAGAGGCTCCGAAATAAACGTTCCATTTTCTTTAAATAAGTAAAGAGTTTACCCATTTATAAGTTTAAAAGGACTCTGAACGAGTATCAGCAATCAGAGACAATAGTAGGTTGATTTTTTTTTGTTTTTTATAATTTTTTAAATCAAAAAAGCTTAAGGGCATGCTGGAGTAGATTATTTCCGATATTGATCGGTAAAACTAGGCTGTTTCGTATATGCTTCAAATTTGACCGGGCTGTAGTATGAACATAAACGCTTCGATGTCTGGTCGAATCGCGGTCAAAATCTTACATAAAACAAAAGAAAACGTATATTACTGAACCTTCCGAAAATCAATATGGTATTTTAGAAATTAGATATGTAAAATCAGACCGGACGTCAATCCTGTGATGATTTCTAAATATTCCAAAATCGTCCGAATGTCGACTACACAAGCCAAATCCACGTATAGTGTATACTCCGGCCGCGTTACAAGGGCTCAGAGCCTTTGCCAAAAGTAAACAGACTACCAGACGGCAGTATACACTGTACGTGGATTTGGCTTGTGTAGTCGACATTCTGATGGTTTTGGAATATTCAGAAATCATCACAGAATTGACGTCCAGATTTCCAGAAACAATTATATCTTACAGCAAAAGTCAGCTGACGCATCTTTTATGAAGTATTTAGTATACTGTATATTAATTTAACATAATTTTTTTTATACGTAATTAATACCCACGTAGAAAAAAAAATCTTGTGAAGAATCTTAAAAAAAGTCTTGAAAGAATCTTTAAAGGAATCGTGAAAAGAATCACGTATAGGATTCGGAGCAAGATTCTTTCCAGGATTCTTTTCAAGATTCTTTCTATCCGAAAGCGTTCTGAGAATCTTTAAAAAAATCTTCGAAAGAATCTTGAGAAGCGTCTTTAAGAGAATCGTGAAAAGATTCCGTCCATTAAACAGAAAAAACGTTGAAAGAATCTTCATGAAAATTTTCAGAGGAATCGAGCGAAACCTGTTGCTTTTCCTTGGTGTCGAGACAGTACATTTCAATACGTCAACGAAGGGTATAGTCGAACTCAGGACAGCTTCGCAGTCTTATATACGTTCAGGCTTCAAGTCACTTGCGAGACACGCTTCGACCGCTCGCCATCTAGCGGAGTATTGTCCACCAGTGTTTCGTATGATGTCACTAGGTGGCGAACGGACGGAGCGTTTCTCGCAAGTGGTTTGAAGCCTCAGCGTATATATAAGACTGGAAAGCTTTTCTGAGTTCGACTACACACGAGGGGTTTACCCTTCGTTGACGTACCGAAATATACTGTCTCGAATTTCATAAAAATTCTTTCAACGATTTTTCTGTTTAATGGAAGGAATCTTTTCACGATTCTCTTAAAGACGCTTTTGAAGATTCTTTGTAAGATTCTCAGAACGCTTTCGGATAGAAAGTATCTTGAAAAGAATCCTGGAAAGAATCTTGCTATCCGGAGCCTATACGTGATTCTTTTCAAGATTCCTTTAAAGACTCTTTCAAGACTTTTTTTAAGATTCTTCAAAAGATTCTTCACAAGATCCTTTTTTTCTACGCGGCTATTTATATATTAAATTTAATATACGCGTATCCGCAAAAAACTTCCAATACTTCATATTAATTTTCATACAAAAATTTCTAACAGTATAGTTAAGTACAAATTAAGACATCACAGTTAAAAATATTTAAGGTAAAATGTTACCTTACAGTTTTTACTACACAGTGCAGGAAGCTCTTTTACATAAACGGGTATAGAAAATTTACTACACGAGTATAACGTAAAATTGATGTACAATTCTGTTAAATTCTTTACGAAAGTCGTATTAATTCATGCACAGTATACTAAAAATGATGTCCAGTTTCCGAAAATTGTTACAAAGTATGCAGTATTAATTGGAAAGCAAAAACATCTATTAGCTATTATAAAACATTGTAATTAAACAGTAGTTAATGAGCCTCGTCGAGATAGGCCTTTTCAGAATCCCGTCCGAGTTTCGTCAGTTCAATAATAATATTTGGGATAAGGTTGGTTATATTTAAATCGTGACATAAGTAATTTTATCATAAAACGCTGAGATAAGTCAGTTTAAACAATTGAGCTACAAATCAGTTTCATTGGGAGCCGTCGATAATAAGTATTTTTTAATTCTAGTGTTATTCAAAAATATTTTGGGTACTTCTAATTGGCATTCCCATAAAAAAATGATTAATTATTTTTTAAGTTTCCTTCATTTTTTCAATTGACCATTATCTTATCGTTATATTTTCTTTTTAAAATGTTTTTGTTGCCGATCTGTCTTTAATTGCTTGCCAAATGGATACGACTATTTATATAAACTGTGCAAAATTTAAGAATAATTCTCAGATATCAATAGAAAAAAGTTCGATTTTTTTTTTGAAAACTTGATTCTGTAAAAAAAGTCTCTGCTCTTTGTAAGTTGAAAAGCAGACCTACTTTAAGGTAGTTGGCTCGGCAAATTTAAAAACGTATAATGAGAATACATTTGTTAAATAAAGTAAAGTAATGAAACTCACCTATCCAAGACGCATTATCTTTGGTGATAGCTAGACGCTGCTGGGCTGCTCCTTCGTCACTATAATTAGTATTATTACTTGCTGGCAAACCCCCGGTAAGCACTGTACTGTAAGCCATGTTAACGCCAGCCTGTATAACTATGCAATGCACTATACAGCTCGCTACAACCTAAGAATGGCCATAAAAACAAAACGAGGGTATGAAATGCCGTGAATTAATGGGACGATCGACCGACTTAACAACAAAAAGTATATTTAAATTTTTTCGTTGCTACCAAAAATATGCTAAAGATTTATCATTTTTAAAAAAATTTTATGAAAAATCTCCAGTTGAAAATGTAACACATTGCAAAATGGGAATTGAAAAACATTAAATTCCTACATATATATTTCCTTATATTTGGGTCTGGGGATCCTTTTTATTTTTAATAACTTTGCAAATAATCATTTCGATTTTGCTTTGTCATAGTGGAAGATTTGTTTTGATTAATTTGATTTTTCCTAGATTTTTATCAATCTCGCCTGTAGTAGATTAATTTTTATTTTCTATTTTTTAATAATTTTTAAAATCAAATAAGCTTAAAAACTATAAGAAGAATCTTGCCGACTTGGGCTATAAGTTAGAAAATTTTGATGGTCAACAAACTATTTGTCTGAATTTTTTCAGATTTTTAAATTATGGCATTCGATATGTCACTTAAAAAAAAGAGTTAAAAAGATGTTGCATAGAAAAAATTAAAAAATATAATCTGATGCATTTGAGGGTCTAAACATTCCTACAAAAAATTACTAGCCAAATCGGGGAGGTCGAAGGTCAGGTCGAATCGAGATGGAATGCCTCATATGCATGTGGTTCCCGGATTTGAAAACTTGATTTCTATAATCATTTACAAAATGTATGCAGAAATAGAATTTTCATAACTTTTTAAATTTTTTTGAGGAAAGGGCGTGGTCGCTCTAACTTTTGTAAGATGTTGGCTACGTTATTGAATAATTCTTGATAAGTGTAGATACTAGATTTTATAGTTTTTAATTTTTTGATAAATTGACGTCGTTCTAATTCAAATTAACTTCGATAAACTAAGTTAGTGAATTTAGAGTGTGTTCCGAATTGTGCGGATGTTCCCATAATGCTCATAGGCATCTTAAATCCGTTCCATTTTGTGTCGCGCATATCCATTATATGCGTGCAGAATGTTAATGCTATTACTGCAGCGATTGCGGAAGTTATACAAAATTAGCATAATCTACAAAATCTGCAAAATCTGCAAAATTCTGATGCGCGAATTTCTGATGATTCTATAGCATATTTTTTTACACTTTTCACAAAACGGGCTGACACTTTAGACATGTACGTAAAAAATGTGCAATGTACCAGTATTTGGTACCAAATTATGTGAAAAACAACTGAGGCGTTAGAATTTTATAGAACTTTCCATTATTTACATTTGTTGTTTTAAGAAAAATTGCAAAGTCGGAGCTTGCACATTGCTTCCTCCTTTTGCACCTTTCTCAAAGCTTCCTCTAAGAGAAAACCAAATTTAGTCGACATACTTCCTCACAGAATTAGCTCTGAGAAAAATGCAACAGGAGAAAGCAATTTACAAGGCGCGACTTTTTCCTAAACCTCTCCTAATCTTTTTTCTAAATTTCTTAACTAAATTTTGTTAAAATTCAGTTTTTTAAATTTATTTATAATATAGGATAAAAAGTCGAATCTTGCAGATTGCTATCTTATCATTTTTTATTGATCTTACACCTGCAGTCCATGAGAAAGCTTAAATCGATGAATAGATAGATAGATAAGATTATGAATATACTTATTCATTAGGATAGCTTTGTAAAAAGTGAAGAATAATAAGAAGGAACCAATGTACAAGGTTCTACTTTGCATCTATTTTTGTCAGTGATACAAAAAAGATGTATCGAGAGATCGAAAAAAAATTAAAATCCGACAGTTTTTCACTTCCGATATGCATCGATGTAAGAAGATTAATTTTTACACAAAAAATGAACGTAGAAATATTTTTCTTCTTTCACTTACATAGAAAAGTATTAAATAAGTATGTCGTCAATCAAACTATAATATGAATCAGATGAATTTCAAATGAAATCAACAAAATTGTTCTACCGATTCAAATATTGAAACTACTACTTTTGCTCTACGTTTGGGGGAAAAAAAGAAATCAGCTTGCCTTTTGTCAAGCTTCAGATTCCAATGAACCATTTCATGATATAAGAGTCAACTTACTTGATTCAAAGTATCCGTCCACGTGGGTTCGGCACATTTTCCCCTCCTCAATGTCTCCGGCAGAAAATTGCTGAAAAACCATTTTCTTATTGGCGAGAGCATAATTTCCTCTTGATATTTACACGGTAATTGCACAAATTTCACTATTATATCCCATGTCGTAATATCCTGAATTTCTTTGGTACGTAATACTCTAAAAAGCCCTATAAATTCGGGCGTCTGTAGATTCTACGACTGTGCATCGAGGCGACAGTCCGGAGACTTGTAAATTCGAGTTAGTGTATTGAAAAAGTAGGGAGAAGAAACGGCTACAAGAGAGAAGAGAACAAGGAATCTATTGTTATAGTTTCCCGAACGAGCGTGCGAAGAATTAGTCCCCTCTCGTTACTTTATTCCGTTGTGTTTGATTGATTCGAGAACTAGCGAATGTCCATTCCCTATAAGTGCGCCCGATTTATTATATTAGAGCGTCTCTCGATAGAACTCATAGAACTTTAACTGACTCGTCGACGAGCCTTCAAAATTTAATCTACGCGCATGAATTGCATTATACGTATAATGGTAATGGAAAAACCGATTTACCGACTTATACATATTACGATTCACCGCAAGACGAAGAAATCACCACAAACCGGTGATTTCTTTTCCTTTCGTTGTCTCGCTCTCTTATATTCTATTTTCGATAAGTCACGAATAAATGGAACGATATGACACGCGTCTGGCGTTATCTTTAACATTGAAATTTCAAGGACATAACACCGCGAGCCAATCGGCGTTAATAAATGAATACAAGTGACCTTCGCTAGGAGCAGAACAGTAATTTCATAATGTATCGTCGTTTATGTAGCTCGGTTTCCGAGCGAAAGGCAATTTACTCGGGCGAAGAGTCCTTGCTACATCGTATCGCTCAATCAATCGTGACTTTTTTTTTTTCGATTGTGAGTTTTGTATTAAATGACAACTCCAGATAGATTTTACTTAGACGCTGTAATTAAACGGGGGTGATTCCCAAAATTAGCAGTTTTAGAATTAGGATTATGAACGAGAAAAAATAATCGATGTCGAATATTTCTAATTTAGGAATTCTTTTTTTGCTAAGATTCAAGTTTGTGTAAATGTTGTCGACCAATTGGATATTTTTCTAAATTTATAAGTGTATATTACGACTTGTGAGGAGTTTAAGTGATTTTTAAAAGATTTTCGAATGCATCATTCAAACTCGGTGTGTAGCAAGGAACTGTAATTAGTCGGTCCGTCATTTAACAGTTATCGTAAATTATGTTAGAGTACTATAGATTTTACTGCAGTCTAACCACACACTGCTTAGACTGCAGTGCTCTATTACTATATTTACTTATTTATTAACTGCTCAATGAGTGGCCATAATTTTTGTGTCAACGGAAAGTCCTTTTGGGTAAGAATTACAGAGATTGCACTGTAAACATTTTTTTTTTTTTAATTAATTACCGACTATAAATCTCGGATGCATTAGTAATTAATAAATACAATATTGGTATATTAAAATGAAGATTACAATACAAATGTACAGTAATTTTTAAATACCAGATCGTAGAATTCTTGTACTATTCTCAAATTTGCAATAAACTATATTAAAATGAAATTCATATACCCGATTCGTAAATCTCATATCGTTTTGTATATTTAATTTACTTGCATTTTCAACAGTATACACTGTTAGAAATTTTTTTATAAAAATTAATATAGAGTATACTAAATACTTCATAAAAGTTGTGTTTATAATATAATTATTGGAACTTTACAACATATCTGTATATGAAATGAAATTTAATATACTGTATCAGTAAAAGAATTTCCAATACATATATTAATTTTCAAAATATTTTTAATACTGTACGGCATTGTGAGTAGATGCTGCAAAAAACACCTCAGAATCTACAATAAGTTGCGAAGCAAAAACTTGCACATCGTTTCGTCGTTAATTTCCATTTTTCATAAAATTTCTATGAGTAAGCTTATTTATTAATTTTGGCTCCCTTATAGATGAAGCTTTGTGAAAAGTGGAAATTAATGAGGAAGCAATGTGCAACGTTCTGCTTTGCAAGTTTTTTCGTTATCTCTACAGTTTAAAAACAATACAAAATCCCATAAAAACCGAACTTTTGTATAGATTCATCCCGAATTCATTACCGATCCTCTTTTAGCATAACTTCATTTATAAAAAAATACTTAACCCTACAGTTAAACATTTGCGAGAGCTAGAGCGCGTACACATATTTTTCGAAATTTGCACAATTAAATAAATTTTGAACTTATTTTTTAATTTTGCTTCCTTATAGTGAATGCTTTTTTTTATAACAAATTTCGACATTTTTATGTCAGGACACTCACAAGGATCCTGGCAAATATTAAAAAAAAAAAAAAATCCGGCAAGCGTTAAGCAAAGAAAAGTGGCCCAGTTAATAATGAATATTTCATAAATGTTGTGAAAATGCCTGATATGATTTTCAGATTGACATTACCAAACACAGTTCGTTATATTTTCTAACTAACAGATATTGATTAGTCCTGTGGTAATTTCTCGTGAAATGATAACATATTTGCATACTTTTTTTTTAAATTGACCCAGAGAGACTTTAATTTCTATATTCTGAAGATTCGGATCCCCAGTTCTTGTAAAATCATCCTCCGTACCAATCGAGTGACTCTAATTAACGTCACGATATAAAGATTCTTACCAGACTTTATAGCATAATTTTTGGAACTTTCTAAAATTTGATTGCAGATATACCTGATTTCGTGATCGTTTTGGCTTTCTTTGGTGAGTTCCTCTTCCTCGGTCCTTTCTTCTTTTTTCTTGTCATTCATTTTAAGAGATTCTTCGTTGTTTTTCCACTCTTTAATCTTCTTTACCTATTCAACTCTGATTGTGCTATTATGTCTGTTATACTTGACACTACTTGACGAGGGTTCAAGGTCGATGGCATTGAGCAAAGTCAAGAGGTTCAGCCAGCTGTGAATAATCTCTGTGATTCCGTCAATTAGTGCGGCTCTCGCTGCCAAGATGTATTTCTTTTTCTTTTTTACTTGGGCGTGGTATTGCTTCCTCGCATCATCTTCGGCGTACTAATAATTATTGAAATAAAACGGTATTAATTATTTTTACAACATTTTTATTCGGGCCTCCATACTATGTACTTTCGAAATGTTAATATATGGGTCATTCCATACCAAGTGGTTCACCCAAATTTAGCAAGGTCGCAAAAAGTGTTCATAATTTTTTCAAATGTTGTTTAGAGTATCACGAACATCCATAAATTATTTCAGAATTTTCGTGCCTATGGTATGCCCAAAATTTAATACCGATTTTTCTTATTTCATTTTTTTCAATTTGCTGTATAATCATAATTACCGATCGTACAGAAAATTTGTTCCTATATAAAATTTAAGTTTTTGAATGTACTTTTTAATTTAAAAAAACCATAGCAGTTGGAAAAATATTTCCGCCATTTTTTGACAAATCAAAGTAATAATATTTATTTTTGTTGAGACAGACGATTCCGATTTTTCTAAAAATTTCATACAATTTCCACTGTTATTCTTACAAACCACAGAAAAATTGGCGTGATGGTAAATTAATGGCCCAATTAGTTTGGAATAACTCATATAATAGAATGAGTAGTAGGTGATCAAAACTATGCTTGAAGCGCGTCGATCAATGAACTTTGAAGTCAGAAAATGTGTCGCGTCATTACTGTTATCAAAGTCAAATAATGGTCTGTAAAACGATACCAATTTCTCATATCACCTGATTATTTGAACATTTTAGATACCTACTAGTTGCGAGCGTCCTTGCCATTAGAATAGTAAGGCTAGTTACAATATTTAAAAAAAACCAAATATGGAATTGTTGAAATTAGTGTAATATGTTACGAGGGTCGAAAGTGCGTGATTTTTGCCGAACCGGGAAGTTTTTTACCCGAGCGAAGCGAGTGCAAGAATCACCCGAGGCGAAAAAAACGCTCACTCTCGTATAGCATGCGATATTTTTTTTCGAATTTCGCTAAAAAAATAATTATATTCCGTGCTTGCAACACGGGCACAAAAAAATTCTTATTTTTAACCAATGACGAGTACGCATGTGCAGTACGATTCTCATTACTCTCGCCGTGCAGAAATGAGGCGTTTTCGAAAACCAAATGTATGAACGTTTAAGTCGTAAAATTAAATTTGACTTCATTTGCGAATTAAAAAAACAATTGATTTTATCTAAGATTTGCGGTACAACTCTCAATTCTCAATAATATTTATCCGCGCGAAAGTTTTCGGATTGACTATTCAAAATGAAATTTCAAAATTCATCGATTCAATGTCACAAATCCAATGTCACAATCCAAATTTCGAAAGTCTCGAACAGGCTGGTAAAATAGTCTTAATTTAATTCGGACCGTTAATTAATTTAAGTATACCAAATGTTTCCATTTTTTACTAACTTCGCAACAGCGTCTTTAATTCTTATTGACATTTTTTCCAGCAGGCGTTCTGATTCGACAAGTACAAATATAAGATCGAATTTATCGTATTTAAAATAGCGGCCCTCAATTTAAAAAGTAAAAAATCGGTGCTATGAGATAATTCAGATAGGCAAGCAATTTGAAACTTTTGAAAATGAAATTGCTATTGAGCGTAATATTTTAAAAATGGATATCTCCTTTAACACAAAGTTTATACAATAAATAAAGTATCTAATAATTGCTTGTTATTTAATGAATATTTAAATTTGCTGTTTAATACTTTAAAGAATGTGAGCATTTTCGAGTGCTGCAAAATTTGTGAAATTTTGTCAACGATTCAATTTATCGCGTACCTTCAAGGCGATGATGACTGATAGTTCTGTTACCAAAAAGCTGTATAATTGAGACACGCACAGGTGAATTCGTGGTGTCACCTAGAAAACAACCGTAAAATCTACGCGCGAGCGCGTGTATCTTCACCGGGCGACGCGTGACCTTAATGCAGTAGAAACCTACGTTAACTGAGGAGAGAAATTCAAAATGACGATTTTACCCACTAAAATCTTTCATCTTTATCAATGCTTAATCAAATTAGCCTGTTATCGTATTTTCGCTTCGTTATCGCAGTATATATCTTGCAGTGAGTATGGCTAACCACGTTTCACGCACGAACCGGCGTGAGCTACGGTAGAGAACGTGCAAAAAGCATGCATTGTCCTGCATTGTACGTCGCTGTAACGTGCGAAATTTCTGCAGGCACGAGAGAGATGGAAACAATATGGCGCTCACGGCGGAATGAAACCATCGTCTTGTACTCCGGTCTGGAAATTCTAGTGGTAGGGATAGTCCCGCATTTCGATGATAGAATGCGTAGTTCCTGAATCGACCGATAGATACGCATTTTAAAGAGGATCATATGTTTAAAAAATGGCGGGACACCTGTGAATTCTTGTAATTTGTCACGTAATGACGGAGAACTGCATCATTGATATAATACCGAATACGAAGTTATGGGGAAATCGTGTGCCGTGCCAAATTGCAATATAAACTCGAAAATGTTGAACCTCAAACGTTCACTTTTCAAAATACCGATGGATGAGACTTTACACAGATAGTAAAATCCTTTCGTTACAAATTTATTCTCTTATATCCTAATTTACTACTATTTATTTCATAAAGCCTTTCACTTTTGCCTCAAGTTGAACCAACAGAAAGGAATTTTTATAATTGAAACTTCATTAAACGCTCATTAATTAGCTTCATTTATGATTCACAGTATTTAATGGCCATCATTGTTTTTAATTGATTATTTATATGGGCAAAAAGATTGGAATTCAACCCGCGTCATAAAATGCACATGCACGATGACGATATCCCGATTGCAACGACTCGTGGTACGTTCTCATACAAGCGACAAGTGAAAACACCAGATTTACTAAATTCTTCAATGTCGTAATTGCGATGCACTGGCACTGGTGGCTTGTTGTGCTTAACTTACAATTGTCAAAACAAAAATTATCAATGTAGTACGATGTCTCTAGCAATCTGAACAACTACCGTTTTACCGTAAAAACGACCGGATGGTGTTTGCGAAAAAAAAACCGATTATTGGTCGTAACAACCGCGAAAACGACTGCCCTCAAAAGTTTCATGCGGTTGTTTTTTTTTTTAGTTTACCATGGAAAACCGAAAAAACAACCGAAAAATATTGTTAGAGCAGTTGTTTTCGCGGTTGTTACGACCGAATTCTGGTTTATTTTTTGTAAAAAACCACCCGGTTGTTTGACGGTGGTTGTTACGGTGAATCAGCTGGAAACAAAGGTTGTCAAGATTGCTAGGTGTAATATTTACTGGCTTATTATTATTTTTCGAAAAATGCCACAGCCAGTATACCTAAGTAAATGAGAAGATTTCAAGAGGAAGTGGCGTTAACAGCAAAAGCAGCGTAAAATAGCCGCTAACTACTATTCCGATAGTATTTTATCGGAATTTTGTAATGAAATAAACCCTGTGATTAGAAGTGACATGGGAAATATTTTCGTTCAACATTCTGTCAGTTATTAAAAATTGTTCTTCGTTCAAAACGTTAACCCTTTACAAGAAAACAGCGAGATACTGGCATTTGTAACGAAATAATTATCCTGTCGCTCGTAGTTCAGCTGCGTTAAACTACAAACGACACTTCGTGGCGACGAATAAGGAGCAGAAGTGAGCTGCGTGAAGTTAGCCTGTCCATTTTAAGTTAAACATTTCTTTATGGTTTTAATTGTTTGTCGTTTGTAGATGATTGTTAGATTAATTAAAACGTTTGTCGGACAAGCGTTTAATTTTTTATAATTAGAAAATCAAAATCGAAATTTCGCGTTAAATTAGCCGAATTTTTTTAGTTTTTAATGCAATTACATTTTTTACGGTGTCAATCGAAGCGTAATCATTTGTTGGTACCGAATTTGTTAATAAGACTTTGTTGGATCGTCATTTTTTAGAAAAAAGTAAAAAAAAACCATATCCAGTACTTCTGAACACAAATGGTCATATGACCGCGGGAAGTTTGCCGGGAATGTATTATTTATGGAGCATTTCGGTTCAATAGGGTATTAATCGATACGGAATTGATTGTTGGTGACAAATTGTTCATTTAGAACGTTTATTGGTCTGTAATTCCAATGAAATAGGTAAATGAACACCGATTGACATTGCAGCATCATTTCCGGTAAACTTCCCGCGGTCAAATGACCATTCCGTTCAAAAGTATCGGATATGGTTTTCTGCTTTTTCTTAAAAAATGACGATCCAACAAACAATTTTATTAACTAGTTTGGTATCAACAAACGATTACGCATCGATTGACACCCTAAAAAATGTAATTGCACTAAAAATTTAAAAAATTCCGGCTAAATTAACACTATATTTTGATTTTGATTTTTTTATGTTATAAGGCTTGTCACACAAACGTTTAAATTAATCTAACAATCATCTACAAACGCCCGACAATTGTTTAAGGTAGTTCTATCACGAAATTTCTTTATTAAAAGATTTATTAAAACTTGGCGCACATACTATTGAACATGTTACCTAAACATCTGTGTAATTTCAATTAGATTTACCGTCCGTAAGTTGTCAATTTACATGTATCTCGTATACCGACATCCAAAAACGAGACGTTTTCTGTTCCAAAATCTTCTGTACATTTTAGAAATAAAAATAAAACGAGAATATTTTACAGGGCCATAACACAAATATGGTTAAAAAAATTTCAGTATGGTTTGCCATTTAGTTTTTGAGGTATTAGGAATTAAAGCGGAATGAGATAGAGCGCGAGTGGCGCACGTATTTACTACGGATTACCTTCTTGCGTCTCGCGCACCATCGCACCTATCCCCACCGCTACGTCGTGATAGAACTACCTTAAGGGGAGGTGAAACATGCATGAGTGCGAGAAAGATAGCGAATATCTTCCGGAATAAGAATTCTCAGAAACTTGATCTTTTTTGGAAAAAACAAAAGTCTTACATCACGCAGAATTAAGCATGGTGTAAGATTTTTCTTTTATCAAAAAACGTTCGCTGTCCTCTGAAAGATTGATTACAGTTTATGTTACCGACGGAGTAGGTTTCACCTCCCCTTAAGATGATGTGCTACTGCTCAGTCGGTAACAAAAACTGTAAAGCGTTGTTCTTGGTTACAATTGATATTTCAGGCAAAATACGAGAAGTACTGACTGCATCTTGGCACTTTGCAGTCAGTACTTCTCGACTTTTATTCGAAAAATCAACCGTGGCGAAGAATAACACTTCGGAAAAATTCAGCTATCTCACTCGCACTTATGGCGATCTGAGAGAGACAGACGATATGTAACACTTCACGTTAACGTGATGTATTAGTCGTTTTATCGCTCTCTCTCTCACACCACCATGGTTGCCAATAGCGTTATCCCTCTTGCACTCACGGCAGTTCAGTCAGTATAGCACATCACCTTAATACAAAAAAAAATTAAAAGTCAAAATCGACCGGCCACTTCATCCAGCTGCAGGAGTGGGGTCTGGCGCTTGTCGATGACGGGACGAAGCGAATTATCGAAACTGGCTTCGATAAAATCGGGCGAGTTTCCAGACCTGAGTAGAAGACCGTGAGTGTAAGAGAAATAGCAAAAGTGGGAAGTATTGAAGTTTCGTGCAGTCTTAAGGTGATGTGTTACATATCGTCTGTCTCTCTCAGATCGCCATAAGTGCAAGTGAGATAGCTGAATCTTCCCGAAGTGTTATTTCTTCGCCACGGTTGATTTTTCAAATAAAAGTCGAGAAGTACTGACTGCAGATTGCCAAGACGCAGTCAGTACTTCTCGTGTTTTACCTGAGACATCAATTGTAACCAAGAACAACGATTTACAGTTTTTGTTACCGACCGAGCAGTAGCATATCATCTTAAGGGTGAGAGGCTGTCTGAAAGCTCGAGAGGCTTCAAAGGTAAGGGTGGCTATGTGGTGGCCGAATGGCGATTGCTTACCACACGTATTCCAATGGGTTCCATGTCGTCGAATGTAAATTCCTCTTAGAATGAAAGATGACGACAGATGAACATTACGGAGGGAATGCATACGCAGATAAATGATTATATCCGTAATCGAAGATAAATTTTTTGAAAACCATTCTCTTTTCGTACGTTCCCGATTGCATTACGATTATAAACACGACAGCGAGCGATGCGTTAAAAACAACTTTCAGATAAATACAATGCCGCCGGAAGGCCAATACTCGCAACATTGATTACGTTAGGATTGCTCAAGATTATAATGCTCAACGATGCTCGCGCAAATGTATACTTTAGGCAAAATGTGGAAACAGAAATTCGAGCCCGGGTATACGATTATTTAACGTATTCGTCTTCTCATCTTTTAAATCTAATCGCTTTTCGCAATTTTATCATTGCATCCAGTTCGTAAGCCGCTGTAATGAAATGCAAAAAAGTTCTTTGAGTCCACGAACTTTCTCGTTTGGTAAAACACAAGAAACCGCCCGCCAGGTACAGCAGTTTTGGAACTGGACTCAAACAACTTTTCTGCATATTGTTGTTTTGAAGTCAAAAGAATAGCAAAAAACTTTTTCAAGTTTTGTGTAAGCCGGTATATAAAATGACCAATTCATAGGCGACTTATTTTAAAAAAAAAAAAACGTATATAAGTTGCACTTTTTGTTCTCGACTTCATTGAAAAGATGTTACGAAGTATTCACTTTTGAAGAAAAATGAAAAGTCCGTCATTTGATGAATTTTCAAATATCAACCTCCTCGTATAAAATGCTAAACGACGCATTTTTCGAAAATCATGGAAAATCTTTGTATCAAAGCATATTTGAGAACAAAATGTGAAAAATTTACTATAATTCATTACTGCAGAAAATCTTTACTGTAAGACCCTCGGAGTCAGCCTAAATTTATGTTGGTTTTAAGGTAGTTCTGTCGGTATGCCGGAGTCATAAATCTCAGAGTCTATATGACATTAAAAAATAATCATACGCATCACTTTGACTGCCTCAATAATAATATAAAAAATAATCGAGAATCCTTCGAAATTATCGTAATCAAATTAAAACGATTATTTGTAAATAGTTGATATGTTTAGTGCGGATTTGACTTCATTTTTACGATCATTAGGTTAGGAAATGTCATTTGGCCCGGAATCGTGCACTTTGACCTTGGTTCAATTAAACATTATTCCGGAGACTTCACCTTTTTTCATGATGCATCAATTCCTGAATGATTTGCGAATCCGTAGTACTTTTTATTTTTTCTCTATCTTCGATCTAAGTATGTTAATTTTCGATTTAAAGATCAATTTTTCCAGCCCTCCCGTGAGCGCCGTGTAAAAAGATCGATTTTCAAGTGTTAATTGTTCATTCAAATACTCGGTAAAAGCCTTCAAGATTTTGTGCAAGTAAAATTGCATAGCTAAATTACAACATGTCAAAAATTCATGCATATGAGTTTGGATTGCCTTCGCGACAGAACTACCTAAGAGAAGTAACGTTATAATATTACTTAAAGGAGACCCAACAACACCAAGAAACAGAAGATTTAAAAAAAAGTTAGGCTTTGTAATTCGCGCAAGAACTGTGGATTTAAACGCGTTTTAGTATTTTACGGACTGTTGACTGAAGTATTTTCTTATCAACCGTACCCAGACAGACATTTGGGAGCACGGTGACTGTACATTGCAGGCGCAACTGACTGCACGGCGTGCCGTCAGAAGTACGTTATGTATGTCCGTACGTAACAGATACTGTGACGTTACGACGTGCTGAATCCAACACTGTGCCTGCACGTTATCAGCACATTGTGCACTTTAGAGCAGTTGCACGATCGACTGGAACCGTGCAGGCGCAGTGCTGATCCAGCACGTCGTGGCGTCACAGTATCTGTTACGTGCGGACGTATATAACGTACTTCTGACGGCCCACCGTGTTGCACGGTACTGCACGTTTGTCTGTCTGGGTACATTATTTCTATGCCCTCAAAGATTTTAAGGAAATTTTCTTTATTTGTTAGTTCTTTTTCTATAATCCCGGTATTAAAAAAAGAGCACAAAATCTTCACGTTAACTGCGTCCGTTCCTGCCACTTGTCTATCTGGAAAGTCTAATGTTACAATCGCCAACTGTGACTCCAACTCTCTTTTTATTAGCCCTGTGAGTCACACATTTTTCGTTTCCGAAATGAATAGTACAAAAGCAATGTAAAAGAGGAATAGATTATATTATAGATTAGCTGTAAGACCTATTGTACGAGAAGAAATGTAAACACCCGAAAAGGGTATACATGGAATAAAAATACTACTACCATATTTAAATCTGACCGAAAACAGGTGGATGACATTTTACAGTGACCCACTGTGACGTAAAGGGTTAAACCGATTTGATCAGGACCCGTTTTATTGATCTCAATCGATGTAGAAAAATATACTTTCGGGATAAAATAAATAAAAAGAAGAATTTACTCGGTTTTAGCCTTTAAACTGTCTATAGAGGCGTAGAAAGCGACCAAAATTCGATAGAAATGTATGGTGAGCACGCAAAGTTCGATACAGCAAAACTGTGCAAGTGAGGTTCCTCCAAGCCTTAAGTGTGTGTGTGTGTGTGTGTGTGTGAGGAGTCGATTGCACGCCAATGGCGTTTAGAGGGGGCGTTCAACGCTATAATCACAATAGAGCTTGTCAGCTGTCTCAAGAATGGAGCTGTCAAAGAAAATCTTAAAAGGTTTAGAAAACGTGGGAAATTCGAGTCTCATTAACGAGGAAACTTTTGGTCAATTACTCGACATCGTTTGCACCGACATTGTCCGAAAAAACGATGGCAAAAGTGAGCAATCATATGCACAAGCTTATATAAATATTTAAGTTTGAGGTTATGTTAATTAGATCGTCGTTAATAAACGATGTTTTAGGCCTCGCCAGAATCTACGGATCAAAGCCCGACGTTATTAAAACGGCTTATGCGGACGTAACGAGTCTTTTCATCGAAGCAGCGAGACACAAATATGACGCTGAAAATTTAGCGACTTTTTTACATTCCGCGAAAATTTTTGGTACGCGAAATGAGAGGCTCTGCGAATTTTATAGCAAATACCGGGATGCGATGATAGCACAATTGGCACAAATCGGCGACAGTATTCCCAATATCGTTGACGTCGACTGGCGACTTGACTACTGCGTAAAGGTGAGTTATGCGCTTTTCATCGTAGTTAACCTTCTACGAAAACGCGGGCTTTTTTTGAAGTTCGATGTTTTTTTTTTTTCATAATTTAAGGTGACATGTAAGTTTGATGATACAATTGTGTAACGTAAAAATATTTTAACACTCGTAAAAATTTAAAGTAATTCAACCAAGTAATTAGGCAGTTACACTTTATGAATTACTTACATTTATTAATTTTTTTTGCACTTCAGTTAAGGCATTTCTGGCAAGTATAGCTACTTTTATTGTTATTCAGAAGTTCCTTATGTTTAATCAGGTTTTACTACTATGGAAATATTTATTGTAATTTTTTAGCACACATTCAGGAGTTGCATGTTTTAAACAAAAATGACATTGATTTTATAATTATGCTCAGTGATTTTTTTTTCACTCGAAATAAGAAGTAAAAATGTATCTACTGTTTCATTCAGTACTTAATTGAAAATTGAAATATTTTTTTCTTGTTCCTTTTTACATTCGTAATTGTAAATAGTAAAAAAGAAAAAACCCAATTCCAAGTATATGGTAAAATAAATTTGAAACAATTTGCAAAAAGTACTCTCAAATAGTACTAAGATTTCACTCATTATGGGGAATATCTAAGGTCTGAAAAAAAAGTGGCTGAACCAAAAAGAAAGCTTTGATTTCCATCACAAATGGAATTTAGCTTAAATTATAAAACTAAAAGTTCTTAATTCATGACAGAATTAAATTTACCTCAATAAACTTCAATTCTATTATAGCCTTTGATTTTTACAATATTGTAGAAAAAGTCAATCGACAATGAATTAATTTGATGTGAATTTCCGTCTTTTAGTCCAGCACGAATAATTCCATCGGCGAGTGTCTCTACCACGTGCGTTTCTCTACAAAAAAGCACGGGAAACTTGATCACGTAAAATTCACGTGTACTCTACAGCAGCTTCAAGATATGGTCTACAAATTGAAGGAAGCCGTGCGACACGTCGAAAAAATTGCAAACTCTTAAAAATATCATCAAGAGGAAAAGACAGATACAAAATAAATTGAAAAGACTGTTGTTTTTTATACAGGTGCATTCAATTATATTTGTTGCATGAAAGAGCAAAAAACATCTCCTAATTCCACGTAGAGATATCGATATAATTATTAATAATATATATTTATTTATATATATGTATATATAATAACTGATTAAAAATACATTATTCTTCGCCCCCCCTTTGTTTTAGCCAAATATTCGTCTAAAAATTGATATATCTTTTGTTTATCGCGTCTCCGGTGTGTATCGATTTTCTAAGCACACGAGCTTCGGGAGATACACACACGAAACGTGTTCTTCTATTTTTCCCTCTATCCTCAGATTTTCTCGTCCGTCAAGAATAAGAAACAAACGTCGGTCTTTTTCAGCTCTCAATACGGAGCGAAACTAAAAGATCGAGCGATGAAGATATCGCCAAGTTTGTCTATCGGCTTACACATTTTTTGCTTTCTTACCGCTTTAAATATTTATACTTATATTAATTAATTAATAATATATATATATAGCTTCTTTAACCATGATACACTATGTACAAATAATGCGGAGACTTTGACTCCGAACTAAAAAAAAACAGAGGAAAAATCACGGAAACGGTGCTTTTTTTCCTTCCTAGGATTTCTCTTAAAATTTCCGTAATTTATTTTCGTCTAGTGTGAGATTTTTTTTAATTTAGGTTTTCTTGTCATTTTGTATAAAAATTGAATTGTGTGCTTTTGCTGATTTTTGAGGCTGCACGAAAGCAAGAGACAAACATATGCGCGCATTACACTGAAATATATATGTATGTATATAAAAAATGCATCCTTTAAATAACATTATATCAATTTTCTTTCGATTTTCAATTTTTATTTCTGTCGCGATTCCGCACACACTCGCACACACACTTAGACCTAATAATTTTTCTTCAGCGCTTCGGTATTATTTTGTTGTATTTGAAAAAGAATAAAAATTCTGACGTGGATAAAAAGATTTTTAAGACGCGCAGCCTCGAGATTTTAATAAAGTGACAAGTTAGGATAAAAAAGCAACCGTTTCTCACATGTGAGAGGAAGAAACGCGCTTTCTCAGACGACTAATTTTCCGAAGAGAAATTAATAAAATTCAGTATCAATAATAATGAGGGTGACGAAAAACGAAATGAACAACTGACAGGAAAAAAGAATGTCGTCACTGTCTCAGAAATAAAATTTAGCTGATGGTTTGATTGGTATTTACAGTAATTTACACAAAGCAGGGAGGTATAATTCCGAAAATTAATTAATTATTTTTGCTTTATTAATTTCCTTTGCGTTTTTTTTTTTCGTTTCCTTTCTTCACACTCCTCACGAATCGTCACGATTGCACTATTCGGATTGGTTACAAGCGAATTATCGATCATCGATCACACCTTCTACTTAATTGTATGTAATACGTGGGTTTTTTGTGTGTGAGAGTATTCGTGTTCTTCGATTGATCGAATCACGACTATCGGTAACACAAATTGCCGATGACGGCGTTGATAATTCAACGAAAATGACGGTTGTAAAACACACAATTTCAATACATATTTTCTTAAAGAAAGATAAAAATTGCTGACATTCATTCCAGAACATTTCGCTTGTTCAGCTGCTAGTAATGTAAGATCGTATATACACTGAAAAATGGTCAATTGTACATGAAATGCATTCTCTCGATTTGAATGTAGCGATTTATGATAGTGACAAAAACAAAATGTTGTAATACCACAGACCGGAAAAAGCATTCTGTAAACTTATTTTCATAAATCAATTACAACTCCAACAATTGGAAGAGAGAAAAAAGTTAAACTCAAGCCTGAGTATCACATCTCATGCACAATTTATCGTTTTTTAAAGAATTTTCGACCTATCAGTACTTTTGTTAAGGAGAGCTTAAGTTTATGAAATCTCATTTGAGTTTAGGCTGCCCAAAACAGCGGAATGGACAAAATGTTCGATATTTCATAGGTCAACAGTGTATTTTTTGTTACAAAATACCAACAGATAAACAAGATAATTTTGAACGAATATTAGAAATTTTGGCCCCATTTTTAAAGTTCCATATATTTGCAAATAAAAAAAAACACATTACAATTACTATAATTTTTATAGCAGGTATCGATCAACAATTGTGGATCGATACTCTATGTAGAATCTATTTTTCTTGTTCTTTTTTTGCAAACTTGGAGAAATAGGCTTAGTATCACTTTTGCGTTTAATCAATACCACAGAACTTGTTTAATACAATACGTATTGCTTTTTTTTTTTTTTTCAAGTGAAGCAGCGTCAACTTACGTCAGCCATTTTTGTGTTTTCTCGCTTTGACCATCAAATTCGTATGAATGTAAAAATTCGCCTTACCGATAGTTCGTTTCTCTTGCATTCTCGACAACACCCAATAACGTAAACACACTCGTTCGCCTACACCTTTGTCTCTAATCTCTGATACATTATTATCGATTAGTCTTACGTCTCTCGCGATCCAATCTTCTTCGTCACATCGAGACGACTCGATTACCATTATCATTAATATTTCTTTCATTTTCTTGTTTATCTTTTGCGTTGAATAATCGTCAGTCACAGAGTTCGTCACCGTTTTAACCTTGTCACTCTGAAGAATTAATTAAATCGAAGCACACACAAAAGTGTCGCACAAGAGAGATAGAGAGAGTCCATCTAATTGTCATTACGACTCAGCTTTGTTTCTCTGAGACTCAGCGTTCGTCGTTTTATTATTTTTTCCCTGTATCTGATCGCCACTTTTGCCGATCTGTTCCTCCACCTTTTTCTCGCTACAATCCTTGGAACCTTGATTTTTTTCCGACGTCGGATTATTGTTCCCCTGAGTGGCTAAAATCTGTTTGCCACCTTCCGATTCTTTAGCCTCTCGCGATAAATTCGTCTTAGAGGTGTCCAAGCCTCGCGAATCTTTCCCGTCGTTTCTAAGAAAACTTTCCTGCTGCTTAACGTCCGACGCAGAATTATTATCGGTGCTTAGATCGCCGTTAACTTTAGTTCCTACTTTCTCCGAGTCTCTCTTATTATTATCGCCTTCACGAGAATCTCTCGTAGATTCTTCAGCGCTTTTTTCCTTCTCCGCGCTTTTCTGCAATCCCGAATTGTCCCTCTCCTCATTTTGTCCTTTTTTCCCACTGGAAATTTGCATTCTTTCCTCGTCGTCTTCTCTCTGTCTCGCTCTTTCAGTTTCCCCCGAAGCTCTCCTCTGTTTCTCCGACTCTTTCGTCTTTCCCAAGCTTTCTCGCTTGCTCTGTGGCAATTTGCCACCCTCTTTGTCAGCATTTTCGCTTCTCTCAGCCTCAGCCGTACTTTGTTGCTGCGAACCACCACCGGTTTTCGATAAATTAAAAGCGTTGGAGTCCTGCACAGCTTTTCCCAAAAGTACCGCGGCATTTTTCCCCTCCAAATTTGGTGGCCCTGTAGCGCCACCGATCGACGTTTGGGTCTCGGATTTGGTTATGCAAAAACTTGCACCAGGGCTGTTTGATTTTTTCGGGGATTTTGGTGAAGAAGACGAGGACGAAGAGGCGGGAATCCTCTGAACAGTCGGTGGTTGAGAAATTTGCTGCTGCGAATAAACTCCCGTTGTCTGTGGCATATAACTCGTTCTCTGTAGAAACTTATTTATTGACGGTGGTAGACTGCTGTGATAGGCACTGGGTGGTGGTATGCCAATCGGCGATCTTATCAACGGATTCGAGAGTCTCGGAGATTCGGGAAAAGGCGGAGGATAATGAGGATAAAAAAGTCGCGGATGTGTATTCGGCGTTGGCGATGGTATAAAAGGATTCGTGGATAGCATATTAACCGGCGAATTTCTCGAGCTTATCGGCGAACCACCGCCGCCACCGCCGCCGCTTCTCGCGCACATTTCCCGCGAAAAACTCTGATAACAAGTTCCGCGAGCGCTTGGCGAATACGGCGGCGGTGATACAATTGGCGAATTCGAGGATGATACTATCGGCGAAAGTGTTTTAGGATCAATTTTAGTCATACTAAGACCGGAATTTTTACCACTACTAACACCAGTCGTCGTCGTGCCTTCTCGCGATTCTATGCCTCCTCCTTTACCCTCTGTTACACCGTAAAGCGGTTTAACGCCGGACGCGGGATTGCCCAAAAATCGCGGTGTGTTTCGTCGCTTTGCCGAATCTATACGCTTAATGCCGATCGATTTAACGTTTCCTACGGTTTCTTGCTGTTGCTGCTGAGCCATTAGAGCTGAACTTTGCTGCTGGCTGCTCTGCGACGACTCTTTAGCTTGATTCTTAAGCGCCACGTAATTGTTCTTTGATAACGTTGGATTCCACGATTTTGGCGGATGCCGAAGAGTCGTGTAGCCCATGGATTGCGATTGTTTCTTTCCTCCACCGATACCGCCGCCGGTTTTTGTCACCTGCAAAGCCGATTGACTCGCGGACGTCAAAGAACCCGAGATTTTCGAACCTGAACTCATAGTGTCTTTTGTGTATGAAAGTTTCGATTCTCCGGCGAGACTATTGCTTGGCGTGTAAATTGGCACGTTCGGTATGTTCGGTATGTGCTTTGGGCCGATTCCTTCGCCCGACGAACTCGCCGATGATGATTGCAAAGGTTTTTTCGCGATCTTCAACAAATCCGGTATTTCCGGACGACTTCGTGATTCCGCTTTGTTCTTCTCCTTCGAATTCTCACCGATTTTCGCGCAAATATCGTTGATCTTCGAACCACCGGTTGTCCCAATTTTCGCACATATTTCGTTGACGTTTGTGGCTTTTGCGATAACTTCGTGTTTGCGCACAGTCGGTTTCATCAGGGAAATAGGAATAGCGTCTGGACAAGGAGGAACCGAATAAACACTCGTTATTTCGACATTAGAATTGTTGCTCTTACCCACCGGGATATTAGCAACATTTTTGCTGCCGGAACCCGAAGAATTCGTAATTTGCGTCGAGGAGGAGTTTGGATACAACGAGGAACCACCCAAATTGCCGCTGGCGCTATTTTTCGGTGGCGTGGATATCGAATAAATCGTCATAGAAGGTGTGTGAAGGTTAAACGAAGTTCCGGCGCTGGAACAAACCTGGCTGAGCGATCCCGCAGAGCCAGAACTGTTGGATAATGAGCTTTGTTGCTGATGCGAAATTCCCGAAGTCTTTTGTATCGTTAGACCCGAAACTTTCGTAGCTCCTGGTGAATTTTTAAGAATTCCCGAGTTTACGAGATCCTGAACAGTGTAAGGAAACGTTGAGGCGCTGCTTTGCATCGATGTCGAGACGTTGAGACCGATCGAAGCGAGAGATTCGCTGCTCGGTACGGTCATGCTTTGGTTTTCACGTCTGTAAGCATTTTTCGACGTATTCTTCAGCTCTCCACCGCTATTATGCTGCTGTTCCGTCGTAGCTGCATTACCTTCTGCGCTTGAGGAACTACCGCGACGATTTGTCGCTATGTTTTCGCCGCGATCGGTGATTTTTTGCATCGTCGTTACGGAAACCGACACTGAGGGCGTTGGAGTCGTCGAATGTGTCGATGTTATCGTTGTACCGCCACCCAAACAATTGAGTATTTGACTCGTCTGATTTCCCGTCGAACTTGTTATCGATACTGACTGATTTGACTCGATACGAATTGATTTACCGACTGTTAAGCTCGCTGTTGATGATCGAGTTTTAAGCGACTCGCCGCTGTGTTTTCCGATTGCCCTGACGGTCAAAGTGCTTTCCGTTGACGAGGAACACGAGGATGATGACGAGGAGGAGGATGATGAAGGGGAAGGAGACGACGAAGCGGAAGAGGCTGAAGAAGGAGAGACTGACGACGACGAAGCCTGCGTCGACGATTTTTTCAATACTTTCTCAAGTATCGTTCTCTTCTCTTTCGGCGCTTTTTTCGAATAAGTATTGTTGACTTCACCGATTTTCGGCTGAAACTGCAGCTTCGCGCTCAGCGCGTCGATCTTCGAGCCCGCGGAGCTCTGTTGTTGCTGTGAATTTTTAGTTTCATGAGTTTTTGCCATTTTATGATTACCCGTTGCAATATCCTCGTGACTGCTTGTCGGAGGATCCGATGCATTGGAATTCACGAGATTGTTATTCGTCGAAGCGGCATGCAAACGATTTTCCAATTTTTCATCGTCGGTCGTTGTAATTGCCGTCGTTTCAAGCCTTTCTGAATTTCCCGGAGTCTTTGCCCCTGTGGTGCTCGATTTTTCGGCCACAGAAGCGGTTTCTGCTGTCGAAGCTTTGTTTCTTCGTATTTCTGCGCCGCCTGAAACGCTTTTTACCGCCTGTTCCGGTTCCTGAACGTTTGAGGAACGTAAATCACTTCGCGAACGCGTTTCACGAGTTACGGTGCTTCGCTCGTTATTATTTGACTCTCGTGGTTGATGAGGCGCTTCTCTAGGCTGCTCCGAAAGATTTTCCGAAGTTCCTGCGGTGGATTTTGGCAAAGTCGTCGTTGAACTTTCCGAAGACGTCTTGGACGTTTCGCTTTTGTTGGAATTTTTGCCGCTGCTTTCAGCTATTTTTTTCTCTCGCGTTTTCGGCTGATCTACTGTAACTGGCGGTGCTACTGTTTCAGTTGCGGTTTTCGTCTCTTGTCGCGGTTTATCACTTTTATGTACAGAATCCGCGGTCTTGCCGTTGTCGGGCAGTTTCTGCTCGTCTTCCGTCGTGTTTCCCGAACCGGAAGCACCAGAACTCGGAGCTGACGCTGCCTTTTTATCAGTCTTGACGTTCTTTTTCGAATCTGGACTCGTTATATCAGTCACGCTTATCACCCCCGTCTCCGAGATTTTTAATTGTACTTCCCTCCACTCGCGCTTCGCACCTGGAACTCCTTGTTGCTGCTGTTGCTGTTGCTGCTGCTGTTGGCTCTGCGACTCTCCGCGTGGATCTACAGGACTTATTCCCGCGTTTGTCAACGACTGTTTAAAATTTTCATTGTCCTCAGCGAGCTTAAGACGCTTCGGCGAAGACTCGAATATCCGATAGCTCAGATGAAGTGGCACTTTCTGCAACGAAAAAATAATTAATCTTTCACGTGTAGAGAACATTCGAAATCATTTTTTATTATTTTTTACACGATTTTCTCTTTCTCATAGACGAAGCTTTACTTTCGCGACCTCTTTTTAGATTTTTTAATGAAATTATCCAATGCTTAAGGTGATTCTTGCACTACTTGTGAGACATTTGCAGCTTCGTTAAGAGAAAATGGACGGAAATTATTTTTATATTTAATCAAAATTACAGATACTTGAAACTTATTGAATAGCAAGCGCTTCTTTCTATATTCGTCCTTTGATATTTATAAATGATGAAATTATTAAAATTTCGACGCTTGTTTTATATTCTACCACCACGAATTTTTGTTAGGTTACGTATGAAACGTTGCGTTTGGATTATGGACTTCAATGCTACCTTATTGCAATATTCGGCGGTGAAATAACCTAGATTTTCGACAGTACTTTTCAAATTGCCACGAAAGTATAATTTAGCATTCGTTTATCTAATTTCGAAGTTAGAAGTTTTCAAAGATGCAGGAGCTGCATTTCCTAAATCAGCCAATGTTAAATGAACAATGTTTACGACGATGTGTTTCCGAAAATGTACGACCAAACTATTTCAAACTTTAGAGATATTTGCTATTTATATTAATCTTTCATTTCTACATATTTTTATCGACAAACTTGATTTGATGGTTGTTGCGAGAACAACATTAACAGTCTGGATCTTCGAAAGCAAGAAGAAACTAATCTACGCCAGGCGCGGTATAACCGGCCGCTACAGTAGATCGCAGCGCATACGCTAAGGATTAAAATAGTCTACACCGTCACGGGAACTTAGTTCAGAAAAATTATCCAGATGAGTGTGTATGTGTATTAAGACTTCGATAAATGTAAACCTTTGTATTGCTGAATCTACTCGATCGATCAAGCTGGAATTTATCAGGCACTTAAAGCATAAACGTCACTTTATTTATTGTAAATTTCGTTAGAATTAATTTACTGATTTGATGCCAATTTTAATTCTTCGGAATTTTTTTTATAAACTCTCTAGCGGACGAAAATTTTACTCAATCGAACTAATAGTTCTTTATCAGTACATTAATATTCAAAGACGTAAAGCATAAACATCACTTAATTATTGTAAATTTCGTGAGAATTTATTTACTGATTTTATGCCAATTTTGAATTTTCAAAATTTTTTTTGTACTCCCTCTGACGGACGTAAATTTTTATCAATCGAGCTAATAGTTCTTTATCCGTACATTAATGTTCAAAGACGTTTGAGACTGAATCTGGGCGGACTGAAGATAAGTGTCCGGATTCTCTTACATATTTAATTTTTCCAAAAATTTGTATTGTTTCTGTGACATTTGTAAACTGTGATAATTTCAACTCAAATTTAGTACAGAACCAAACGAATATTTCGAGATGCTAGATATTCAATGTTGTAAAGAACGATCGAAGAATTTGAATTTTATCGCTTTTATTTTCTATATACTAATTGACGAAACGATTAGAAACTTCAGACGTGATAATGATCACGGATATTTAATATAAAATTATTTTAAAAATCGTTCGGTTTTTCTAAAACTTAGAATTTTCGATTATACGGTATCCAAGGTTTGCAAAAAAAAATTTAAGGTCTACAACTCATAAATGCTATACAATTGCTCCAAGATTCACTGTACTAATGCCGAACGAATAAGTTAATTCGTTTTTGAAAAACAACTGGAAAGTTATTCATTTTTTAATTTGAATTTTTTAAAATTAAAAAATCTTGTTCACACTTCAGCTAGCACAAATTAAAAACACTGAAGCTATCGAGCTTCAAAGCTTTCCATTGTAATGAATATCAAACATCGGTCCAATATGAAGATTCGATTTATAGAATTCGAGAAAAAAATAATCAAGATTTGAAATTTTTGCCAATGTTTATCACATAAAAGTGATTTGAAGATAAATTTGCTTCATGGAATGAAAAATTCGTTTTTGCTGTAATTAACTTTTGCTATATTTCTCCCGGTATTAAATATAGCGATAGACTTAATTGAAACGACAAAAATTTAAGTTTTCGAGGGATTTACTCACCCGCCTCCAATGATAAATGTACATGACATCCATTAGTGTGTAACTGTCGCAAAGTGTTTCCTCTTTGTACATAACGTCGACTCTGTGAGCCTCGCTGAGACCGTATTTCGCTCTGATGAGCTTTTGAAGATGAAAAACCATAACAGCAGCCGGACATCGAAGGTATCGAGGCTTTTGCTGCAGCTGCTGATCCTTGTGATCCTGTTGTTGGTGTTTTCTTGCAACGCCCGTTTCTTTGGCATCGTCCACACCCAATTCACCGATTACAGGTTGATCAATTGGAGTATAGTATTCGAGCGAAAGACTAAGCGACTCGTCCGGTGAATAAATATGCGATTCCACAGGTTCACCACGAGCCTCCGGCGATGTCGTGGAACGCAGCGCCTCGGGATTCTTCGCGTAAAAATCTCGCCGACATCGCATCTCATCTAAAATTAATTGAATATTATTTATAATTGTTAACTTACGGAGGATTTTTTTTATCAATGGAATTACTTTGATTTATATAATAATTGGACATAATTACAAGAATTTGGAATCATTTAAAACAGTTAAAATTAATTTGGCCAATTTGAAAGTTCGGAATTTTCAATAAATTTTAATTTGTGTGTATATTGTTTTTCACGAAAAATTAATTCTTTGGAAATAGCAAATGTGGGAGAAAATTGTCTACATATGGTAACATTGTACAATTTATTTTAATTATTTAAGAATAGATATTTTACGTCATTTTTATGCATATGTTGTTTATTATTATATTTATCAGCAATGACAGACTTTAATTTACTAAATTGCTGGCACTCGTGGAATTTCTCCAAAGTTTATTTATTGAAAATTACGCAAGAAGAATTAACTTAAACAATATTGAGAAACTACAAATGAATTTGATCATTTCTTATTAAACTAAATTGCAAAGATGGAATGGAGAATTGTAAATTTCTTACTCTGATAACAGGCAGGCACTAATTTGTAGACTATGTCCTGCAGTGTATGATCCGGCCTGATATTCAGCAACGGTTTGCTTTTGTGTACTTGAACTTCGCATATCGGACAGTACTTGTTGTTCTCCAGGTACTTGACTATGCAGCTTCTGCAAACTGTTTAAAAAACATACGAAAAAACAAGATAAATTATGTAATATTAAAACAGTAGTTTTCTCAATGCTAGAATGAGTAATAATCACTGTTAACAATATTATTTATCTCTTATCCTGTGCACTTTACAAATATCTCTGAAAAATACTAAACACAATCTTTCTTTACCAAATTTTGATTGTACCATTAAGATCAGCATTTACAGATAGAAATCTAAACCTATATAATATGTATCATTATTTGTTTTGTTTAGAAATAAGTAATTTCAAGCAATATAGAACAATCTATTATAATCATATTTTATTCACTTTAATATTTTTTCTTCTCCTGTTGGATTTAATTTATTAATATGTATAATTAAATTCATTAATGATCAATTTTATCACAAACACCTTTATAAAAAACCTAATAAATTAGTTTCTTTGAAACTGTCATTTCCTTTTATTTTTATTATTTGCACTGATCAATTGACAATTCGGATAGATCCAAACAATATTAAAAGAAGAATGCGTCTATTGCATTTATCGTTTTCTTAGCGAATAGCTTAAAAATAATAAACAATGTTCCTCGCTATCTATCGCTTACCGATAAACATACAATAATTTAGTGAAAAAGTGTTCTACGTACACGAATGCAGACACTCGATGATAGTAGTAGCATCGATGAAGTAGCCGCGACAGAGTTTACACGTCAGCTGATCGTTGAGCATGGACAAGCGCAGCCGATGACCTCCGCTCTCGCCTGACATTCTGCAAATGAAATGACTAAAAAAAACCCATCGATGACTGCAAACCCATCGATCTTAAAAAATGTAATCCATTCGTATAAAGGCATTATAAAAAAAAAAGGAGTTAACGAGTAATAGAATATCGTAAAACTTACGTGATTTCGTGGCCTTATTCCACCGTGTTATTTATTATTTCGACTTGGCAGACATTTGGCCCGTTGCGATGGAAGATTTTCGTCGTTTTTACAATCGAGTCACGGAATTGTCACGATTTGTCATAATAGGAGTTGTATAGTCGAAGTGCAGCTACGCGCTTACGCGCTAACTGCAAGAAGCTCTCGAGTAACACGGTTAATTTTTAGCACTGAGGTTTGTCAAAGAGTTTTAGAAATGTAGTTTGTAGGCTTGGAGATGGTTTTATGGTTTTTTGGTGAAGTATAGTCGAGGAGCGTCGACGGGGCGAGGCGTGAAAAGCGCCTCTCGGCTTATCACATCGCTGCTCCCTCTCTCTCTCTCTCACTCGCTCGTTCGTCCGAAGCTCGAGGTGTCCGCTCGTCTCGAGGCCCCACAACCACACGACTCGACGTCTGTCTCTTTATACGCCGCGTCTTCGCTTAATCACCGAGAACGATTAAAATCCACAATAAAAATCACCGGCGAGCTTAGCAACGCACTTTCAATACACTTGTTTATTCACCCGCACGCACAAACACTCAATAAACACGGTTATCATCGTTTTATCGGGCCCAGTCTGCCACCGAAAACTGCGCGTACGGCAGCTTAACAAAATGGCGGATAAACAATCGTCCCGAGCACGGACGTGTTAGTGAATCTGTGTTAGTGCGCGCGGTGGTTGCGATCACGGAGGCGCTATTATGGCTAGATTCACGTCTAAACTCACGGCGGGGTGAACGGAACTCTGCGTATGGTTCACTTGGCTCGACACTAACTCAGTCAGCACAATTTCAAGAGTTATCCAAAAGTCGCCAAAGGTAATGGTACCAATTATCGGACACGTCTCTGCACTTGGACAGTTTTACGTTTATTTTAGTTTATTAGGAATTTAAATATTAACAAGACAAAATTTTAACTTAAAATCGTATATATGTTTTTTAATTCATGTACAGGGAAAAGATTTTTCAAGTTCGGACATGGAGGTTTGTCTTATTATTCTATTCTATTGTAAGACAGATGATTGTAGTGTACGGACTCTGGTACGAGTTATCGGACATCAAACTAATTTTTAAGATGTTAGGTTAGCCAGTTTTCTACATAGCTTATTTCAAGTATTTTTTTATGTATATATAGTTTTTTATTAACATCATTGAGGAATAAACGAGATACTTTTGTTTTTATGACAAACCAATCGTGTTTCTATACCAGAATTCTTATTATTTATGATTGTCCGAAGGATCGGAACGTTAGGTGTCCGGAAATACGTACATGGTGAAAAACAGCGTCCGGAAACTGGTACATATTACGCCTATTTTGTTATTTTTGTTGATAATTAGAACATTATTCAATATTGTGATGATTACTTAAATGGGTACCAAATGTCACTTTGGAAGTTATCCATAAGTTATCATGTACATAAAAGTTATCTTTTAGGACCACTTAGTTAACTTATGGATAAATTTTTGACTAATTCAGTAAATTTTTCATAATTCAAGTTATCCATATATTGTTCCACACGGGTAGATACTTATTGCTTTCAAAATTCCAACTCTGCATTAACTTTAAATAACTATTTAAAATCAAATCATTGCTATAATCATTATTCTCTAATACTTATCGGCAGTGCTTGGGAAAAAATTTTTTTACCTTTTTCTAAGTCAACAAAATTTTTATTTTTTTATAAGAACTTCAGAAAAATTAATTTTCAATCAAATTTCACGAGAAATTATGAGGCATACGAGGTTTTTAATTTATTATTCAATGTATATGATTGTATGTCTGCTCTTGATGGAAAAAATATGGGCAGAATTTAATTTTTTCAAAATTTCTTAGCAATTATTAAAAAATGTTTACTTTTTTGACAGAATTATTGCAAAATAATAACGCAATGTATAATTACGTACATGAACAAATGTTAATTGGATGACAATATGGAGATTTAAAAATGGCTGCGTATTTCTCTGTAAGTCGTGAAAGTTACTTGGATTGCGTTTTTATCTTTTGGGATAAAAGTAAATATTCACTCTGCATCACTCTCAACTATTCTCAAAACATCGTAATATCTTAGCACGATTGATCTTAACATTTGATCTCTTTCTTGTCGGTACGATCGCAATCATCTTTACCGATGTGGAACACGCACAAATTTCTTACTATTTCACGCTAATTACAGTGTAATTATTTTGCTACAGTATCCAAGTTGGCGACGTCATCGGTTAATACCGACTGTCTCAGCTGGTTTATGAACCTTATTCACCTTGTACCTGTTAAGTAACGATGAATATTAGTAAGTACTAATATCATTAATTGTCCGTCGAAGAATGCAAAAATATTTGACAGCCTGCAAAAAAAGTCGATAACAGAAATATGGTAAAAAATATAGAGGATACATTTGCGAATGTCGCGCTGCAATCGTTTTTTTCAACTAACTAGGGAAAACATCTTTTGTCCACAAAGCAATTGTCCCGGACCAAAAAATCTCACATCGATTTTTGACCCATTTTTACTGCACAACACTATTGTGCTTGTAATAAATCGGTACTAGCTATTTTGTGCTAAAAAAAATACTGCATTTTGTACACAAAAAATGCTGCGCACTTTCAAAATAAACTCAAAATTGATATTCTCTTTCAGACTGTACAAAATCGATGTATGACCAGTTGGAATATTTTTTCTTTTAATTGTGTCAAATGTATCTTGTACCAAAGATCCGTGCATAATTGTATTAAATCGTAACCATATGTACAAAAAATGGTGTAATTAAAAAGCCGAATCAAAATTAGCGGTAGTGACGCGACGCCAAGTTAAAAAAAATTATAAACATTTTAGTAACAATGGAAAAAGACTCGTCATAAAAAAACATTATAAATTACCGGAAATCGAAGCAATCGAGAAAGAACATCTAGTAAATTTCTTTTTTTCGTTTTTTTTCAAATGTTTTCATTTGATTTGAGTTTACGAATTGCTTAACGAACATCAGGTGTTGTAAACAAATTGTGTATATCACGTTATTCATGGCATATATAAAAGTAAACAGATGGTTAAACGTGTGACTCTATAGTATCCACAAGTTGGGTCATTGAAATGATTATATCGTGTCTCCGTCGTTCCCATTCATACGGGAATATGTATATAATAAATACCCGCGTGTTACCTAGAATTTCTTTTATAATTTCTATTGTATATAATAAAAAAGCCGGCTGCTAATTCTCTCACGGCTAAATTCTGTATTGTCAATTGGTTATCCCCGCCCCAACGAATCGGCGTGTGTCATCTCCCACGCTGTTGCTCGGCATATACATATGGGTCATTCCATACCAAGTGGGTCACCCAAATTTGGCATGGTCGCAAAAAGCTTTCATAATTTTTGTAAAAGTTTTTTAGAGTATCACGAACATCCATAAATTATTTCAGAATTTTAGCGCCTATGAGTTGCCCAAAATTTAATCACGATTTTTTTTATTTCAGTTTTTTCTAATAAAATTTAAGTTTTTGAATGTATTTTTTAATAAAAAAAAATGACATAACATAGTCCAAAGTGGGACAATATTTTTTCCGAAACTTTATTGATCGAAAAAATTCTTGTCCCACTTTGGGATAAAAATTGGGAGTGGGACAACTTTTTTATGTTCTTTTACGAGAGTTTCAATTTTTTCTAATTCTTCAAACTTTCATTAAAAAATAAAATAAAAATTGTTCCACTTCCCGTCTATACTTAGAAGGTTTTAATGTTTATTCATTTCTAAACTATGCTTCGGAGTAGAAAAAATTTTAAAATAAATTTGCATAAAAGTATACTTCAAAATGAAAAACTTTTATGTACCCTTTTTTTCGATACGACTTAAATCCAAAAAGATACGTGCATTTGAAAGTTTTTAAACGCAATTTTCAGAGCCATTTTGAGAAATCGACAAGTGTGCGAAATATGTGATTAAAAATTTGAATAAAATGGAGCATGCTTCATCCATTGGGGTGAATGACTAAAAAAAATAGTCAACCATAACGAAGATGGTCGTGGTAAAAGGGGGTCCGATCGGTGTATAATGCCCCATACAATATATTATCTACCCCTCTTTTTCTCCATCGCCTATGAGTTGTCCAAATGTAATCACGATTTTTTTTATTTCTTTTTTTTTCAATTCGCTGTATATTCAAAATTACAGATCGTAAAAAAATATGTTGCCTGTATAAAATTTAAGTTTTTGAATGTACTTTTTAATTTAAAAAATGACATATGATAGTCCAAAGTGGCACAATATTTTTTCCGAAATTTTATTGTTCGAAAAAATTCTTGTCCCACTTTGGAATAAAAATTGGGAGTGAGACAAGTTTTTTGTTCTTTTACGAGAGTTTCAATTTTTTCTAATTCTTCAAACTTTCATTAAAAAACAAAATAAAAATTTTTCCACTTCCCGTTTATGTTTCAAATGTTTGAATGTTTATTCATTTTTTAAATGAATAAACATTAAATCAATAATTTTGCATAAAAGTTTACTTCAAAATGAAAAACTTTTATGTACGTTTCTTTTACGATACGACTTAAATCAAAGAAGATACGTGCATTTGAAAGTTTTTAAACGCAATTTTCAAAGCCATTTTAAGAAATCCACAAGTTTGCGAAATATCTCATAAAAAATTTGAATAAAATGGAGCATCCTTCATCCATTGAGGTGAATGACTAAAAAAAATAATCAACTATATCGAAGATGGTCGTGGTAAAAGGGGGTCCGATCGGTGTATAATGCCCCATATAATATATTATCTACCCCTCTTTTTCTCCATCGCTATAATACAGCGATACTGCTGCCTCTACCTCTGTATACGTACTCGACTCTCCCGTCTCTCGAGAAAATCAATGACTGCAACAAACTACGTCTACGCCTTCAGCAGTTGGCGCTCAGATAGCTGACGACTGTCGACGCTACGACCTGTTGATATTTGATTGTCCCGTTTACACGATAATCGTTTCAAAACTTTCGTCAAAATTGCGCGCAACAGTTACGAAGGTGAGTTTTAAGAAAATATATATTTATCAATGTCATTGTGATTAGCAAAAAATTTAAATGATATGGGTTTTAAGACGAAGGTAATTAAAAAATTCTATTATATAAATGTCCTTATTGCTACATGCCATGCAACCTAGTCATAACGCAATTAATAGGTTTATTTTTATTTTGTAATACAAGTTCAATTTAAGAATTTTAGAAAGTCACATTTAGGCTGTTGCGTCCGATACGAAGTGTTCTATATTTATATATATGAGTGATACGAGATAGTTTCTGCTCGCTCATAACATTTACAATCAATGGACCATGAAAGAGAGAAACCGAGCGCGATTAATTCGGAAAGAGAGCAGAAAAATACGCCCACAAAATTATTAAGGAATTTTATGCAAATTTCTTAAGGATGCTTCATACATTCCCAATCGAAAAGTTAATCCGATCAGAATTCCAGTACTTTGCGGCAGAAAAACAACAGTGCTATTGAAGATAATAGGAACATTGATTTTGAGTTCAGATTATAACAAAACATTATTAATAAATGAATTTTAAAAAATGTTTACCGAATACAATAGTTACCGTTATTTTATGGAATGTATATTTTTTTATTTTTCCGAATACATACGATTTTTAAAAAAGTATACAATTTAGACATTTTTTTATTAAGGAACGTTTGACAATTTTTCACTGCGGTTTATAAAAATAATACATAGTAGAATTTTCAGATTTTTTTTGCAGAAAGTTAAAAGCTTTAAAATCAAAGCTAAAATAATTTTTTGACAGAAAACTTAAAAAATTTGGCAAAAGATTAAAAAAATAAGTGTCATGTGAAAAAAATATTTCTATTTTATCAAATTTTTCGTTTCTTTTTTTTTTCAATTCGTTAATTTTTTTTTATTCTTAGTGTTCTACAACACGAATAATCGTAATATATTCAATGACGTTAATTGTTTTAAGTTTATTTGTTTCTTTGCCACAAAATACCAAAGTTCTGATCGGATGTAGGTTTGTGTTATAGCGTTTCAATAGGAATTTGTATTACGTTTAGAATTTATTATACACATATCTTCCGAAATGGAAATTCTGCGTATTATTTATTTCGGAGCCATCGAGGCGGAGCATTTTTTCCTCAGGGTTTTTCCCGTTATCATCTTTACGTTTATTTTTGGCAATAAACTGTTCGTCCGTTTTATCTTATTATTTACATACGACATGCAAATGACATTTGCATATTACCGTACGGCAAATAATCTCTGGCAGATATACTCGGGCAGAAAAATAATCTCCCCTAATAACTTCATGAGTAATGTAATTTTATTGAAACCATTATCATCAACTTCGCGCCCGTGTCTTCTGACCATAATTTTATTAAAAATTCTAGTCCAATTTACTTGGAGCTGACAGTTATATTAAAAAAAAAATATTAAAAACTAAAAAAAAATTTATTTTATCACAAGTTGCACAATTTAAGGAATTACTCAGAAGTCGCCTAAATTGGTATACCTAATGTTTGTCTGGAAGTTATCTATAAGTTAACAACCGCCCCTGGTAAAACTAAATTATAGAGTTTGATACAGATCGATAGAATTTGAATGGGATTTAATCGTATGTTATCATCTCTATCTATTTCGGACTCTAATCAATTTATACAAATTGAATCGTTGTTATTAGTTTCCTATAGTTTTCGTTTTCTACGGGTAAAATACGATAGATACGTTATCGGTATGTATGATGCACTAACGGATTTATGATTTTTTTATATTGACTTTACGTCTCGTTACTTGAAAATTTTTATCCGTTTGTGGTGTATCCTGTTGTATCGTAAATATATGATTCAACATTAATCGTTGGCAATCAAAGAGACAAAATAGAGTGATCCTATAATTTTCTATCATCTCACAATTATCGAAAGTATATTGGAGTAAATCGTATGTGTTTACACTGAAAGAATTATCATAATCTATCGTAAAATCGTGATATAAATTAAACAGTTTTCTATCATTTGTACAATAATTTCATGCTGATTGTCTCGTTTCTCTTCTGATCGTTTCACAGCTATAGGAATTCTATCATAATGAATCTTGAATATGATAAATATTTGAATCCACAGGTTTGTGAATGAACGTTTTTTAAAATGAAAAATGTAATATTATTAATGTTACTTCTATGATCGTATATTTTTATTATTACAATGAATATAAAAATTAGATCATTTACTAGGGGTTATTATGGCTCGAGCGCTTGCAAAATCTCGGTTAAATATTACGAATCTATTTTTAACGATTCCATCGCCAACTTGATACCTCTGGTAAAAATAAATGTTAGAAAACAATTTTTTTTAATCCCATCTTTTCAATTACGGACTTTGGTTCGCGAATTTACGAAGTACGATTATAAACTTACGATCGAAATCCTATATGTTTCTTCCACATTCTATAATATTATTATAAATAATATAATTTCTGCATTAAATTGAATAATGAAAATATAATATTGTAGGAGTGTTATTAATAATATTACATTTTTCACAAAAAAAAAAGCTTTATCCACAAATATTTGTACTAAAATATTTATCATATTCAAGATTCATTATGATAGACTTCCTATAGCTGTGAAACGATGAGAAGATAAACGAGTCAATAAGCACGAAATTATTATATAAATCATAGAGAACTGTTTAATTTATACCAGGGTTTTACGATCGATTATGATAATTCTTTCAGCCTAAACACATACGATTTATTCCGATATACTTTCTGTAATTGTGAAACGACAGAAAATAATAGAATGACTCTATTGATGCCTCTTTGATTGCGAACGATTAAGGTTGAATCATATATTAATGATATAACACGATACACCACAAAAGGACGAAAATTTACAAGTGACGAAACGTAAATTCAATATAAAATACTATAAATCCGTTGGTGCGCCATGCATACCGATAACGTATCTATCATATTTAATCCATAGAAAACGAAAACTATAGGAAACTAATAACAATGATTCAATTTGTATAAATTTATCATTTATTTGTCCGAATAGATAGAGATGATAACATACGATTAAATCCCATTCAAATTCTATCGATCTGTATCAGTCTCTATAATATATTTTTCCAAATTTGTTCTCCGTCACGGTTGATTTTTCGTATAAAAAACGAGAAGCATTCACAGCAGAATACCTAGGCACAGTGAACGCTTCTCGTCTGTGGTCAGTGACATCAATTCGTTGTACAATGTCGTTGTAAGTGCGAGTGAGATAGTTGAATCCTCCCGAAGTGTTATTTTTTTTAGTGTCTTTTTTTTTAAAAAATTTTATTACTAAATATTACATTATTTAGTTAATAAACATTACGACTTGCAATTTGTGTCTAAATAAAAATAAACTTTTTAAAAGAAGTTTCAATTGTTATCGTTATGAAAAATATATTCACGAAATAGCGTTCATATTTTTTTATTTACACTTTCTGAAGTTTTCTGTAATCTTTAATGTGCCATATCTATATGTAAACAGTATGCATGCAATAAGTGTAGTGCCTCACTATACATATTTACACTTACGTTTCGCTTGGCATGTCGCGTAGGTTCGTGATGTCCGCTCAATATTCAAATTACGATTACGCCATATGTTCAGGTATTTACTCATACGTACCATAATAATACCCTACATCGCAAAAATGTAACCAAAATAATCAGTACAATCGGTCCATTGTTGCCACATTTTGTCTCAACAATAACAGTAACTTTATTTTGTTATTAGAATATCATTGCTTGCATGATTCATTGTTGATATTGTCATTCAGACGAATAACCTCAAAATTTTGCATTTCTGCAAAATTGCTGAAAGTTTTGCGAAAAAAGGGAAACTAAACGCGAAAATTAAATCAGCGAGATTGTAATGTGTCATCGATATTATTTATATTCCGAGGAAAAAATAACATTCAAATTTCGAGTTTCTCCAAAATCACAGCGAACTTCTAAATAATGGTGTAAACAAAACCCAAAAACTTCACTGACATTCCGCTCTAATGTCGTAATTTTCGCATCTCACAAAAAAAATGGGTGCAAACAATTTAAAAATGCGAAGATTTTAGCTATTTATCTAATTGGCGAATCATGGAAGTCGATAATCATAGGTTATCGGCAAAATAGTTTCTGATTGGCTGTTGCAAAGAATTTTGATTTAGTTAGCCAATTAGAAAGTAGAATACTATGTCGCTGTAATTGGTAAAATCGTTTTCGTTTGTAAACAATGCCCCGGCTATTCATTGTTAGGGTCATTCCATACTAATTGGGCCACCAAAATTTAGCATAGTCGCAAAAAGTGTTCATAATGTTATCAAAAGTTGTTTAGAGCATCACGAACATCCATAAATTATTTCAGAATTTTAGGACCTATGGTTTACCCAAAATTTAATAACGATTTTTTTCATTTCGTTTTTATTCAATTCGCTGTATATTTAAAATTACCGATCGTAGAAAAAATATGTACCTGTACAAAATTTAAGTTTTTAAATTTAATTTTTAATAAAAATATTTCCATAATCGATCAAAAAAAATTTCCGATATTTTTTGACAAAATAAAGCAATAATATATATATTTTCTTTTGAAGCAGACCATTCCATTTTTTCTCAAAATTCCACAGACTTTTCATTATTATGCTTATAACTGCAGAAAAATTGGGGTGATGGGAAATGAATGGCCTGCTTTGTATGGAATGATGAATCAATTATTATTAGTGCCATATCGGATTGATCATAACATTATGATTTGTAATAAATTTGTGAAAAAATTTTCAGACATGGACCAAATCGGCGAGCCACCGAGAGCTCAGCGCCTTGAGGGCTTTGATTTATTGCTGGGAACGACCCAATTTTTTGGTGGAGTTTTAATAGTCCTTATGGCAGTTTGGCTGACCCACTATCGTGGTGGTTTTGCTTGGACTTCCGATCCCAAGCATGAATTCAACTGGCATCCTTTGCTTATGACCATCGGTCTCGTGTTTCTTTATGCAAATGGTAAACAGTTGTAATTTTCCATCTTTCCACTTCTTCAAATAATTTCACTCAACCTTTTGCTATTTTTTGCAGGAATGCTCATATACAGATCTCAGAGAAACAGACGAAAAAAAACACTGAAGCTCATTCATGGAGGCACAATGATATTTACTATTGTTCTGACTATTGTCGCTCTTGTGGCAGTTTTTGACAGCCACAACTTGGCTGTACCGCCCATACCCAACATGTATAGCCTTCACAGTTGGGTTGGATTAACCAGCGTTATTTTATTCTGTTGTCAGGTGAGCAAAATATTTTCTTGGTATTTTTAGTAAAAATGGAATAAGTTTTTAAAAAGTTGTAAAATGTAATTTGTTTTAAATTTTGTAAAATGAAATTTACAAAAAAACTGTCATCAAAATAGTAGCTGGAAATACAATTGTGTACTTCCGATTTTTTTAATCAGCTCTATTTTATTATAACAATTATAACAATTTATTATGTAATGCAAAATAAATATATAGCAATTTATAATAATAGATAAATTCAGTCTTTGTTCGAGTAAGATAATAAAAGACAATAAAATAAAAAAAGTAAGATTACATTTTTTTTTATACATTATTATTATTATTATTTGATCTTCATGTGAAGTGGTAACGACGTTTTCTTTGATAGAATTATCTCTGTAATCTTATAGGTCCTTTATTTTTGTGAAAAATGATGCCATTCTAACTCTAACTGATGTTAACTTTAACAAAATAATATTCAGCGATCGGCGATACTCAATTTGACAAAGATCGATAGAAAGAATCAGTTTATAGTAATTGCATTTTTCAAAGTTTTCTCTGTGTTTTGTTATAGAAATAATTGAGCGAACAAACTAAAATTTGAAACACATACGTAATAACAATCAGGGATATTAGGAATAAAAATTGATGGATATCAATAAAGCCTCATAGTACATTAAATTTTTATATTCACAATATTCAAAGTGTGCATAAATAAAAGTACCTTAACTCGTAATTGTTTCAAGCAATTGATCTAAAATCTATTCCACTAGTTATGCAGTAAATTCTTCTGCGACTTGCAATATTTGACAAAAAAAACATTGAAGCAATGAAATTTTAGAGGACTTTGAATTATTAATTATTAATTATGTACTTAAATTTCGTGGAACATCGTTCTAAAGATTCCAAAGATAAAAAACAGGAACTTGCTTATTGCCCTCGTGTAATTCCCCACATTTTCTAAAGCCTTTTTCACTCTCCATAACAAAGCTGAAGTAAATATTGGTACAGTGTCTTTAAACATTTTTTTTATTATTATTTTTTTATATTGTGGGCTTACCGGTCTATGAAAGAGATTATTGAGCTAATAGCTCCGATAAGTTTGATGAGGCTTGATCTATTTATCAACAATGAAAAGACAATATCGACAATAATAATTTGCAGTGGCTGGCTGGTCTTACCTCTTTCCTATGGCCAGGAATTAAAACTCCTCTACGAGCGTCTTATCTACCGATTCACGTATACTTCGGTACAGCTGGATTCGTCGGTGTTATCGCCACGTGTCTAATCGGGCTCAACGAGAAAGGTTTCTTTCTGCAGTACGAGTACGTAAAACACTTGCTATCACAACGTCATTTCAACTTCTTGCAATTTTATTCTAACAGTTTAAACCCAATTTCATAAAATCATTTACTGATTTATCTCTAAAAAAATCATAATGACGTTCTTCGTTGATAATAATAAAACTTATTTTCTCAACAGCTCTGATCCTTACTCGAGTTTCAGCTCCGAAACAATTATGATAAACGTAATCGGCCTCTTTTTCATAATTTTCGGAGCTCTGACTGTTTACATTGTGAGCCAGGAACGCTACAAACGACAGGGAATCCCCGAGGACACGGATCTTATCGTTTCAGGAGGAAACTAGATCTCTCAACACTTCTCAATACTTCTCAACACTTCTCCCCTTTTTTACAGTTGATATCAATGGTCAACATATTACCTAATTTGTATCGTTGACTTTAATGGACAACATATTCCCCAATTATTATCATTGATTGTACGGTCCAACTAATCATTCTCATGATTGTTCGACGTCGTTTCAATTAAATTAAAGCTTTCCGGTGCTACATGAAACGGTATATCAAATGATATTATAAAGTGGAGACGTTTCGATATTGCGGTATTTTTTCTTAATCTAATATTTATTGTGATCGTGTAATCTCAAATCGCTCGAGCTTCGCAAATTAATAGCACAGCGAAAGACGTATTTGGCCATAAAAATGGTGCTTATTGTCGCATAATCTACAATCGCCCGACCAACGATCTTCGCGAATTAAGTGTAAAGCGGAAGATACGGAATCGGTAAAAAAAAGGTGCTTATCGTCGTACAAATATAGCATAAGTGAAAAAGATATTTATATATAACTATATCTACGAAATTTGAATTTAAAAAAAATCCAATCGTTTTTTTATAAATTTATGATCGCTGTATCACACGATAAAGAACCAATAAAAAATTCTGTTCTTTTAATATATCTCGTTTCTTTTCTCACCGTTTCACAGCTATAAGAAGTCTATCATAATGAATCTTGAATATGATAAATATTTGAATCCAAAGATTTGTGGATGAAACTTTTTTTTGCGACGAATGTAATATTATTAAGATTACTCCTGCGATTGTATATTTTTATTCTTAAAATTCATACGAAAATTATATTATTTATAATAATATAGGACATAGAAGAAACATATAGGATTTCGATTACAGATTTATGATAGTACTTCGTAAATTCGCGAAACAAAGTCCGTATTCGGAACGATAGAATTTTTTTAAATCGTTTTTTATGATTGCTTTTTACCAGGGATGTACAGTGTGAAGATTCGACCCGTGCAACGAAAACGAATTGCAATGAAATCTGATCTTTAGATAGTTCGATTTTCAAGAGTTTCATTTCTATCCATGTATTTTAACGTGATCGGTTAGCTGAATCCTCGCAGTGTTATTCTCCGCCACGGTTAATTTTTCGAAAAAAAGGTGAGAAGTACTGACTGTAGACTTCTTACATGCAGTCAGTACTTTTCGTATTTTGCTCAAAATATCCATTGTGACCAAGAAAAACGCTTTACAGTTTCTGTTAACGGCCGAGCAGTAGCACATCATCTTAAGGGGAGGTGAAATCAACTCAGTCGGTAACAAAAACTGTAATCAATCTTTCAGGGGACACCGAACGTTTTTTGATAAAAGCAAAGTGTTACATCATTAGCCTCTTAATTCTGCATGATGTAAAACTTTCCTTTTTCCCGAAAAAGATCAAGTTTCTGAGAATTCTCGCACTCATGGAGGTTTTTCCTTCTCTTAAGATGTGTTAGTGCTCAGTCCGTCATTTAGCTCAGTAATTCGCTTGCGAGAAACGTTTCAAGTCATTGGCCATCTAGCGGAGCAAAACCGGTTATTGCGCGCGCATCCGAAGTTAAGCCGCTAGATGGCGAACGGGCCAAAACGTTTCTCGCAAATGAGTATTCGCCGTTCTGTGTATAAATATGGGCGAACGTAAGTTATTGTCCGCCCATATACTGCCGTGGGTCATTTCTACTGTTTATCAGTGGCACGATGGATTCTGCAAATTACCATGGTACTAAAAATTCCGTCGAGCCGTAATTTCTACCGCTATTTATACAAATTACAAAACATTACGCAATTTCGAGATTTTTCGAAATGTACATCGGCGTTTTTGCGGTGATCAAAACAGCAGAATTGCTGTGCGGAAAAGTGCAGAAAACACTGAGGTGGTTTTTGTGGTAATTTCAACCTGAAACCACGAACCCACTAGGACTTTCCGTTTTCCCAAAAAACATCAAATTTTCGAGAATTTCCTCAAGGTGATGTGAAACGTGTATGAGTGCGAGAGAGACAAGACTATCTTGCGATCTCAAATTTCTTGGCGATGGTTGTTTAAAAAAATGAAAGACGAGAACGTCGCCCTGCAGAATTCTTGGGCGGAGGGCAACGTTCTCGGTTTTCATCCAAACAATGAATCGTGGCAGAGAAATTCGGATTAGAGTTTTTGTTACCAACTGAGTCGTTTCAGATCACCTTAAGGTGATGTGACACATGTTCGAAAACTGCTGGGAAACTGCAATCGGTATAAAAAACTGTAATCAAAACTACTCAGTGGCGCTTAATATTTTAGATGAAAAAAAAATACGTTTTACTCCGTCGTAGATAGACGAAGTCAAAGCTAATTTGCTTTTGTCTGAAATATTAACCGGCTTTGAGTAGATTTGATTATAGTTTTCGATATCGATTGCAGTTTTCGAACATGTGTCACATTACCTTAAGGTGAGGTGAAACCTACTCTCAGTCGGTAACAAAAACCGTAAAAATATCAAGTTTCTAAAGATCATATCAAGTTTCCTAAAGATCATGGATGTTTCGCCTTTCCTTAAGAGCATGTGAAACACCTTCCCCCCCCGAATATTCTGTTCTCAATCGGTATCAAAAACTGTAATCAACTTTTTTCATGCATACTGAAATTTTACAGCTTCAAAAAGAGTGTTACTCGTTTTTATCATTCTCTCTCGCTCTACCGCGAGCGCCAATGGCGCTTTCTCACTCGCACTCACGGCGACTTCGACAGTGTAACACATCACCTTAAGGTGATGTGCTACATTGATCGAGTAGTCGTCGTGAGTGCGAGTGGGAAAGTACCATTGGCGAGAAAGAACGACAAAAACGTGTAGCACATCACAATAACCAGAGATTATATTAACTGTTAAGGTAGTTCGGTGATGAACAGCTTTTGCAAAAAGTAATTTATTTCATGTTTTTAATCAAAAGATCGATCTTTCCTGTGTCGATTGATAGCCGAAATATTGAATTTGACCGTCCCGTTGTCAAAATATTAATTATTTAAATCACCTATTTCAATGTGAGAGTGTAGAAAAAGAGTTTTTATTTTGTGAATAACACGTAATTGCAAAAAAGCTGTTCCAAAAAGTATATTTAAAAAACATAACAATCGAAGGAGAAGATTCTGAGGAAGTATAGAGAGATATCGCAAATGAAAGAAAGATTTGCTATTTGCGCAGCGCCGCATCTATCCCACCTCTACCTTCACGCCGAACTACCTTAAAGTTTTATTGTGGTTTGGGGCAGAATTAGAATAAAATGTAACAGTGATTATACCATAAGTTAACGTAGTGAAGACTTCAGGATCCGGGCCCAGAATTCTGCAGTCAATAAATATACTTGACTTGCTTACACTATCGCGTCTTTTTTTTCTGTTGAGATCCAAAATAGCGAATTGAATACAACATTGTTTGTAAGATACAAAGTACACGAAAGATACAAAAAGAGCGAACGCCCTGGTAAAAATATATTATAGAGATTGATACAGATCGATAAAATTTGAATGGGATTTAATCGTATGTTATCATCTCTATCTATTCGGACTTTGATCAATTTATACAAATTGAATAGTTGTTATTAGTTTCCTTTAGTTTTCGTTTTCTATTGATTAAATACGATAGATACGTTATCGGTATGTATGGTACACTAACGGATTTATAATATTTTATAATTTTTTTAAACTGATTTTTCAATAAATTCTTAGACCTCTTATTATCCGAAATCAATGCTCTTATTGGTATCTTGATATGCTTGATTATTTATTAGATTTTCTCGTATCGCGAAGTACTCAATACGGATAAAATAAAATTTTCGGTAAGGAATGTATACGTGAAGCATTCTTACAGAGTTAATTAACATATTAAAATATAATAATTTAGTAAGAAACATGCTAAAAAACTGCTCAATTTCCTGTTGTTACTCATAAGTACGTGAAGCGGCTTATATATTATTGATGTATATTATATTACAAGGACGAGTTTGGATGGAATAGTTAGGCAGTCTATCAGAGATCAGGAAAGTTAAGCAGTTGAGCCGCGGTCACTACAAAGATGGGTGACCAGAAAAAAAATGTAATTATCCGGTCGATTTCTTTGTTTTTGCTTGGAATAGTACATCATGGGTATATACGTACAATTGCATATTTTTATTATTAAATTAAATACAAAAATTATATTATTTATAGTAATATTACAGGATATGGACGAAAGATATAGGATTTCGATCGTAAATTTATGATAGTACTAAGTAAATTCACGAACCAAAGTCCGTATTCGGAACGATAGAATTTTTTATAATCGTTTTCTATCATTTATTTTTACCAGGGACGTCTTCTTATCAAGATTAAGATCGTTGCAAGATCACAAAAGAATAAAGTTCAGGGATATCTAATTTGGATAATTCCGAAGGTGGCACAGAATAATGAAAACATTAAACGATAAACTAGTTCACAACAAAATAGGGTTTCGAACCTTATTTGACTGAATTGATTGATAGTTTCTCTTGTAGTTCGAGATTTCAGCCTTATTTAACCGAGCCACTGCTGTAGTCAAGTGGAAATCTGATTGGTCATTGGATGAGGAGGCGTGTTATGTATTATCAACTCTATGGTGGTATTATCGCATCGAGCGTCTCTGACTTCTCGTAAAAATTATAAACAAAATCGTAAAAAGTGACGTATTCTTGAGACAGCGATAAAAAAAAACGTAGAATTAGAATAAAACTAAGAGGAATTGCTAAGTTTGTAGAGAATATTTTTCGGAACGAGACAATCAATGGTTAACCAAATACCTGTGCCACAGGCCAAATACGAATTATTGAGTGACGTCCGACAGTGAGTTGCAATTTATCTTATCATTTGCTTTGTTTGAAGTTTCTTATCACGACTTTTAGTAACATAGCTTTTATTTTAATTACCACCCTCAACTTCTCCTCCCTCCCCTTTTCGTCCTGTTGCTGTGACCGTCATGTACTAAGCGAATCCTCGTGTGTGGGATTTGTATTGATTTTAGCTATTGTTAGAAATGTTAGAATGCAACCCCCTCGTCTATCTCCTCTCCCTCTCCTCTATTAGGGTGGTTTCGATCTTTTCTGCATAAAATTGCCGCAACATCGTAACAAGCAACGGAGTTTAATGTGGCCGCGAAATTAACCGGAAATCGCGCTTCGGATTTAAATAATTCGATTTTCATATAGCGGTATTTGAATATTATTTTTGTTTATCAAGAATACACAACATTTTTACTAAATATAGGCTTGGAAAATAAATTTTAAATACACTTAAAAATACGTGTTTAAATACGCTTTAAAACAGATTTTCAAATATGCTTTAAAATAAATTTTTTAATACGCTTTAAAATAAATTTTTTAATACGCTTAATTTTGGGTTTTGAAATGTGAGGGATTCTTTTTGTTTTCATTTTTATTAATTTTTTATTTATTTAAATTTATTCAGATTAATTTTATTTGTTTAGAACTCACTGGAAGAATCGGGTGCTCTGTCTTGCTCTGACCTTTGTTATTTTTGGATCTTTCTTCATCACTTACGCCTGGTTCAACATTCTGACGTTCAACACTCCAACCGATTCTGCACCATTGTTTCCTGAGTCTCGTTTTGGAGATGCCAAGATTGCTCCGTGGTTACGTAGGGCTAGGATGTACGCCGAATCGACGAAGGAGAACCAGAATGCGGACAGGAACTCAACCATTGCCCAGACCGAACACTTCGGTGGCGGCAGGGCCACCAGGTAAACCTTGGTTCATGAAAAATAATAAATCTCATTTTTTTGTTAATAGACATGAGCAAAATTCTATTTGCACAATACTAAAATATAAATTTTGTACAAAAGCATTTCTGTGCAAATTAACTTTTATTTAAATTAATTTTTGTGGAAATTAAATTGTATGTGAATTAATTATATTATAATAATATATAGTTATAATATAATATAAGATTCTATCGTAAGTAGTCATTAAAATTTTAAGTGTAAATCTGGAATTTTCTGAACTGTTCACTCCATGCCAAAAATTAATACTGTGTAAAAGGAGAAATCCGTTAATAAATTAAATTAAAATTAAATTAAATTTTTGTGCAAATAAAATCTTATTTAAATTCATTTTTGTGCAAATAAAATTTCATTTAAATTCATTGCCATGCAAATCAAATTTTATTCAAATGAAATTTCTTGCAAATCAAATTTTATTTAAATGAAATTTCGTGCAAATCAAATTTTATTTAAATGAAATTTCCTGCAAATCAAATTTTATTGAAATTAAATTTCGTGTAAATTTAATTTTATTTAAATGAATTTTTGTGCAAACCAAATTGTGTTTAAATGAATTTTTGTGCAAATCAAATTTTATTTAAAGTAATTTCAGTACAACTGAAATTTTATCCATATTATATTTTGAGCAAAGAAAATTTTATCCAAATGTACCTTGATTTGAATAAAATTTTATTCAACTAATGTTGCATTAATGGAAACATTCTGATAGAATTTTATTCAAATAAAGCGGTATTGATTTCAAAATGTATTCAAGTTATATTTCAATAACTTTCAATGAGATGGAGGTAATTTTTAATAATCTCATTTTTGAGCAGTCAGATCGTCGTCTGCTACTATACAATACCGAGAGACTTGAACTCGTCGTGGGAGCTCGGTCCGTCGCACATTGACCCTCGTATTTGTACGCATATTATCGTGGGTTTTGCGAGCGTGGTGAACAGCACCATCAGTTTGGGCGATGCTTCGTCAATTTACGAGAAAGTCGCGAGCCTAAAGAGCCGCGAGCCCAAACTCAAGGTGATGATCAGTGCCGGTGGAATGGACGAGCTCCACGAGGGTTTTCCGGAAATGGTAAAGACTCACGCAAACAGAAAACGGTAAGAAATTTCTTTAGCATCACCTTATTGCCAGTATTTTTGTTTGCTCCTTTTATTTATACTTTTCGTACTCTAAATTTCAATTTTTTATTTTACTAGACAAGTTATCATTTCGTGGTGAACTAATTCGACGTCGATTTTTTTTTGGTGTTCCATTTTCTGTAATATCTCATATTACCTTCATCATCTTTTTATTAAAATTTTTTAAAGCTAAAATTATTGAATTAAAAAAAAATTTTTAACCAAAATCAAAATTTCCGATTAGTTTATTTACTAAATTTTTACCTCCTCATAGGAGAAACTTTGTTTTCGTGAAATTTGTTTTTTTTTTTAGATTTTCGTTTTCCAATAAAATTCAAACATAATATTATTTATTATTGGATTTTGAATTTTTAGAAAAAAGTCTCTAGGTTCTCTAATTTCCGCAAATTTGTGGCGCTCGAGCTATGTCATTTTTTTTTGCAAATAAAGCCATGCTAAAGAAGTATCGGTAATGAATTTAGAATGAATCTACAAACAGGTTTGGTTTTTATGGTATTTCGAATCTTCAAAAAAATCAACGTCTTTTTCTAAATCTGTTCAACCAACACTAAATCAATTCAAGCGTTGCCAAAGAACAAGAAAAAATATATGAACGTGATATTCATTTACTTATATAAAACAAGGATGCAAACTAGAGTATTGCACCTTTATTTTGGACTTTAGTCCTGCATTTTAAACCCACGAATTTTCAACAGATTCATCAGATCAGTTCTTAACGTAACGAAAGCTTTGAATCTCGACGGTCTTGACATAGACTGGGAATTTCCAGCCTGGATGGGTGTCAACGATAGGCAGAAAATATATTTTGTTCAGTTGCTTGAGGAAACACGACGAGAATTCGATCGCAGCGGTCGTAAGCTTTTGTTGTCAGTCGCAGTCGCGGCTGTTGTTGCGATTGTCGATCAGGGCTACAACGTTCCTGAAATTGCTGAGTACATTTAATTATTTATTTAAAAAAAAATCAATGGTAGAAAGATATCGCAAGTTTTTGCACTCATAATGAGAGATATTCCATTTATTTCTTCCAGACACGTCGACTTTGTCAATCTAATGTCATACGATTATCACTTCTACGTGTGGTATTTTCCGATAACGGATTTAAACGCTCCACTTTATCCGCGAAGCTCCGAGAGCGGATATCTCACGACTTTGAACGCTAATTATTCAGCTAATTATTGGTTGGCCAAGGGAATGCCACGAGAAAAACTCGTGGTCGGTATACCAACGTATGGACACAGTTTCGAGCTTGTAAACGCTAAGAATCACAATCTCTTAGCTCCCGCCAAAGGTTTTGGGAAATTAGGAGAGAAGGGATTTGTCTCCTACTCGACTATATGTTCCTTCCTCGAAATCGGCGCTACCAGACAGTTTGATCCAGAAAGCAAAGTCCCTTATGCTTTTAAGTTCAACGAGTGGGTGTCCTACGACGATACGGACAGCGTTTTACAAAAGGTCAGAAAATTTGATCCTTATAATTTAAGAAGTGAAAAAATTGTGATAAACAGAAAAATGAGCTCTGAGTGTTACTAGTATTATTATTATTGCATTCCCTAATAACCTTTTAACTTCTAAAGTTCCAAGTTTGCTGCATTTAGGGAGTGACAGTTTTTGAAACCATTTTTAAAAAATTCTGACGTTTGTACAAGATGCAACACTACAGAATTCAGATGATTTTGTTTAAAATCGATGAACAAAGCAATAGCCTAAAATAATCTTGCGTTATTTATAAAATGTTTGCGGAACAACCGACCATGAACTGCAATTCTGTTTCATTTCTTTCCATTTTTAACTGATTTTTTTCGAAAAATTAGCTTATAAAATCTACTCAAACGTTTACTCACTATGAGTTACAGCTTAAAAATGTTCATATCTACTACAGGATTTTTGAAAATAATTTCAAATCTAATAATTGCAGGACAAAATTTTTATTTACAAAATTCATGAAAAAAAAAATATCAGTAAAAAAAACTAAAAAAAATTGCTTCCTCATTGTTGTTGGATTTTTACAAATCTACCTCTATGAGGAAGCATGTTAATCTATTTTGGCTTCCTCAAGCAGGAAGCTTTGTAAAAATACAACAATAACGAGGAAGCAATTTGCATAATTCTTAACGGATTAACGTCAAATTCACTCCCAATCTTTATTTAAAAACAGTCCACTTGTGGACCAAATTTGAGCCCGATATCTTAAAAATTGCGAAAGTTAGAGCACGAACAAAAGATGTCAAAAAAATTTTAAAATGCCATAAATTGTGAACTCCTTAACGGATTGACACCAAATTTAATCCCAAACATTATTTGATAACAGTCTACTTCTGGTCCAAGTTTTGAGCCGGATATCAAAAAATTGCGGGAGTTAGAGCCCGAGCTGACATTCTCCAAAAAATTCAAAATGCCACAAATTTTGAACACATTGATGGATTAACTCAAAATTCGATCCCATGTCCTGTTTACCGACAGTTTACTCGTGGTTTAAATTTGAGCCCGATATCTTAAAAATTGCGACGGCTATCGTGCTAACAAAAAATTGTGCACATACGCACACACATACACATACAGACATTTTTTCTAAACCACTTTTCTCGAGGTTTTAGACCATTCTATTCTTTTTTTTTAGGTTTTAGTCCTCACATGAAAATCTCGAAAAAAAAAAAAATTTTCCCGAAAACAAAGCTTCCTCTATGAGGAAGCAAAAATTAAAAGTATTGTTTGAGCATATAGAATAGTATAACAAATTATGTAGTGAATTGGAAGAGGTCAGGGTTGAACGCTTACTGAGTTGGCCATGAATATGGGGTATTCCCGGCCAACTCAGTAAGAAACGAAAATGTTAAAAGTACATTTATTAAAAGTTGTATTTTTCTACTTTTTTCTATGAATATCGACCTGAAAAAAAATTCATGTAAATCGCATTCCAGAATTGTTATCTAATTAAAATTTGTATTCATTGTTTAGTAATTTGTATAGTAGTAATTAATATTTTGAACTTGCGGTTTTGCAGGCCGAGTGGATAAAGGACAACGGTTTCGGTGGTGCTATGGTGTTTTCGCTGAATACCGACGACTGGAACGCGAGCTGTCCTGGCAAAAATAATGAAACTTTTCCTTTGACACGAACGATCGCACGAGCCGTACGCGGCACGCGCTTTAAGAGAATTTCGCGAGGGTTATAAAACATTCCTCAATATTTGTCTTCAACCATCGCACATTCCACTTTTGCCTCCCTGCATTAAAATTCACTCCTCGGTGAAAAATAATTGTCAATACCAAATGAATGATAACAAGAGGAAGTAACTAATATAATGCGCTATTTAATTAATAATTAAACAAAGGGAATATATCGCGCGCGCGGCTGTGAAAATCGCTTGCGAAATCTTCCCGAGCCATATTGTGATAAATATAAGAATATAAACGTGTTAATATCAACGTCCGTATGCTCTCGATACACTAAACGTAAATTTTTATCTCGCTCCATTTTACTTTCTTATTTTTTGTATATAGATACTTATAAATATATATATTATACTGTTTCGATGCACGAGCATCTCAGATAGAACGTCGTCCGAGGCTCGCATTCCATGTAAACTTTACGCGTCCAATAGCGAATAAAAATATGTATTTATGAACGTTAAAGAACGAGAAACAATCTAGTCTCATCCTCTTCGTAAAAAAATCGTGTTTCATTATTTTGGCCGGTCAAAAAATCTTACCAAAAATCGTGCGTTTGTAGAAGTTTTATTTTTGAAAAGGTTTTTTTTTGTATGGAAAAGAGAAAAATGACAGTCCTATAATTTCTTTCAGGCTTTTCATATCACTTCAGTCACTAAAGAAAAACTTTTCTTTAAATGATTGAAAAAATCAGGTTATACAATTCTAACAAATGAACAAAGCGGGTTTTTTCGAGCTGTATTTACATTTTTTGAATTTTTTTTCACTTATATTGAGTTTTTTTGGGGACAGTCTATCGTGTATGAATTTTTTTATCACGAAAATTAGATGTTTTTTACGGCATATAAGTAAATTTATTCAGATTTAATTAACTAATTAATTCGAAAATACATTTTATTGGAAACAGCATTAAAATATATATTTTTTTATATTTACGTAAACGTTATGTCTTTCAAGGATTGCGTTTCCTATGAGCCTTATGTATGGGGAAAATGAAAAAAGAAAAAAGGGTTCTTTCAACAAACGCTCTTCTGTTAAAAAAGATAGAGTATTAATTCGTGATGTATTACACATTTCTGTTATTCGCATTAAGAGCATGTGAAACACCTTTCCTCCATACCCCCATACTGACCGTACATTTTATAGCTTCGAAAAGAGTTTCATCGAATGCGAATATCACTGGAGCATTCGATCAAACTCTTTTTCAAGCTGTAAAATGTCAGTATACGTAAAAAAAAGTTGATTACAGTTTTTATTACCGACTGCGGTATTTCACATGCTCTTAAGGGCATGTGGCGCAGATGTGATACAGAATCAGTCGGTAAAAAACCGGTTTCCCTATTTTCTCCGCAACTATTAATATTTCGGACAAAAACGAATTAGGTTTTCGTAACCAATAGATAGATGCATGAAAACCTAATTTGCTTTTGTCCGCAATATTCACAGTTGGGGAGAAAATAGGGAAACCGGTTGTTTACCGACTGAGTCTGTGCCACATCCCCTTAAGGTGATGTGAAACATGTCGGACAACCGCAATCGGTATCAGAAACTGTAATCAAGTCTACTCCGAGATAGTTGATATTCTATCTATAAAAGAGCGGAAACTAATCTACTTTTGTCTAGAATATCAACTATCTCTGAGTAGACTTGATTACAGTTTTTGATACCGATTGAGATCGGGATGTTGGGGGGGGGGGGGGGGGGGGGGGAGATTTCACGTGCACTCGACCACCCCGGTCTCAATTGGTAATAAAAACTGCAACGAACTTTTTCTATACATACTGACATTTGACAGCTTCATAAAGAGTTTCATCGAATGCGTATATCCCTGGGGCATTCGATGAAACTCTTTTTGCGAGAGAGAACGACCAAAACGTGTAGCACATCACATTAATGTGATGTTCTAAACGTTTGTCATTGTCTCTGGCTTCACTGCGACTGAAAATGGCATTTTCTCTCTCGCACTTACAGCGACTCAGTCGGTATAACTATACGTCGTCTGTATCCGACTTTATCCCAAAAAAACAACGCAGGAACAACAACGCTTTACAGCTTCTGTTACCGACCGAGCAGTGTCATATATATTGTTGATTATTCTACAGTAAAATTTTGTTTCGAATTATGCTCTTAATTAAGAGGGGAGCCTGCTTTGGAAGCTTCAAAAAATCGATTTTTTTTGCATAAATGTTTTCCTAAACTATCCAAGAATGTGTCCCTAAAATTTGAGAAGCAAATTCGAAATATTTTCGGAGTTACAGAAGAAATAGTGAGCAAGCGTCGAGCAGGTATACGAGCGGCCGGATCGCTCGGAGCGCGCGCGCTCCACCCCTCGATCTATTGTACGTATTATAATTCAAAGGGACTAACGGTCCTTCGAGGCACTATTAACTATTCGTAAAAGGTCTTTATGGAGCTATGGTAGGGATAAAAGTATGTATTATAACGGTATATATGAGCTTGCTGCGTCGGCTTGAGCAAAGCTACATTTAGCATTTAAGTTCAGTTTTGATTTGTCTTTCGGCACGTGAACATCTTGAAATCATGCAGAGCTATCCAAAAGTGAGCAAATCTTCAAGTGAACGAACTGAAAAGCCACGGAAGCGCAGATTCTATGGCAATCAGTTTCATAATGTTTCGTCATCGGACAATGGAGAAGCTAATACTAGCCGTAGTGAAAACAAATTGGCGTCAGCGACTACGGACGATGTTATAATTTATCCGTCTCATTGCTATCGGATAATGGAGTTTGTCTCGGTGTTTTTAGCAATTTCTGAGTTAGTTATTTGGAATTCGTGTAAGCAGAGAATAACGTTTGCCGAAGGCGGCCATTGAGGTCTAGGATTGAAAATCGTTTTGTCGTGTAAATGCGGTAAACGAGAAATTCAACCCGGACCGTTAATTCACACCGACTACGAAATCAACAGAAGAATTGTGTTCGTCATGAGGCTTTTGGGTGTCGCGCGAGAAGGCATTAACATTTTTTGTGGCCTTATGGATATATCTCAAGGCTTAGTAAAATCGACGTATGACCAAATCGTGCAACACTTGTATACAGCGTCGAAAACAATGTTTGAGAGCGCCTGCAAAAAAGCCGTCGAAGTGGAAAAAGATCTTAACGTACAAAATGAAAGACCAGCTGACCATTTAAAAGTTTCGGGCGATGGATCGTGAAAGAAACGTGGATATACTTCATTGTGCGGTGTAAGTACACTTATTGGGTACTACAGTGGCAAAGAGATCGATCTCGACGTTAAAAGCGGATATTGTCATACCTGTGCCATCAAGAAAAATACATTGAACGACGATGAGTTTGAAAATTGGTATGAAAACCATAAAGAAAATTGTTCTTCGAATCACGCAGGTTCGGCCGGGAAAATGGAAGTTGATTCGATGTTGGAAATGTTCTCAAGGTCCATCGAGAAATTTGGAGTAATGTATAGTAATTACATTGGCGACGGCGACTCCAAAACATTTCTTGGCATCCTGAACAGTGATCCGTACGGCGACAAGTGCACAGTGACCAAAAACGAGTGCGTGGGACATGTACAAAAACGCATGGGTACTCGTCTCAATTCCACTGTGTGGCACATGACACCTAAACACCTTCACTCAGGCATTAAAATCGTCGAGATTGCTGCTTACATCGCTGGAAGAATGTTCAATGAAGACTACAGTGCACCATTGAAAACCATGCAGTTACTAGATTTGAAAATTGGACAGCAATGCAACTATTTCGCCGAGAGAGCCGACAAGGATCGCGTCACCCGAGAAAACAGGCGCGCTTCATTTTCAAGTAAAGAGGCCAGAACAGCCCGCAGACACAAACATCTGGGCGAAAACCAGTTTTTTTAAGAGTCTGAAGGGCAACTCTATGAACCAGGAATCGCTGATTAGCATCTCAGATAGGAATATCTGGTTGCGCAGACAGCTCGGTGGCGACATGGAACGGCTCGCCGTGTCGGCACGGTGCCGTTAGGTGCTTTCAAATGTGTCGGCATTGTGACGGCACGGGGTGCTGATGCTGCACTGAGCTCCCACGGGTTCGGTACGTCGTGCCACTGCAAAATGTGTTGATACCGTGCAGGCACAGTGCTTAGTCGGCACGCCGTGTCGTCACAATGCCGTCTCATTTTAAAGCACCTTATTAATGCGGTGAGTTCAAGAAAATTACGATTTTTTATATTCGAAAACTTTAACGCGCGATTTCTCGGTTTTTCATTTTTAGGATTTTTCCTATTTGACGGGAAAGATAGGGAAAAAATTAAACGTCCTATCGAAACGAGACAAAATGGATTGTATTTGGGATTAAATTCTCTTCTAGTAAAACCTAAAAAACCTTAAGAAAATTAAGATTAACCCATTTTTAAACAATTTAAAGTGAATTTTCTTTTTTCAAAAAAAATGATTTTTTTTTCAATTTGTGAAAAATTGTTGAATTTTTCACTTTTTGTTGAATTTTCTTGGTTTAACTAGAAGCTATACTATTGAGAAATAAACACTTTTTTAGGTTCTTTGTTTCAGATGGAAATTGCGACCTGCATCTTTCCCGGCGCACGACAAATGCACACTCGAGGCGCCTCGGCGAAATGCTTGTACCAGGCATAATATGACATGTATCTTGTGACGTGATTTTTTGGAAATCACGATCACAAGGACTTGTGTTATCGTTACTTGCTATTTGTGACGTATTTTTCGTGAGCACACTCGAGAACCAAATCTTATTCGGGAACTACATCACGATACTGTCACCTTCGGCCGTCCACTCTCGCTAGCGCATCCAGTTGCGTTTGTTAATTTTACGCGACCCCAAAAATTAACTAAGCTACCGTTTTCTTTGATTTTGTTCTCGATCGTGAGTTTTTGCTCCGAACTTTCGATCTGGTTGGAGTCGAGCCTGATCAACTCGATTCCACGGGCATACCGGTTAGTTAATACCGGTGAAACAAAAATTAACTGGCGCCCACCGGGTTTGCGGATGCGCGAACGAGAGTGGACGGCCGAAGGTGACAGTATCGTGATGTAGTTCCCGAATAAGATTTGGTTCTCGAGTGTGCTCACGGAAAATACGTCACAATCTTAATGAAAAAATATATAACAATAAACCCTGAAAGTTTCGTTTCAATCGGATATTTCTTTCCTTCCCAAAAAAATCCTCGAAAATATCGATTTTTTAAGCCTCTAAAGCAGGCTCACCCCTTAAATCTGAATAAATTTTCCTCTTTTAGGCCATAAAAATCACAATTTTTGTGTTTGCAAATATTCGACACGATGGGCCGTTCTCGAGATATCATTATTTGGGTTACTAACTTCTTAAATTAAGGTGATGCGCTATACCGACCGAGTCGCCGTCAGCGCGAGTTAGAAAGTGCCATTGGCAATCGCAATGGAGCAGGAAAGAACGACAAAAATGTGTAACACATCAAGTTAAAAATACCCTATAAACTAGGTAAATTTTTTTTCTTCTGTATTTGTTGGGATTTTTTACACGATTTTTTTTACCAATAAAGAGTAAAACCCATTTTTTGCTTAAAATTGATGTTTTAATTATTTTTTGCAGCTGCTACTTTCGATTTTGAGATAAACGATTTTAAACGGAGAATAAAAATAAGAAAGGTATCTGGTTTTATCTGAAAATTGTTTTCGCAAAACCGCCGAAAGGCATTCATGGAAATCATATGGATGACAAAAAAAAAAGGCTTCAGAGATATAAATGCGTCGACGCTGTTTCGAGTATTTGCGTTTTTTGTTCTCAATATTCTTTATTTATTAAGAAGGCGCTCTTCGTGTTATATTACTTTGTAATTCTACGCAGTTCCTGGTTTTTTCTTTCGTTTCGGTCTGTTTTTGCTGCTCTTTTTTTTGTTTTTTTTTTTAATTAAAGCGGAGCGAACTTTATAATTCTTAACCGTAGAATCTTCGATTCCGTCATAACCGCCTTTACCTTCTCGCGCTTTGTTTCTTTTTTTTCTTTTCTCACAGGCTAATCATCAATAATATTCATATTATTATATTATTAATAGTTATTTGAATAATCGTTAATTTAAACTGGGCGTTCTGCCGATGTCCCACTGAATCTCGATGCTCGGCCACTTTGTCTGCAGCACGGTTAGCATCGGATTACTATCCAGAATACACTTGACATTGCACTCAAGGAGTACGGCCTGTCCAATGTGATACTTTACACTGTTTTCGGGATTGCTACGTGGTAAACCATTGTAATGATACAACGGGAATGTGTCGGGGCAGGTACGTGGTTCCTCCGGGAAAAATTCCTCCATGAAACCCGCCAGAAGTATTATACCGAGGCACTCGCTGTCCAACCTTTTTGTCATTATATTGACGCTGTAAAAACAATAACGTTAAAACATTTCGGGAATTGACGCAACCGAATATTGAGAAATTTAGAAATCGAAAGATCCAAAAGTTGCAATTTTTTTCGAAACGTTGGTGACTTGTAATTATTACCGTCATCAAGAATTTCCACAAACACCCCAACTTTTATTAAGTTAACGTTCAGTTTCGGAGAAAATAAACTAAAGCCATTTTTACAAAAATTCAATTCTATTAAGTTTCGGAAAATTTTAATGGTATTTCATTTGGGGAAATTTAAGTTAAATTAAATTAAATTTGAAAAAAAAAAAAAAAAAAAAAAAAAAAAAAAAAGGGAACTAAAAGAGAAAAAATTGCGTTTTCAAAAAAATAAATGATTAACTGTAAGTAAGAGCGTTTTGTCTTAAATATATTTTTAATATTAGAATATATAGAAAATATATTGTTAAAGCTGAAGGACGTATATTTTGCAAATAATAAAAAAGACGTTTATCGTTAAAAACGTTACTATAGGCTCAACTTGGAATATTAAACACATTAATAATTTAGAATTCTACGAAATTAAGTATCAGTATTAATGGTAAAAAATTAACTAAAAAAAAAGGAAATCGCTTCTAGTGAAAAAAAGATAATAATTCTTATACTGACTACTCGGTTTCTGCGCAAAGTCCAAGCTCTTCAAGAACGTCCTGAAGCAAGTTTGCGGATATGAAATTGTTCCCTTCGGGATCGAATTTCTTGAAGACTCTCCTCGCCTGTTCAGCAGGTGTCTCTGGGCTAACGAGTCGTCGATCAGTCGAGAAAAGTACTGTGAGATGAGTCTCCGAGCCTAGTACCCAAACGGGATGAGACGGCGATTTGAGAAAAGCGCCGACCTCGCAGTAACGCAGATGTTCGAGAAGTGCGAGAAATCCGACCGTGTTTTGCTTGTCGATTCCTCGGAGTTCTAAACATCAAATATTGTCATTAATTTGAAAATGTTTATTTTTTTTTCAAAATCTAATAAAGATAGATGAGGTTTCCAAGCCAATTCGATAAATAGTATTTTTTAAATAATATTATTAATAATTAAATCACTGAATTTCGAGAAATTCTTTCTTTTTAATTCTATTTTCTTTTTCAAACTAAACATATAGCTTCAGTATGCATTAAAATGTGACCGAAATAGTAGTTTTCGATACGAGTGCGACGAAACTTTTTCTCAATGAGTGTGAGTTTGTAGCACTCGCCCTAGGCGAGTGCTGCAATTTAATCTCGCTTAGGCGAGTGCTGCCATTTCGCACGAGTTCCGAACAAAATTTTATGCTACCAGTGTGCGAAGTGCGATTTCGCACACACGACGCGAAGCGGAGCGTGCGCGAAATCGTTCTTCACGCACGGGTATGGCATAATGATTATTCTACAATTTGCGGAGAATAAAACCGCCTGTGAAACTATATAAGAACTTTTTTCATTGGAACCGTCACGAAAAAGGAAAGTCAATGAACATCACCTGAATTTTTAGTTTCTGGAATTTAAAAAATCAATTTTTTTTAGATTTAAATAAAAATTGTTATGCAGTATTTGTTTGACTTTTAACAGTGACAGAACCCGACGGCATTTATTTAAAAAATCATTCAGAATTCGATGCCTTGGGGGGAAATAAACCAGTAAAATAGGAATAAGGCCAATTAAAAATATGAAGGGACAGACGTTCATCGCATTGGCTTGAAATCCCCCATATATTTTTTTTAATCCATAAAACATACTTAATCCTCCGACGTCCTGATCGTGATCCCAAACGTGACCTACTGCTCGGCCGGAAAGCATCAAGTTTATGAGATTCTGACTGCCATACCCGTAGGTAGAGTCTATAACAGGCTCTGAAGGATCCGACATCTCAGATCGCATTCCCGATATTCCTTTGGTACATACTACAGTGTACAGAAGAAGAAGAACGCCAAAAGGCTCTTTGAGCGTTCTGATCCTCTCCAAGAGATATCTTTCCACCTCGTCCAAGCTCTCGGTCGTGAGTATCCTAAAAGTTAATTGTTTCACGTACTTTCCTCATTCTTTTTTACTTTGGGGCGCGATGTAAAAGGACTAAAAATTCGAATTCATCTTTCAAACAAGGTGATGTGAAATAAACATGAAAAATTTGGCCATGACCCTAAATTTTTCACGGTATATCACCTTCTTTATTATTAGGCAGCTACAGTCGATATTTTATTGTCACCTTAAATGTCGCCTTAAAAGCTCAATTAGCCATAAACATTAATATAGAAAAATAATAAAAATTATTTTTGGGAAAGAAAAAATATATCCTTTACTATATAATATAAGATGGATGAATTGGGTGTAAGGATGGACACATTCGAACGAAGAAGTATTTAAATACAGGATAAAAATGTAAATGGTTTTCACTCATTTTTTTTAGATAAAATAACGAGTGGTTTTACGCGTTATCTATTTGAGTTTAAACAACGAGTGGAAAATCATTCGTTATGTAAGCTTAAAATGAATAACGAATGAAAAATCATTCCTGAAACTGAAAAAAAAAAACAAAAAAAACGGATTTGGAGCGCCGCCGCCGAGCGGGCGTGAGCGAATGCCGATAGCGGAGGTCCCAGAGCTCCACCGGCGGAAACGAGCAGCTCCGAAATGTCGGGTGTCTACTCCGCGGCGGAGTTCTGGGACCTCCGCTCGGGGTAAAGCACGATCTCCGTCGCATGGGGGAAACGGTACGCTCCACGGCGGAGTTGCCCGATCACCGAAGCGGCAGCGCCACTTTCCCCGGCGGAGTAAACAGAAATTCGACTTTCGACGTTCGCTCACGCCAGCTCGGCGGCGGCGCCCCAGCTCCGTTTTTTTTTCAGTGTATCTTTTGAGATTTAAAGGACGAATTAATTTCCACTCGTAATCTGTTCGATTTCAAATAACGAATGATTCTCATTCGTCATTCATGACGAATAAATAACGAATAAAAAATCATTCGTTATTTAACTCAAACAAATTACAAATGGCAATCAATTCGTTATTTAAACCTCAAAAGATAATGAATGCTTTTTCACTCGTTGTTCATGTTTTGCTTAAATCACGAATGATTTTTCATTCATTATTTAAAATTGCATAGATAACGAGTGAAGAACCGTTCGTTATTTAAGCTGAAAATAAATAACAAGCGCTCGATATTTTTTTTCTGCATAAATGCCCATTCCTACCTGGGAATATTATAAAATGTAATGGATTAAATAATAGCAAGAATAAAAACCAAAATTTTTTTGTCGGATAATGTAGTAAGTCATAAATTAGGTGAGGTAATTTGCTAGGAAAGCTCAGCAAACCTTAAATGCGAGTGAAAGAATTCCGAATCGAGTTCTCGCCGTTCGGCACTTTTAACGGCTTCCTTGGCTTTTTCCTCCTGTTCTTTCGACAAGCACGTGTCCATAGCTTCATCAGATACTTCGCCGTTCTCCGCAAGATTTGCGGGTTCTTGTGGCTTGCTCGTGGAGCCCGTGGTCGTCGTGGTAGCCGTGGTAGGGACTTCCAAGTGTACGATGTGATAAGCGGGTTTCGTGGGATTTGCTGCTTGGCTTATGATCTCAGTTGAGGCTCTAACGAGCAGTCTATCTTGCTTTTCCACATCTACGGGACTCCAAGTATTTGGCTCCCCTTCTAACAACAGTTGTTTGAGAATAAATGCTTGGACAGGAGCAATTACAGCGCAAGGTCCTCCCTCTGTTTGTACCAGTGCAGTAGGTTCATCAGTACTGAAGTAAAAGCCTAAGGTTGCAGAAAAAAAAAAAATCAATTAGTAACACAAGAAATAAATACACTGTTGGAAATTGGATATTAAATTTTTTTTTGTGTTGCATTTTCCCCCGTCTGCAGGCATTACACCTATTACAGGGTCGGCCGGGATCAGTAGCTCCCCCTGGGGAGTCTGGTCCGGATCAGTAACCAGGCCCCCATGCAGCCGCATCCGACTTCCCCCACTATATCGCATTTGCCATATCATTTCTGCTATGGGCATAGGAAAACTGCGGAAAACCTATGCCGATATAGCCGGTCTCGAGTTCGTCTCACGGCACCGGAGCTACGTCACGTTTCGTCGAGAACGTAAACACGGACTACAGCTGTATACATGTGACCCCCATAGGTAGAAATACCTGTGTGGGTCTCATGTATACATCTGGAGCTTCATCGCGCCCGTACTTATATTTTCGACGAAAATCGACGGCACCGGGAATCGAACCCGCGACCCACCGATGCTCTGGACTAGAGGCCAGTACACTGACCACTGGACCATCGCACCGGTAGGATATTTAATTTATTGGATGTTTTTATGCATAGATACATCAAATGTTATAGAACAAGGTATTAAAAAATAATCATACGCATCACTTTGACTGCCTCAATAATATAAAAAATAATCGATAATCCTTCGAAATTGTCGTCATCAAATTAAAACGATTATTTGTAAGTAGTTGATATGTTTAGTGCTGATTTGACTTCATTTTTACGATAATTAGGTTAGGACACGTCATTTGGCCCGGTATCGTACACTTTGACCTTGGTTCAATTAAACATTATTCCGGAGACTTCACCTTTTTTCATGACGCATCAATTCCTAAATGATTTGCGAATCCGTAGTACTTTTTATTTTTTCTCTATCTTTGATCTAAGTATGTTAATTTTCGACTTATAGATAAATTTTTCCAGCCCTCCCGTGAGCGCCGTGTAAAAAGATCGATTTTTAAATTTTAATTGTTCATTCAAATACTCGGTAAAAGCCTTCAAGATTTTGTACAAGTAAAATTGAATAGCTAAACTACAACATGTCAAAAATTCATGCATATGAGTTTGGATTGCCTTCACGACAGAACTACCTTAAGTCTTAACCCTGTGAAACAAAAAAAAAAAACATTTTTAAAAATTAATCACAATTAGATCTACTATATTTTTTTAGTCAATGATTCAACTGAACCAAGTAAATATATGCATTTTTCATAATGCCAATTTTTCCAAGTTTGTAAAGATACAACAAAAACTTTTCCAAAATTAGAGTAAAATCATGATAGTCCTAGATGATAAAAAAAATGGACCATTTAATTCTGGGTGTACTCTTAAAAACTTTGAAAAAATATATGATTCCTTTGAGAGACAACTTGAAGCTAAGTTTATCAACTTTTTATTGAGTTCCTCATATAAGTATAATTAAAACTTATAACATTACGCTTCATGTTACACAGAATTTTTCTACAGTTTTCAGAATTTATTATATCAGTTTATACATAAAACTTCAAACACTGCTATATTCAATTTTGAGATCTTTCTTTTTTTAAATTAACTGCGGTTTTATAAGCTTTTTTGTCCCAATGTGTAAATAATTAGTAGATTAAGTAGATTAAGCCGTCACCAATACAGTGATTAGAATTATTTGGATAATTTCTGAGATAACATATGTTATCCATAATAATAATCAAGTTGCACAATAACATCAGAATTTGCTAATTTCTTTGATTGTTAGTTTCATAATCTTTGAACTTGGTCTTGAGGCTTTGGCTCATTTTGAGGTTCGTTACAAGTAAGTTTATTACAACAATAATTTTAACAACGTTAAAATTGATTCTTAATCCCCATATCCGTGTCCTACATTCAGACTTATAGCATTTCGTATTAAACAACTTCATTCAAACATTAGAGTTGCATAAAAAAGCAGATTTGAAATGGTTGATATTCACTTTATCTACCTTAAAATCAAGTTTTTTTTTCAAGCGATAATATTATCATTAAAAAATCTTGGCTGAGTCCCATTTCCAGGTGACTTTACCCCATAAATTGCTAGTTTTTAATTATTTGCACATTGTTTATCTTATTGTTCTTGAGCATTTTCACCGTTTGGTTGGAATGATAATGAAGTGATTAGACTTTGACTCATTTGTAGTAAATAAATACACAAATACATAAACAAGCAATATATTCTCATTCCTGTGTTAAGTGATTATATTCCCATAAGTAGATAATGGGTAATTCTTGGCACATGTTTTATCATATTCTTCTTAAGCAGTTTATTTGCAGCTTTGTTGTCTTATTGTTACGATTATTAAATGATGCTGCAATGAAGCTTTAGGGTGTTTATAATAAAATACCTACACATAATATAACATAAATAAACAAATTAGTAAAATGTGATTGGGATGATATTACTTAATTGGGATGATATTAAAATTATTATACAATTAGATTTTGTCTCATTTTTAGTAAACTAAATACACAAACAAGCAATATTTTCTCATTCCTGTGTTAAGTAATTATATTCCCATAAGTAGATAATGGATAATTTTTGGCCCATCTTTTATCGCATTCTTCTTAAGCAGTTTATTTGCGAATTTGATGTCCTATTAACAAGATAATTAAATGATGCTGCAATAAAGCTTTAAGCTATTTATAATAAAACACCTACGCATAATATAACATAAATAAACAAATAATTAAAATGTGATTTAATGAGGAATGTTTGTTATTGTTCTTGACCAGTTTTACCATTTGGTTGAAATGATATTTTTATTATTATACGATTAGACTTTGTCTCATTTTTATTAAACTAAGTACATAAACAAGTAATATTTTCTCATTCCCGTGTTAAGTAATGATATTCCCATAAGTAGATAATGGATAATTCTTCGTCCATCTTTTATTACATTTTTCTTAAGCAGTTTATTTGCGGCTTTATTGTCTTATTGTTACGATCATTAAATGATGCTGCAATGAAGCTTTAGGGTGTTTATAATAAAATACCTACACATAATATAACATAAATAAACAAATAAGTAAAATGTAATTTAATGAGGAATGTTTGTTATTGTTCTTAAACAGTTTTACCGTTTGATTGGGATGATATTAAAATTATTATACAATTAGACTTTGTCTCATTTTTAGTAAACTAAATACACAAACAAGCAATATTTTCTCATTCCTGTGTTAAGTAATTATATTCCCATAAGTAGGTAATGGATAATTCTTGGCCCATATTTTATCGCATTCTTCTCAACCAGTTTATTTGTGGATGTGATGTCCTATTAACAAGATAATTAAATGATGCATGAAAGCTTTAGGCTGTTTATAATAGAATACAAATACATAATATAACATAAATAAATAAAATAAGTAAAAGGTGGTTTAATGAGGGATGTTTAAGGTTGTAAGGAGAAGGGGAAGGGGTTGAGTATCTCACCCTGTGCCCATCGTTTGAAGACGTCCTCTTTAACGGAATTTCCCCAAAGAAGAGTCCTGATCTGTTGTATGCGTTCGGCATCTTGATGGCTCGGATTCTCCGCCATTCTCGGTTGTCTTTAATCGAGAGCCTCTCTCGTAAATAAGTCGCGCTTTCGTCGAGACTAGGACAACTTGAAGATACCCGAACGTTCGAACCTCCGACGATACTTTCTCACGACGGATAAAGGCGGTACGTGCCGATTATCCGCGCGCGCGAAAAAGTTATACGAATTCACGCGCGCATCTCTCGCCGGTATTGTAAATATAACAATTGCCTCCGGCTTCTCGTACAAAACCACAACGATCAACACCCCAATGAAATAACAAGACTTGTTAATGCTCACACTCGTTCTATACACCGTTTTTCACCACTAGAGAATCGGGTATGGTTTATAACCTATATTTCGACGACGACAGCTGCCAAGTAAGTCGCCATATTGGCCACCGAGTATACTATTGACATCGTTTTTTTTTCTTCTCATTATTAGCTCTATGGCTACACCCACGCTCCGGTTGGGCAGTGATTTGAGGATCTTTCTTGCCGCTAATTTTGAAAAGCGTTCTTAGGAGCTTTTACCTTTCTGTTAATAACACTATCTAATCATTTTTGCGGGTGAAAGGTGCTCGTCAGATTTCTAAAATACTTTTATTAACGGGATGTGTTAGTGCTCGGTCGGTAACAAAAACTGTAAAGCGTTGTTCTTGGTCACAACTGATATTTCAGGCAAAAGACGAGAAGTACTGGCTGCGCCTTGGTACCACGCAGTCAGTACTTCTCGACTTTTATTCGAAAAACCAACCCCGGGCGAAGAATAACACTTCGGGAAGATTCAGATATCTCACTCACACTTATGGCGATGAGAGAAAGACAGACGTTATGTAGCACATCATCTTAACGTGATGTGTTAGTGCTCGGTTGGTAACAAAAACTGTAAAGCGTTGTTCTTGGTCACAATTGATGTTTCAGGAAAAAGACGAGAAGTACTTACTGCGTCTTGGTACTCCGCAGTCAGTACTTCTCGACTTTTATTCGAAAAATCAACCCTGGCGAAGAATAACACTTCGGGAAGATTCAGCTATCTCACTCGCACTTATGGCGATCTGAGAGAGACAGACGATATGTAACACATCACCTTAAAAGAAAATCGATAATACAAATTGTTTTATAATTATGAATTTGTTATAATAATATGCAGCGATTATAATATGTGGAAAATCATGATAATGTTAACGTGATATGCTACACGTTTTTATCGTTTTCTTTCGTGACCGACAATGACGATTTCTCTTTCGCTCCACTGCGAGGGCCAATGACGTTTTCTCTCTTGCACCTGAGGCGAAGACTCAGTCGGTGACGTTTCGCTCATGAGTGCGATATAATTTTCGGCACAAGAATTCTCAGAAACTTGGCCTTCTTTTTGAGAAAGGAAAGCTTTACATCATACAGCATTAAGAGACCAATGAGCTAAGACATTTCATTTAAAAACGTTTGGCGTCCTCTCAAAAATTCGTTACAGTTTTTGTTACCGACTGAGTAAGTTTCACTTTTCCTTAAGGTGATGTGTTACACTGATCGAGTCGCCGTAAGTGCGAGCGAGAAAGCGCCATTGGCGCTCGCGGTAGAGCGAGAGAGAACGACAAAAACGAGTAACACATCACGTTAAGGTGATGTGTTACATATTGTCTGTCTCTCTCAGATCACCATAAGTGCGAGTGAGATAGCTGAATCTTCCCGAAGTGTTATTCTTCGCCACGGTTGATTTTTCTAATAAAACACAAGAAGTACTGACTGCAGAATGCTAAAATGCAGTCAGTCAGTACTTCTCGTCTTTTGCCCGAAAGATCAATTGTGGCCAAGAACAACGCTTTACAGTTTTTGTTACCGACCGAGCAGTAGCACATCATCTTAAGGCGAGGTGAAACCTACTCTCCGTCCAAGAATTCTGCAGGGCGACGTTCTTGTCTTTTATATTTTAAATCAATCGTCGCGAAGAAATTTGAGATCGCGAGAATAGTTATCGCAAGAATAGTTATCGCAAGAATAGCTGTCTCTCTTGCACTGATACACGTTTCACATCACCTTAAGAAGGTTCTCTTCTTTTTAGTACTGTTTAGTACTTGGCGTCAAGACGCTACCGCGTCTCTTGATTTGATTTAAATCCTCCTTTGTTTTCACGAAAAGATTACCTTTGAAAATGAACATAAACAATTTCTTTTAATTTCAGCGAATAGCCGGCCGTGTTTGAACGACGCACTATCCTCTCTCCCCGCTGGTACTATATACCATCAATTTTCGAATCCCATTTTTTATTCGTTCACGCTCCTCGTAGCGAACACAAAAATGTGATTACCTTTGATAATTCCACCCAACATTTTTACATTGTTATTCGAAAAGTGGTGAACTGAAAAATCTGTTAACCAGCAGTTAGAAAAGTTCCATAAATGGCTTCAAATCCGTGCTACGTTACTCAAGGATTTCGCGAGGATTGCGCCAGGTTAATCTCTCGTTTTGATCAACTCGAGACCGTCAGGTACGACGGATTCTGCGAGATATGGCGGGACATGAAGTTCTCACTCGTTTTCTCGTAAGTTCAAAATTTGTCAATCAATTCTTGGCTCAATTCGTTTTGTTTGCTTCTCTTGAATTTTAAGCTAATAATTCTTTTACAGCGGACGAAATTCCTTTATCGAACTACTGGAGTTCTGCGAAGATAGTCTTACAATAGCAAAGGAATTTTTTTTGCCTCCTTTGAGCTTCCAGGAACGCATCGGTGGGCTCTACTTGCTTTATGGACTGTATTTCAAAATGCCCATTGAAGGGCCTAAAATTAGAGTCAAACTTTACGAGTGGAAGGACATAATCGAGCTTAGAGCTGAGATCGGCCAAGCTGAACATCATGATGCCAGTTTCATTCTTTCAAAATTGATGTCTGCCAATGCATTTATACATACTTTCTTGGATCAAGAGGTGAATTCAAATTTCCTAATTTTTTCAAAGTCAATAATATCTTTTATTACTGCAAAAAGAAATTTTCAACATTTATTTGATCATTTGATTAATATGAATTATCATCACAAACTTTAAGAGTGGGTTAATTTTTTTTTGGTTTTAGGAATGAATAAGTGTTAACAGAGTGCAATTTTTCTTGCTTGCTGACTTTGAAATAAAAAATTTATCTGTAAAATAACTTCTGTACAAAATGCAGAAACAATTTTTCTGATGATTTAAAAAATGTTAAGATTATAGATTCGTTTAACAAGAAAAACCTTTAATTGCATGAAGACTCAAAAAAATAAAAGAATATGTACATTTATTCATTCGTTACATTCTAATTTAATTATTTTTTTAAATGTAACTTACTGCTGGGTTAATGTTTTATTCAATTATTTTATTAAATTTTTTCATTCAGTTTCAACATCCAACTATTTTATTTAAAACACGTAAATAAATTTAACAATTAACTGATTTGCAATCTTTACACAGTTTTACGATTATGAAATGGAAATTTACGTGCCCGTATTTGTTATAAAAAATTTAGAAACTATTTTTAGAACTATATCCGGAGTTTCAAAATTACAAATTCAGGGAAATAGTAATTTTTGTTAGTTATCCACAATTTAATTGGCATATTATTTCTGATGATGTCACTGAATGCGTAAATGCTGTCTGTACAAAGTGTAGAAACGTTTCTTGAAATTATATTAAAAAATTGAAAAATAGAAGATACATGTAACAAAAAAATGCCTTAAATTGCAAAGACTGTAAAAATGCATAAATACTGATTTTCATTAATTATTAACACTTTATCTGCTTTGCTAATCACGCAGTTGGGACTGGAGAAGAATTATCGTCTCAAAGCTGGCCGTGAGCTGAATCCCTATTCGTTGTTACCAGAAATTCGCGAATTGGCAGTTCCGAACGATCTCTTCGATCGTATAAACGTACTGAGTAAGCATTACGAGTCCATCAAGTCGTCGGAAACTTCCGCACCTTCAACATCAAGCACAACAAGCGATTTGCACACCGGGCTTCGACTTTACGACTCAAATTTCGGCAAGAAGCTTCTAAACAGTGTGAAACAGTTGGAAAACTCGAGAAAAGTCAGCAAAAACGCTCAAGTCTTCAATCCCATTATAAATAGAAGTACATTGAGATACGGCAATACGGAAGCGAAAAATGACCAAGCGTAAGCCAATATATGATCAGAAAATTAATTATTCTCACCGATTTTATAAACGATTAATTTAATTTGATGCTATTTATTTTAAAGACGAAAAGAAAAAACAGGCAGAGTCACAATAAGAAGCATTGCTGGTCACGGTTTTGACACGGATTCATCGCCCTCGGAGGACGAGCAGCCCGCGATTCCGTCGGAAAATAGCGGAGCCTTGCCCGATTTCTTCGATGAATCATCTTTCTCGGAATGAAAGATCCTCTGTGTAAGTCGTTGTTCTTAGTTTTTTTTTTCTCTTCGTATATTTCTTTCGAGCTTCGAACGCAAAATAAAAAGTAAAGGAATTCGAATCGCACGCGCCCGATCAGATAAAAGCTATGAATTATTAATGAGCTCGCCTTGGGGGTAGAAGGCCACGATAGCAACTTGAAAAAAAAAAAAAAAAAAAAAAAAAAACAAAAAAATTAATTCGAATGCTTCTGGCGCGGAGCTAAATTCGTTCTGCTCGAGTTTTTGTTGCTGAAAGGGCTCAGTAAACTTTGAGCTGATTATTGTCGTCGAAACCGGCGCTGTGACCGGCGTTTCTCACGATGAAACTCGTCCCGTCGTAGTGCATTCTCCGCTCGCCTCGACGCACGAAAAGATGAGATGTCTGGCCAAGAGATGCGGTGCAATGCAGAAAAGGCGTCGTCAACGACGCCGTACCGTTGCTCGGTGAAGTTCGCAGCTGATATTTGTTGCTGTTTCTCGCGATTCTACAAACCATTTAAGATATTGAAATTTCAATCACACAATGATGATTTTTCACCGATACTTTTCTCTTTTTCTTTTTTTCTTTTACCCGAATTTCAGTATTTCCAGATAAAAGAAAAACCTCGGAAACATTAACAAGTTATTAACAAATGAGGAACGCAAAGAAACTTTTTAGATAACTTTACTTTTTTCTTATAAAAGGGATTTTCTGCTTTATCCAAAGACATAGGATTTTTTTTACTGATTCATTTACTATGATTCTCGTTTTCGAGAATTTTTTCATTTGGTTTTACGAAATACCTAGTTCATTAAAATATTCTGAAACTTTTAATCTGCGGTATGGAAACATACTACGAAACAGTATAAATAAATCGTGGAAAAATATCAAGAATACTTAAGAAATAATTTGAATACGGAACGACAACATTTCAATACGAGTTGAACCATTAATTTTCTTGTTTATTCATTTTTTTCATATTAATTTTATTTAATAGCAATGTACTTGATATTTTTCACTGACGTTGGTTTTTCTTTCTGATTTTGCTCGTATCGGGAAGTACTGGAATTCGAACTTTTGATTACATGTTCTCAATCATAGGATTGACTCGATAAAAATATGAGTACGTCCCGACAAAAAAACTTATTGAAGATAAAAAGAACATTGGCTTAGAATTATAATAACGCCAACAAGTTATTAATGAATTAGTCAATAAATTAAGATTTTTAAGAGACTTTTAGAACAACATTTTTTTCCGAAAGTATCAAGTTCGTTTTTTTTTTCGAATACATTCGGTATTTGAGTTTTTAATTGTCAAATACTTGTGAACTTTCATTCTACTATTCGAATAATATCTCGCGCACTGCTTTTATGAGGATTTGAATTATACTGGTAGAGGTTTCGATATATTCTCGTTAGTGATTGTTTTTATGTTGGAATTATTAGATTTTTTTCGTGTGTGTAACGCGGGCGTAAAATCGTTCAAAAAATTGAGCCAGAGGTTAAAAAACCTCTGGCTCATACGCATGCGCAATCCACTTTCATCATTACTCCCGAACTAGAAAAACGGTCTATTTCTGCCCGGCGGAAGTAATAGAAACCGTCCTGCACATGCGGACTCATTATTGTTTAAATATGGGTAAATGGTAGAGAAGTAGCGGCTACGAATCGGCCAACCTCGAGTGTTGATGAGTGTAGAAAAAAATGCATACGTATAATGTTGACGTAACATTTTGGTTCAGGTTGCGGACTCTCTTCTGAGCAATTTTTTTGTATTTTTGTATCTAGAGCATGAAATAAGAATAAGAAGTAAATATTAAATTTATTCCGTTAATAAATAGTCGTTAGTGTTTGCGACTAATAATCACATCACTAATTACAATTTAATGTTTTTTTATTTAATGAGTTCAGTGTATATATAATATTGTCTGCAATCACTAACTTTGGCATAAGAAAATTGTGATCATATTACTAATCATTAATACTGGTCAATTTAATTTAAATGTCCTTAAAATGATCGCATATTATCATTGTATTTACTTCTTATTCTTATTTCATACTTTGGATACAAAAAAATTAAAATTTTTTTTAGTGCAGTTGTTTTTTCTACACTCCTCAACTCTCGCGGTTGACGGATTCATGGCCGCTATGGCTTTTCCCCATTAATATTAATACACGGTTGCTTATTTTCACGCATCATAAATACGAGTCATTTTCGCGTTCTTGGGTGGAAGTGAAAATAGCGGATGGCTAAAATAGCGAATTTCAAAATAACGATTGTCTAAATCTAGAATGGCCAATATTATAAAATTGGCTATTTTAGCCATTCGCTATTTGAGTTCGACTCTGTGTTTTTGACCTCGGGTGATTTCAGCTCTTGCTTCGCTCCGGTAACCAACTTTATCCACGGCAATAATCACACATTTCCTTCCCTTGTAGCATTATATACTATTTCTCACCTCACAAGGCCGTCCGGCGTTTGGGAAACTCGAACGTTGTTTATTATCCAATTTTCAACACCCTCGTCTGTGAGCCAGTATTGTGCGGCTCCCAGAGCTGTCGCTGCTTCCTGCAGACAACCCGGACCGTGCCGCGATTCCGAAAAGAAAACATTCAGTGAAAAGTCCTAAAAATTAAAAAGCAAATTAACGTAAAGCAATTTAACCCGATAGTTAAATAAACGCATTTTTGTCCAATATTTCTCTGATTAGTTGATAACAATTTTTATTTTAAAAATGCGTTTAACTAGGAAAAATATCAGATGAGGCTTATAAAAAATGGTTACAATCATTAACGATGAATTTTTTTTAATTCGATAACGAACGAAAAAAAAAAATCATTATCAACATCTATTGCTACAACAACGAAAAACAAATATTTTTATAATAATATCGATCATAAAATTTTGCATTGTTGTTATGCGATAGCAGCGATGATTTATTTACTTGGCTCATATCCGAGAAAGAATCTGTAGTAGTTCTAGTTCCGGCAGCATCGACTAGGTAAACAAGTGCGCATTGTTCCGATGTGAAACTCACTCCTTTGTACCACATCTTGGCGTACCTTAAGATACCCAAAGAGAAAGAAATACAACAAAATTGATAAATGCAATTTTTTCTTTTTCTCTTTTCCTTATTTAGTACTTGTTGTTGCCGTGAGCGTCGTGAGCGAGGATCTCTACTCTCGAACCGTACTGATAGATCCTTCCATTGGGATGCAAAAGTGCGGCTGCGGCTCCGGATCCGCTCAACGACAGGACTATATTATTCTTCAATGAAAAAGAAGACAAATCAATAAGGAAGTCAGAATGAAGAGCATGAGCAAATATTGCAAGTAATTCAAAAATACATATAATTTCCAAGAAATTTTCATTGCATTTGCTAAATCATTTCGTTGAGTAATTATTAGTTACTCTTTAAAAACAATTTGCTTGAAATTTAATGTGCAGGTACTGGAAGTTTTTGTGCATAAACTAGCATACTAAATTAAATGTACAAATGTGATGTATAATTAAAGCAATTTGAATAATTTCCTTTAAGTTTACTGCAAATCTACCTTAATTTTAATAATTTGCTACAATTTTACTGTAAATATTCATGAATTGTTTGTCACAAGTGTACATCGATTTAATTGACGATTTGTGCATAAAAATTACCCGTTTTTTGTACGAAAATAGTGTACGAAACGTACTTTGAAATTGATCACTCTCACGGCCCGATCGATCGTCATATCGACGCGAATTCTATTGTGAAGACGCAACGATATTGTACCGTGAGGAGTTGCAATCGCACCGCCGCAGGTTCCTCCACCGGCGCCTCCCGCTATGATCTCGGTCTCATGTTGATGATCCCGCCAATTATCGCCCGCGTACAGACCTTCTTCGCTCGCGTAGTAAGGTGCGCTTATGGGCTTTGGATTTCTCGGCTGTCGCCAAAGTCCCGGAGTCGAGGAAAAAGCCGCGCCACCTCCACCCATTCCCATCCATTGATCTGCCGGCTCGAAGTACTTTGGAAATTCTCCGTAACGCTACGGACAATAAAATGAGAGAATCGTCATTTATGTTACAAAAAAAACAATTACGGGAAAGTCCGAAATAATGATACCGCTATTAACGCAAGATATTTTTTGAAATTGAAAAAGTATTATTCAACATATTTCGGAACAAGTTCTTTCAGTACATAATGATTGCCACAAACTCATTTCATTATATATTTTATTTAATCGACGACACTGAAAAATTGCAAACTTAATATTGAACACATTGAACAATTGAAAATTCATTAGAAATTTTTTTTCATTTTTTTTTCATTACGCCCTAGGGATGATAACAGTTCGTTTCCGCTGCAGTAACGAGAATTGTACTGTACATAGTACTCGTCTTTGGTTAATAATGAGCATGTTCTGTGTTCTTGTTGCAAACACGGAGTGCGGTTTTCTTTTAGTGAAATCGGGAGAAATATATCGTATGCAAGCTTTTAACTTTTTAATTAATTTGAATTTAAATATGGGGAAAATGTTAACATAATGAAAAGTATATCGAAATGCTCCCATTCTTTTTCTATGAAATTAATTCGACAATTTTTTTTTAAATGTATGATTTTTAAAAAAATCGACAATTTTGCATTTTTTCACCCAATTTTTAGAGTTGTTCGAGAATTCACGAGTCTTGAATATGTTTTTGTAGTAAAGTTCGATGTAATACAATACGAAGTTTCCGGATTATTGAACAGTTTAATGAAAGCGCTCCCAGAAATTTTCAAAAACAGGAGATTCTGTTTTTAAAAAGTTGCTCTACGAATTGACCTATCTATTTCATAGCGTTACCCATTTAGCAATTATCGTTATTTGTTGTGGCACATCGTAAAAGTTAATATTATACTCGAATGGCTCGCCATTCACGACAATTATCATTGACCTCGCGCTACAAAGTTACCTCTAGTTTTCCACCTGTTTAAAATTCCACGAGCTCTATGCAGATAAGCAATCATAAGCCTTGTTCTTATGTTTGTAAAAGATTGACTAAAATTAATTTCAAGCGAGTTAGTTCCTTTGTTTTATTTGTGCATTGATCTCACGTAAGCATATAAAACGGACATTTACTTGCCGCGAAATATCGTTAATCAGTCACTGATCGTGAGCCTCTGCGCCTTTTACCCGAGCGCAGCTCGATTATCTCGCAATCGCTTAAATGTCTTATAGCTAATAGATTCTTCACGACATTCTCGACTGAATAGGTTGCTGACGCCGTAATTGGCGTTTTCTCTACACTCCTTTTATTGTTCAGCGCTTTAACGACTAAGATCCTTTTCGATTGAATAAGATAAATGTTGAACACTTCTGAATCAAATTAGTGAAAAATTGAAGTTTTAAAAATTTGACGTCTCAAAGGCATCGTCTTTTAGGCGTAAATGTACTTTTCATTCATAAAATGTAAAGGTAAAATGCATTCCTAATTGAATACCACCATTTATTAAAGTTTTCCGGGATTTCTTACTTAAAATATAGATTCCCCTGATGTACTAAATATGTTACATTGGTAGTTGGAGGGCTAATTTCCTTAATGCAAGAAAAAGTTGTGAAGCACAAATTTTACTCTTTTAAATTTAGATGAAAACCCCCTGAAGCTTGAAGGAAAGGTACAATGAATTTTAAAATTACAACATTGAACAAGTGAAAACTTGAATTTCCTGTTTATTCGTTGTATACAAGCGGAATCGTTAAAGTGAGCACTTCAATATATAAGCAACTTTTTTCCACAATATGTGCTTGATTTCCTCTTGTTTTTAATGTCTATAGTGTAATTCTACACTGTCAGATTCATTCCTCACATCTCTTATTCCGGTTTATTTTCATTATTTCTCTAACGTTCTTTCATCAGTCTTCTCGTTACGCAATTGAAGGACATTTCACGGCCACAAGTGCATCAACGCGGAAACAAATTGCAAACGACTTGTAATTTATATTCATGGCAAATGAGTGAATACTGGTTACATCTGGATAACGTGACCTATGATATGTAAATATGGTCATCGATTTTTTTTTCTGTCGAGTTATTATGTGAAGAAAAAAATCGTATATTCACGATACTCAGCGGTAACATTTTTATTTCATAATGGCTATCACCACTGATCCTAGTTTATTGTGCACTAACTGGTGATAAAGTCAAGATTATTGTCGAAGGTTGCGCGAGATATTCCATTCGTTGAACGAGACTAAAAAGTGATGCTTAACGAATTATTGTCTTGATAAAATCCATGTCGTTTTCGCTTTAATATTTATTTTCTTCGTAAAATCGAAAACTCGTTGAATTTTTTCGTTTTTGTAAAAACCATATAATGCGAGTCACATTTGACCTTTTTTTTCATTAGCGATAAACCGTGAGATGATAAGCGTTGTAAAAAAAAACGAGGCGCAAGAAATAAAAACAAAAGTGTAAAGCAATATTTAAAAGTAAGTAGCCGTTTTCGATCAATCAAAATCTTTAGTACTGACTTAAATTTTAGCCTCTCGTTAGGCGAAAATAGGCGAGCTTCGTTTGCACGAAAAGTATGATTTTCCAAAATTATTTGTCTCAGCGAAAAAATATCTGCTCCCGCACAAACTCAGTTACTGTTGAAAAATAATTGGCTGTCTGTATGATGAATGCACAAATAAGTTGAGATACCAAAACTCTGACGGATTTCTTTTTACCGCGTATTCGAGGCTTCGTGAGTATTTCCCAGATTTGCAATTTTCTTAGAGACAATCGATATTTCGAGCAAAAACCGATTAGGTTAATGTACAGGACAACCAGATACATCCGAGTCTAATCCGCTTTTGTTGAAAATATTAAGCGCCTTAGAGAAAATGGAGGATCTGTGATTTCCCACTAAAGCGGTAGTTACCTCGGCTTAAGAAAAGGGGAAAGTTCAAGTGAGTGATTTTCGTTAATGAATACCTAGTTTATTTGGTTCTTGGCATAATACAAAAAATATGTACTGTTGACCCGCTAAAAAAATATGATTTTTGGTCACCGCAGTTCGAATATATCTAAATAATAATAAGCTGCGTCTTAAGATACATCCTTACAGCATGAAAGTTACTTTTTCATTTTTTTTGTATGGCGAAGTTATCATTCATTTAAGAAATTATTTCTTAAAGATTGTATTCAAACGTTAATCACGGTTTTTCCCCAATTTTAGCCTCTGCCTCAAATCGTTACACTCATGTCAGAAGGTCTTTCGCACAAATGGAAGTTATTTAAGAATATCTGATCTATTGATTTTTCAAATCGAAGTGTGCACTGTAAAAAAAGTGCAGAAAATTAATATACATTGATCGGAATTTTTTTAGGCATAAACCGTCATATTAAATTTAATATTGAGGTTTATGCATAAAATCATTCGAAAAAAAAAGTATATTAATTTTAATTACGAAAATTTGTACTGTGCGATGAAGAAAATGATGGTACGTTCGTACCAACTATTAATAATTTCTTCCCCACATTACCAAATGCCAAACAAGCTAGAAATTTATCGATTGGATTAATTGATTTTGCCCTTGACTTAGTTCAGGAAAAATATGGCTGAAGAATAGGGACCAGAGTCTTACAGAAAAATTGTTGGGTTCGTCGTGATAGGCAGTATGTGCCGTATAGAGTGAACGAGGCCTCATTGGTCCACTTGGCGCAGGTGGATTTTGAGAATTTTGTTGCGTCGATTGACCCGCTGAACCTGGTGGTGCTGACTGAGTCTGTGAGGCCGTTTTTTCCACCTCTTTTCGGTATTTATCGCCGGAAGGTTCCTCCATATTTCTCGACTATGTGAAAGAAAAAATGAATGAGAACATAAAGATAAAAAAATTATAATTTAAGGTTTCAAAGCTTTGATTTAAATTGATAAACGATTTATAAGGCTTTACCTTTGAATCGCCGGTCGCGCTTCTCGGTTTCTTGCGTCGTGACTTGCGGCCCTTGCCGAGCGCCGTCTTTCCGGACTCGCTGAGGCGATCCACGGCTGATGAATTATTTTCTACCGTTTATTCTTTCCCCGTCTTTCTCGCTCTTCAGACTCCTCGATGACTTCTACGTTTCGTGTCTGACAAATTAGCCGATTCACGCCAACTGTTAATGAACGTTAATCGTGGAAATAAATTGCCGGACGAAATGATCCGAGACACGAGAGAGAACGGAGCGAAACTAAACAAAAGACGGCTTATGCGATGTCGTCATGACACGAGGCCATTGTTTTTTTTTTCGGCTGATGTCTCCATAGAAAAAATAAAAGAGCTACGTCGCTGTACATGAATTTAAATACCATATTTATTCGTAAGACAAGATATAATTAATTGCCCGCGACATTTGTCAAAATAAAAAATCAAATTTTTCAACATCCATCGTACCATGATTAATGGCCAAAAATTGCGTTAATGCTTGGAACGTCTCAGCATCACCAGATCTTTTATATCGCGTTATGTTTAGCTGGAATTTTCGATCAATACTAAAATCACAAATTTATGGGAAAACTAATAAATTTTTTGTTTTCTTCAAATCAAAAATCTTTGAAAAAATTACAGGTATTAATATAGGAATTTCTAATTCTTAAGTGATTTTGCAAAAAATAAAGTATATTCGAAAAAATTGACAATTTTCGATAAGAGTTACTTCGTAAGTAATTTACGTTGACCATTTTTAGAAACTTACTTTGCAAAAACAATTCTGCAAGTCTTTTTTGTTTGGCAAACATTTTTCTGACGAGTGTGAGTTTGCAGCACGAGCTCAAACTCGTCAAAAATAGTACATTATGCTGCGAGGAAGGGAAGAGCGTAATTCTTGCGGAGGGTGAAATTTTGAGGGTAGAAAACTCTGGAAGTGAAAATTACGCTCCCTTCTGAGTAACCTACGATATTTTTTTCTAATTTTGTTAAAGAATAACCACATTCCGTATTTGCAATAACGATGCAACAATGCTAATTTTTTACTTTTCACTCGTACTCGCAGTACGGTTTTCATTACTCCCGCGGGGCAGAAATCAACCGTTTTTCTCCCTAGGGAGTAATGAAACTGTATTGCGCACGCGCACGAGTTAACGGTTAAAAATAAGAAATTTTGAGACCGCATTACACGTAGGAAAAAAAGGTTATTTCAGCGAACTCAGGAAAAAAGGGACTATGCAATATGATACTTTGTAACAAGTTCTTTTATAGATAGCGTGTATGTTACATTCTTTTTATAAGTACGTTATTAAATCCATGTATAGCATAATAAAAGCGTTATAAAAGTTTTAAATATCATATGAGCACTTTAATTTTAAAACACAACAACATATTGAATTGAATTGAATATGCGTTATCTGTGAATCTGTGAAAAAAATCTATTTGGTATATCACTTATCAAAATATTTTTAACAGTGCATGTGAAAAGCATTCAATACTGCATCTGCAATTTATTGATCAAAACTATAAAACATTTCAGCAACATTATCTAATACTAGCTATTTTTTTTTTTTTTAGATTCGCAATGCATGTACGTCAAGGGGCAATAAATATGTGCATCAAACGTGCCATATATACAATACGAGGGCCTCGTATAGCACACAGTCACAGCATGCTATACAATTAAAGCGCGATAGCGATACCGGAACGAATGATTAGACGACTGAAAAGCCCTCGAGTATGACCTCCGTGGACACTTGACCAAGTCGAAAGACGCTTAGATTGCATATTTCGTCAGTATTTGTTCGAGCGTCGTTCGCCTCAGTTGGCGAAATATACGAGAGAGCCCTGTACATACTAAGCTTTTTCCAAGATAGAACAAAGCACGCGCTAATCATGTTTTACGATGTAAACCGACGATGTATACCAAATGTTGTACGACCGAGGCTTATCGTCGTCTTACGTTCTCGCCAATTCCTTTAAATCTTCCGACATTTGTTCATGGCTCTAGTGGTTTTAGTTGCGCGCGGGACAGCGACGAAAACGGGGAGGAAGGAAATAAGCGTTGTGACCAAGCAGCCTCTTATATATCAAAGCCTGACTGTCGAAGCGTCGCCTCAGTACGTTAGTTCGGTCGCCACGCGCGTTTCTCCCAACGATTATTCAATTTTAACAACATAAACGACCGAAGACTCAGGCTTTTAAGGGCGCCGCACAGAAGACTACGTGACTCATCTACAAGACAATTTTTCAGTTCAGCAGTGAAAGAAAAAAGACAAAATGAGTTCGTTCAGGGTTCTCTGTGCGGGTCTCGCGCTTCTGGGTATCGCAGCAACTGTATCGGGTAATTTAATTAAAGAAAAAGAAAAACAAGCAAAAAAAAAAAAGAAAAACACCAAATTTGCTCACATCGCACTTTTTTCGTTATCGCTTAATCGAAAAGTAGAAAATGAAAGAAAAGAAATATTAAATTTTTTTTTAAAACATTGTATTGATGATATGAAAACCATCAACGCCAACACCATCTCAACCATCTTTCTTCATCTCTTTAACACGTGGTTAGTTTCGAATTGTTGATTAAACCGACTATCGGAAGTTTTATCAAAATTAATGAATTCTGGCTTTTCATTTTTTTAAAAAGATAGAAATTGAAGTTTGAAGTTTGATCGACATGTGTGGAAATAGTTTCCTTTCGGATTTAAGGAAAGAGGATATTTCTACGACCCGTTCGAGCCACTCTTGACGAGGGCAACAATGCAGTGACCGAAAATAAACCGGATACCCTACGACTCGTGACTGTGGTGAGTAAATTATAACATTTCTCTCAAAATTTCGATTATCTTTTGTCGATAATAGTAAAGCAAACTTCACGATAAACGAAGTCACTATTGATAATTATGCTCGTTTTAGTTAATTATATTTGTGTGTCGATTTCCATCATAATCGGTGTTACTTTCGCGATGTACTACGTGGTCCAATGGTTTCATTATGGCGGCGAACCTGCACAGTACGAAATCGACGCTTAGACAGTCAAACGAGAGACCAAACTAGTAATTTATACAATTGACAAAAACGCATTTTTTTACACATTTAGGCAGAAAACTTTGTAAAAATGATTTCTATCATCACGTACACAACTGTGCGCAAAAATTCGCAATAATTTTTTGTATATGGTAATCATTTTTATAATCGATTAAAACTTCATGTTTATTAGGCGCAATTTTGTGAAAAATTTCTGAAAAATTATTTTTATAAACTCGTAACTTCTATAATAAACAAAAATTCCGTTGTTTGGCCCAATTTTATTCAAAACAATTCGTGAATGATTTGCGACATCTATGGAGAAAATACATAGCGTTTTTTAAGGAAATAAAACAATATTTTTAGTGAAACATATTTTTCTTTTTTTTTTTTAAATATGTTTACCAAAACGTTTTCATTGTATAAAATTAATTGGACAGGTGATGCGTCACGGGGAGAGGGCTCCGGCGGACACTTATCCTAACGATCCTTACGTTGATTCGACGATGGAGCCTTTTGGTTGGGGTCAACTTACAAAGGTAATGAAAGCAAGAGCAACATATTTTTTCTACAGGATGCAATCGTAAGCAAATTTAATTCTACACAAGCCATTGAACACCGCATCTTTGTACAATAATCGCGAAACTTCTCACGACACAAACTTGACACAACAGAATCTTATGTGTGCCAAACATGGCAACGCGGGAACTATAGAGATTTACGCAATGTAAATATATGTACTAATTGTGTCGAGTTCGTGATGCGTAGAGTTTTGTCATGGAGAGTTTTGCTGTGCTGAATTAATGCTGTGGATAGTTTTGTCGTGTAGAATTCCTTGTATGGAATATAGTCTATGTAAAATTGCACCCTGTAGAAACGATTTTCTGACAAATCGAAGGACTTCACACGCACTTAATAAGACCGAAGTGTTTTGCACTCAGTGCAAAACATCCTTAAAAGGTTTACACATACCTTGCAAACTAAAAATTCAATTCGATCTGAATTTCAGTACTTTTCTAACAGAAAAACTCGGCCAAAATTACGAAGATATTAGCATTAAAGGAACCGATTTTCTTGCAACAGGTCTCATTTGAAAGAAAAAAATATATATCGGTCCTGATACATTTTTCGTTCGCGACATGTTGTCAGAGATAATTCGAGTTACAATTTGAAAGCGGTCGGTAAGAGGCCGACATGCGGAATAATAAGCGTCGCAGTAGCGCTTAGTCAACTCTACGAAAACATATTCAAGATGCGCATCTTTTTAACCATTCCTAAAGAAAAATATGAAATTCCAGTACTGTTAAAAATAAATCACGTTTTCGAAAAAAAAAAACAATGGACTAATGGTCATTTTGTTTCTGTCCAATTTGTTAAACAATATTTTTTTGCTAATGATATTGATTTTACCCAGATTTTCTCTTTGCGTGAAGTACTACATTTCTAATGGAATAAAACTTTTGGCGGGAAATATATGAGTAATGCCTCCTGAAAATCATTAAACTAATCCGTATGAAACTATATACAATCATTTGTAAAACATGAGAAAAATTAACATAATCCTATAATTTGCCAAATTAATTAATTCACTCATGAAATTTCCGAAATGACTTTTGAAATGATACGAAATCGGTTCCGTGGTACATAATTGTCTAACATAATTTGTGCACCAAAGCTGGTGGTGAAAAAAAAACATCTATTACCTGAATCCATCACGCCAAAAGAATATAAAAAAGTCACTAATCTTTAAAAATGTATAAATCTCTTGAATCGTAGAAGGGTCGAAAGAACGTCTATCGTACCGGCGAATTTCTGCGTGAGCGTTACGGCGAATTCCTCGGTGATACCTACAGCCCCGAGAAATATTGGCTTCAGACATCGGCGATAGATCGCACAAAAATGACTGGAATGATATTGTCCGCTGCACTTTGGAAACCAAATGAGAAACAAGCCTTCGTACCGAATATGGACTGGCAGCCAGTATCATTACACTACTGGGAACGACCGGAGGACCGGGTAATTAATTATACATAAAAAGAAGAAAAAGATGAAAAAAAAAAGAAAAAAAATAATCTTAATTATTATTGAATATTTTAGCTCTTGATAATCTGGAATGCGTGTCCACGACTAACTTTGGAAAGACTGCTAGTGGAGAACGCGACCGAGGTAAAAAAGTTCGACGAAAAAAATAAAGAGCTGTACGAGCAGTTGACAAATCTCACGGGAATGCCGATTAACGGTGCCGGTGACGTGGCATCGTTCTACAGCACTCTGAAAGCGGAGGTTCGTATAACAATGGTTGGGGCACGTTTGTGAAGCCTTGTATTGGCCGATCGGGGCTGCACCGCTGAAATCAGGATGAAAACTGGTATCTATAAGCCGGAGAATTGTAAGCACCGCAACAAGATGTATAAAACAAGTTTAACGTTTGTTCTTGTTTCTCTTGATAGAAGACCATGGATTTGCCACTGCCGGAATGGACCAAAGAATATTTCCCGGAGAAGGTCGAGCCCTCGAGCGTTTTTAGCCTTTCGATGAACGCCTTTAACGACGTATTGCGAAAACTCGCTGGCGGCCCGCTAGTAAAGAAAACTCTCGACAGCATGAAAGCCAAAGCTCACGGCACATTGAAGCCCGTAGACAGAAAAATGTACGCTTACGTGGGACACGACAGTACCGTCGTCAACATGCTCGAAGCTATGGGCGTTTGGGATCGTCAGAATCCTGATTTCGGTTGCATGGTGATTATTGAGCTTCACGAGGAAAACGGCGCATACAATGTTCAGGTAATATCAGCTATACAAAGTAAAAACTTGGAAGATATAGTACCCTTTTAGTACGCTCAGATCCTTTTCGTTAGGTCAATCAATATTGAAATGATAAACCGATAGCAGGGGACGCGCGGTCGGTGTGTGGTTTCGGCGGACCCCAGATTTAAGCAGCATTGTTTGTGGCCATAACTTGAATGGGTGACCGCTTAGCCGCGCACTGGTTTGGGCGCCAACTGCTGAGCGGGAGGCAGTTTTTCCGAGTTTCTAATGTATTCTTCTCATGCAGTAGAAACTTAGTAAAAATAAAGCCGCCTGTATCGGCCAGGTTTTCCGCAGTTTCCCTGTGCTCTCATGCAAATCTGATACAGAAGTGCATTAGGTTGAGTGGCTGCGGACAACACTTTAGGGGGGTTTCTATGAAGTAACGGGGAAAGCGGAGATGGGTAAAGTAAAACCCTGAGTAAGGCATAGGGAAGAACATACCAATAAATTTTTTTTTTTTAAATGATTGAAATGATAAGAAATCAATGGGTTGTCCGAAAAGTCACATACTTGAATATTACATACGAAATATACTGCGGTTTAAGGAAGGTGAATAACGTCCTTCCGGCAGAGAATTGCGCGGTAGGGCCGGTTGCGTTCGCTCGCTTACATTGTTGTACTATTCGAGCAGTTTGGTTTTTACGTTTTCTCGGCAACCAAACAGACGAATCATTTCGGTCTTCGTAAAAGTTCTTCTCGAAAATACAAACAATTATTTGGTTCTGTTATAACCAATTTTGTAAACCATTTTTAGTATACTTTCGAGCGTAGTGTGGAAGGTGCGTATAGTTTCCGCTATGGCGTTTATGTGTTGAGTCTAACTTCAATAATTAATTTCTCGATAATCATCTAGACGATTGACATGAAATTTGGCATGGACATATGTTTTTTATCGACAAATATTGTTCACCGAAGAAGAAAATTATATTGTTCACAAAAAATTTACAAAAAAAAATAATTTATAAAAAATTAATTAAGTAACGCTTATCTAAGAGTATTGTGTCCAATTTTCAAGTCAATCGGGCGGGAAGTTTTAGAGATTTACATGCAGCTAAGTTGGAATATGTGGAATACAAGTTCGAGATAAACGTAAAACAAAGTAAGAGTTCAGTTAATCACGTGACGGTGCGGTTTTTGTTTAGCTTACCTTCAATCAACAATTCTGGGTCTATCGAATTCTGTTTGCTCTCAAACTCGAAATATTCACTAAATAAGGGACACATACAAAAGGGTACAATAGGACAGGTGTGTGAGGCGAGTCGGGTAGGTCGAACCAATGTTCGAAACGAACGGCCGACAGCTCGTCCTTTCTACCTAAAAATTCTTATAACTTTGGTATTTTTACGAATGTTAATACCAGCAATAGCTCAAATTGTTTGTAAAACTTCAAAGTCAATTATAATTTTTTTTTCTTGGAAATACCTCGTTGTGCAGATTCTTTAAGAAAGCCTCTTTTGGCTTTCGCCTTCGGCGAGTGCTGCAATCTCACGAGTTGAGAAAAAGTTTCTCGAACGAGTTCCGAACAAAATTTTATGCTACCAGTGCGCGAAATCGCTCTTCGCGCACGGGTATGGCATAAATTATCTTTGCACTAGTGCAATGCTTTTCGCTTCACTGAAGTCCCATAAAAAATTCGGAATATTTCTGTCAATAGAGCGTGGACAAACTTCACTGTCACATAGTCTCCTGTGTCACACGGTTCCCGAAGTTCTCCTACTTTTCGGGTTACATTTTCCTATTAGTTGAAGCTACCGAGTACCCGAATTTGAGATTCGGTACCTAATTATGTGGATGCTGGAGATTAATATGTCAATATTTTTGTGAATGTTTTAATTTGCTCATCCTTTTATTATTTTATTGATAATTCTGCAATTTTGCACAAACATAGAAACACCAGAATGGTATAAGGGGAAATGTAAAATTTGTCACTTTCAGCAGTTTTCGAATCTAACCAGTAAATAGATTTGAAATTTCGATGTCTTATTTTGTTTATAATGGAGGTACTTAGTAAAACCAGAAATTAACAAAAATGTGTACATAGAATTAATAAAAAGTTTCTGTGCACATTTATGGAGAAAATCTTTGATAAAATATAATCATAATTTCATTTAGTTTCAACTGTGTCAAGTAATATTTATTATTCTTCTATATTCTTGCAGATATTCCAAAGAAATTCAACGGAAATGTCTCCGTATCCTCTAACAGTGCCGGGGTGCAAGACCGCCTGTCCTCTTGAAGATTTCGCAAGGCTTATGGAGCCCGTTCTTCCCGGTGATTACGACGAGGACTGCAAGGTCGACGATCCTAATTACGTTATACCTCAATCGCCGCCTGCGTAACGCATAGTTCTATAATTTGGACGAACAACGCGTGTCTTACTGTGATTTTTAGTTTGAATTTAATCGCCTCGTTGCTCTTTTTTATTTCGTGAAACTCTGTAACTGTGATTTTCTAGTAACTGTTTTATTCATAGTGAAATAATAATAAAAGGTAAAATACCCTTTAAACGACAATAAATCAACAGTGTTCTTTTTTTAATTCGTTATTTTATTAACGGATAGCCGTAGGTTAAGAGTTAAAATTAAATCGCCTGTCGTAATTGTCGTTATTCACGCGAATATCTTCTCCTCACGGCGTTTTTTTGTGACAACTGTGCCAGGCTTATGCTGCGCTTCTGGATGATTAAGAAGCTCTGGTGGACACGTGGATATCGGACTTCCCAATATTGTTTGCTTAAGGTCGTAGAAAAGATGACTGTCGTCCTTCGTGCAGAATGATATAGCAAGACCGGCTTTACCAGCGCGACCGGTTCTACCGATACGATGGGTGTAATCTGAAAATTATTGATCAATCGTTAATCCGTGGTTCAATTCAATTGATTCATTCAATGAAAATTTATTTGAAATTTTCTTTATGACTGAATGCTTATCGATCGGTAAGTCTATTGAATGATTTGTCAAAAATATTCATAATTATCACAGAACTGTGGAATTTGTTGGTTTTCTATGATAATTAATTGTAGTTATTTGTTACAAACAGTATTTTTAATTCATTTTCATTAAATGTATGGTTATCCCTTGGATTGAGACGAAATTTTCAAATATTACTCCCGGTGTGACGACGAGTCTTATTGTAAAAAAATATCTATAAAAATAATGCTCACCTTCGATAGTCTTGGCCATGTCGTAATTTATTACCATCGAAACATCCTTTATGTCGATACCACGACCTGCAACGTCCGTTGCCACCAGCATATCTTTGCTGCCGTTCTTGAGCGAGGCCAGAGCGTATTCACGCTGCTCCTGACCTTTTCCACCGTGAAGTGTGCAGGCGTTGTACTGTTAAGTGAAAAAAGGAAAATTCTTAATCGAGTAAAATGTGGAGAAAAATGTAATTTAAAAATATTGAGTTTTGCAGAATTCAATAAAAATGAAACTCAATTTCATTAACTTAAGTTTCGGAGAAAATAAGCTAAAAACATTGTTACAAGAATTACATTTCGGAGAATTAGAATTTCATTTCGGAAAATTGAAATTAAATTTCGAAAAATTTTAATGGCATTTCATTTGAGATAATTTAAATCGAATTTTAAAAAAAAGACATTATCAATCAAATAAATGATGAATGATAATGTGGAAAAATATACTTACACCAAGTTTTTCGAGTCCTCGTGCCAGCACATCGGCTCCCTTCTTTTGATTAACGAATATAATGACCGGAGGTTCGACTCCGCGACCCAATATTTCCATAAGTTTTCTGCGTTTGTCGTTCTCGCCCATAATATGAACGATCTGTTCGGTTCTCTCGGTGGGTTTACCTACGGAACCGATGTATACAACGGCGGGACGTCGAAGATAAGTTCGCGCCAGTCTCTCAACAGCTGCGGGCATAGTAGCCGTAAACATCACCGTCTGTAAAAGCATTTTACATAATTTCGTAATTTGTATTTTATTTTACAACTTAGTTATAGACGAATAGTTCAGGACACTTACCTGCCGGTATTTTTTCTTCGTGTTGTAATTCGCAAGCAGTTTTTCTTCATTCTCCGCATCCTCGTTGTCCGGTTTTAAATTCGTCACCGGCATGTATTCAAGAATCTTTTGAACGTCTGTTAAAGGAAAAGTCAATCAATTTAAATGTTATATAAATTATTGTACGTTTGTATTTTATTGGCGCTGCTTCTTTTTTTGTTCAACTCACCAGGTTCGAAACCCATGTCTATCATTCTGTCGGCCTCATCAAGAACGATATACGTGCACTGATTTAGTACCAAGTAACGATTTTCCAACACGTCTATAAGTCGACCAGGCGTTGCAATGACAATCTTAAACAAAAAACAACGAATTTAGCGATCAACCTTCCACATTTTTCAGAAGCTATATGCTTCAAATTGTACGTACTTCGCAGCCCATACGCAATCTGAATCCTTGCTCTTCTCGAGAAAGTCCTCCGACTACTACTACCGTACGTATTCCTAATGGTTGGCCGAATTTGTTGGTTTCTTCCTCAATCTGTTGCGCCAATTCACTGTAAATTATAAACATTTATGTTTTAACTTAAAAAAAAAGAGGCGCATAGTCAAACCTTGCATATTGTTCCTCATTATTTTTCACTTTCGACAAAGTTACTTCTATGAGAATATATGCTCATTGATATTGGCTTCCTCATAGGGGAAGCTTTGTAAATAGTGAAAAGTAAAAAGAGAGCAAGGTGTAAAACTTTGCATCGTTGTTTTAAATAAATTAACAAAACTGAAGTGTCGCGGTATTTTCGGCTTCAAGAAATAATGAGAAATCACAATTTCTATAAGATTAATAACAATTTTTACATGTCCTTAACCGATTTTATACAAATTTTCACAGTAAAAAACATCTGTTTATGCAAAATTGAATATCTCGGCAATATGAGGCTTAACATTTTTTGCGATACACAGAATTTAAGGTAATTATTCAAGCTATCAAATACTAACACAGATAGCATCACCCATCGTATTAAAAAAACAATGGTACTCGTCAAAAGGAAAGATTCGATTTTCTACATGTCAAATGGGAAATACAAAAGGTCGTTGCCAAAAAAAAATCTCTAAAAAAATTCGTACGAAGCTTTTCTTTAATGAGGGCCAATATTAGGGTCCAGACTATAGTTTTTTTATGTGGCTAGTAGGAAAAAAAGTTTTTTTTTTCAGGCAGTTTAATATATATTATGTTTATCTCTGCATTATTTCATATTATATTATATTGCTATTTGTCTATTATATTCTGTTTAATTCATTATTATTATTTTGGCAGATTAGGACCTGTTGTAAACATGTGCAGTGGTTAAGTGATTATTTTTTATTTATCTAAATAAATTAAATTGAAGCTTCCTCTATGATAAAACGAAAATCAGATTTGTAGATTTACTATACCAAGTATTTCTAGGAAATTTATAAAATTTGTGACTGACCGTGTGGGTGCAAGAATGATGCTGTATGGTCCCTGATCGGCTTCCTCGAGACGTTCGATCTTCGGCAGACTCGTAATCCACAACAGAAGCGGTATAAGGAAAGCGAGAGTTTTACCGGATCCAGTTTCCGCAACACCGATGATGTCTCTGTTTTGAAGACCAATGGGAATGGCTTGTCTCTGTATAGGCGTAAGATCTTTGTAGCCAACTTTGTCGATAATATCGAGAATCTCCTTCTGAAAACCGGATTCCTTCCACGAACGAATGGGATCGGGTATCCGACCGCCTTTTATTGTGATGTTATAATCCTCGCGAAATATTCGCCAGTCGCGTTCCGTCATCTCCGCGAGAGCTTTTTCCGACCAGTGCCGATCGTCCCACTTCTGTTTCTCCTCTTTTCGTTTTACTTTTTTTAGCCGCATTCTATTAAAAAAAAATTCGGACATTCATTTCAATTCAAGAAAAATTTTTGGGAAATTTTAAAGCATCCCAAGCAATATTTTCGGAAATATTAAAATATTCGAAAAAAAATCTGTATGCTAAAATATATTATTTAAAAGTCCAAAAAATCGGAGATGCTCAGCACTTGATAAATAAGTCGAGCATATTGCATTTACCAATATTGAGAAAAATATTATAATCGCAACTTGAATAATTTCCACTTACTTTTCCTGTTCCTTCTCAGCCTCTGTTCTTCTCTTTTCAAGCAATTCACCATAAAATTTGCTTTGATCTCTCTTCTGCGCTTTTATGTCTATACCAGCAAGATTTCCACGCCCAAAGAATTGAACCTGATGACGTTCCTTGTATATGTTGTTATAATCTACAGATGTGTCCTCCGATGTGTCCCAGTCAAAGACAAATTTCCTATCATTGAGACGTCGGACTCTACGTTTTTTCTTTATCAGGCCCAAATAACGCTCCTTTATTGCCTCCACCTCCTTCTCTTTATCCTTGTCCTTCACATCCTCTTCGCGCAATCGCTGACTATCCCTTCGTCTAATAAACAATAAGAAAACATGAAATACCATTTTTACTAAAAAAAAATTCCCACAAATACAGGGAAAGAGAATTTTGAAATTACGCTCCTATAAAAATTAAAAAAAATTTGTTACCTATCCCTTTCGTCCCACTCCCTATCCTTTCCTGCTCCTGATGACTCCCCTTGTCCTCCGCTCTTTCGACTTTCCTCCTGTGCTTTCCTGATAGCATCAACTTCCTGCTGCCTTTTTTGCAAAGCGATAGCGGCTCTCTCTTCCTTTGTTAGAAACTTAGGTTTGGCCCTTGCCTCTTCCTCCGCCTTTTTCTTGGCTAACAGTTCCTCAAGACTCAGTGGCTCCTTTTTGGATGGATCATGAGCTTTGCCATCCTGCTTCTCATCCTCGTCATCTTCTTCCGCTTTCTTTGAACTTTCGCTTCGTTGTTCTTTTTTCCCGTCTTCGTCAACTATAAACACCGTATTTGGCTTTTTCTTGTCATCCTTACCTTTCTCTCCTTTAGCTGCATCGTTTCGATTGTCTCTCGTTGCTCGATCTCTGTCGCGATCTCTGGATCTTTCGCGCTCACGATCGCGATCTCTCGATCTTTCCCTTTCCCTCGATCGTTCTCTGGGACCATCTCGGCGATCTTTTTTGGCGCGATCCTTAGATCGACTCCTGGATCGGCCCCGTCCACGATCTCGACGATCGCGATCTCTTTCGCGATCTCTCTCTCGTTCTCTCGATCTGCTCCTCCTCACAGTTTTCTTCTCGTGCACCATTTGAACAATATATAATTTAGTTTAAAAAAAAAACACTTTTCACATGATCACTTAAAACTTTAGCAAAGACTCGAAAAACGTTTGTAAACGAATTTGCGTAATTCGAGGTTATGTTTGAACTATCGTTGATCTTTCAAAATAAACTGTATTACAATGTATGGATTGGACTTTGATTAATTTACGGAAAGAAAAATGTATAGGGAGTTCTCAATGTATGTAGTGAAGGAATCGTTTATTGTTTTGATTATTTTTCGTATGTTAGAGATTAAATGGAATTCGGAGTTGTGTCAGTTTTTATTTGCGTTTACTTGCGCTTAGCCGCTTTATATTTAGTAGTGTTAGTATAGTCGTCATTACACACTCAAAGAATATGCTACTATAGCTTGCGAAGTGTGCTGATTGGCTAGAAATTAACTGTTCGTCAGCTGTGGCCAATCCGCATAGTCTTTTCTATAAACATCTACTACACCAGCGACAATTAGAGATGAACCTATATATTTACAAGTCAATTGAATCATAAATAATTGCACAAACGCTTTTAAAGATGTAGCACTGATTTGATTAGCGTGAAACGCTCGAACCTCCTTAAGGTAGTCCTTGCGCCTGGTATTTATTTCGCATAAGTTCGAGAAAAAGGAGAAGGTATTCCAAACACTTTTCGCTGGTATAAACATCTGAAAAAATTAATGCATATTAAAGGTACTGGAAACATTAATTTTGTATAATAATAATTCTAAAATGTATTAACAAATTGATGAAAAAAAAAGTTCAACAAATCTCTCGAAAACCCAGATTAAAAAAAAATGAAAATGATTCATTTATTTTTCTGAATACATATGAGCTTTTTCAGAATTTTTTATTCATTATGAATTTTGTGTTCTTTTATATATTTTTTTACATATAAAAGACAAAAATTAAAGTGAATTGAAAAATCTAAAAATTCATACGTATTCAGAAAAATGAACGAATCATTTTCATTAAAAAAAATTTGGGTTTTCTGGAGATTTGTTATACAATTTTTTTTCATCAATTTGTTAATAACATTTTCGAATTATTAGTATAGAAAATTATTCTTTTCAGTACTCTTGATGCGCATGAAATTTTTCAGATTTTTATACCATTGAGAAGTGTTTGCAATTCTCTCTCATTTTTCTCGAACTTATGCGAAATGAATATCAGGCACAAGGATTACGTTAAGGTGATCTGAAATATTTATAGGTGCGAGTTTTTCACATACATGTAATAGTTTATCATACACGTAACAGTTGTTATATACAGGTAATGACTTTGATATGTCTTTTTGAGATTACTGTTAGCCCCAAAATCCTTTGGCCTGTACCCTGGTAAAAATAAGTTATAGAGACTGATACAGATCGATAGAATTTGAATGGGATTTAATTGTATGTTATCATCTCTATCTATTCGGACTTTGATAAATTTATACAAATTGAATCGTTGTTATTAGTTGCCTATACTTTTCGTTTTCTATGGGTTAATTTATAATATTTTATATTGAATTTACGTTTCGTCACTTGTAAATTTTTATCCGTTTGTGATTTATCGTGTTATATTGTAAATATATGATTCAACATTAATTGTTCGTAATCAAAGAGGCATCAATAGAGTGATCCTATAAATTTCTATTGTCTCAAAAATATAGAAAGTATATCGGAATAAATCATACGTGTATAGATTGAAAGAATTATGATAATCTATCGTGAGACCCTGATATAAATTAAACAGTTTTCTATCATTTGTACAATAATTTCAAGCTGATTGACTCTCTCTCTCTCTTCGCATCGCATCTCATAGCTATAGGAAGTCTATCATAAGAATCTTGAATATGATAAATATTTGAATCCAAAGATTTACGAATGAATTTTTTTTTCTAATTAAAAATCTAATATTGTTAATATTACTGCTACGATCGTATATTTTTATTATTAAATTTAATACAAACATTATACTATTTATAATAATATTATAGGATATGGAAGAAACATATAGGATTTCGATTGTAAATTTATGATAGTAATTCGGAAATTCGCGAATCAAAGTCCGTATTCGGAACGATAGGATTCTAAAAATCGTTTTCTATCATTTATGTTTACCAGGGTCCACACATAGATATCAAACAATGTGTTATTCATTCATGATTAATAAATATATTTCTTGGCGAAGACAATTGGATTTATGCCGCTTTGAAACGGGCTTACGGAAACAATTTAAAAAATACTAAATAAAGAGAATAGAATAGAATAATAATAAAAAAGGATGCAAACTAGAACCTTCCACATTGCTTCCTCATTCTTTTTCGCTTTTTATAAAGCCGCCTCTATGAGGAAGTAAGAGTTAAGCTATGCGAGAAAACATGGAAAACAATGGGTGCTGGGAACTGACGAGGAACAGTGCTGAAGGTTCACGCAATAACAGTGCCGGACTTGATTTTACTAATACTGCCACGCGTTCAGGGCAATGAAAGATATATGCCATATTGTGTATTTACGAATATTTTATAAATTTTTTTATTTCCTTTGTACTTGCCTTCGGTATACATAACTATTCAGACTTATCGGATTACCGTAATATTAAGTAATTAATAAATTTATCCGCGTACAACGGGCAAGACGAGCGGATAAATTTCCTTCACTGGTCATCTCTCATGTACCTCTCCTGAGTAATTGTAGTTTTCGGTACATAGATAATACTAGTATAATTGTCATTTCGTAATATTATCGGCGCAATATGATTTCGATATAAAAAATAATTTATTCTCACTTACAAAACTCCTCGACAGATCCGAATGTTCTATCGCAATATTGGACATACAGTAGACGGACAATATTTATTTTCTTCGCGTATTGCTCAAATATATCATTTTGGTATAAAAAAAAACATTCATTCGTATGTAAAAAAAAGTGCGTTTTTATCATCAACTAAGAATAAAGAAAACGCACATTATATATCGTGATACTCGATATTTACGCTTACGACAGACCATTCACGAATATGCAAAGAAGTGAAGGATAATACTACGCAAATATCCCAACGAAACCGTGGATTATATATGAGAAATTATTGGAAAACTCTGAAGAACTTTTCACTGACAAGTAATAAGTGATTTTGTTTCTTGTTGTGGATGACCTGTAAACTACTCAAAGATCTAATGAAATCTCGCTCTTGGCTGAGAGTATTTATAGGTAATGTATCCTCAAATTCAGTTAATGTCTGTCGAAGCGCGCAGCGAATTAACGAAGATTCACGTCTAGCACTAAATTAATTTTTCAGTCATCCGTCCAGAAAAGTGCACATTTCGTAAACTGTTGCGAAAACTGCAGATCCCCGACGTCGTGCTGAAAAGTTTTGTTGAACACTGGAGAGAAACACTTTTTTTTAGCTCGTGAAATTGTAGTATTAGAAATCCAATCACGAGAAAAAAAAGTTTTTTCTCGCTCGTGATACAATGTATTATTCTATCGCGTTACGTCGGATGATTGTTTCATAGATCGTATCCATCTAATTACTTTCGAACTCGCGTTATTTCTTTCTTTACACTATAAATCATATTATATAAAAATTAGAATACACTATATCTTATAATAGTAAAAAAAGATATGATTATTTAAATAATAGAACAAAAAAATTGTATTACTCTATCTCCTACTTTTATTTTCTTATTAATTTTTTAATGAGACTTTATAAAAGATCCGAAGGTTTGCAAATATTAAGAAATATAGAATATTCAGGCAGGCGAATATTCTATATTTGTTAATATTTGAATATCTGTATTGAAAATATCAAAATATCCAATGTAGATGTGCGCAAATAGTAAGCGGATCGAAAATTTGAAAAGAAAATCGGGTCTTCAAAAAATACTGAAATTATCGATACAAATTTCAAATAATTGATACTTAAAAATATTCGCGTACTCGACAAAATGTTAATACTTTTTATTTACCGACGGTGATGTAAGGATCCCGTGACCGTTTTTCTATCTTATTTTCCATGTAGACATTTGTTAGTCCCTTATGACGTTAGAAAAAACGTCACTATCGAAAATGTGAAATAATGGTCATTTTACATCATTGTTCATCAATATAGTATTATAAAAAATGTTTTGATAGGAAATCGCTTATGGAGTCGGTGAAAGAGTATAGCAAGTTCGAAAGTAATGAGATGGTTAGAGACCTGAGCGTATCCTAAGTGATGATAATTTACGGGCTTGGGGCAGCCGACGATTGCGTCATGTCATTTATTTCTGTGGACTTATCTTTGCCGGAAACTCGGAAAAAATTGAGCAACGATATAGCGGGATTTTTAGGAACTTTTCGCGGCTCCGTGGATCTCGATCGGCTCATTCGTCGAGCCGGAGTCACTTGGCTAGCATTTGAGTTAGCGACGACTTTTTCAGATTCCGATTTACCTATTCGCAATTCGTACCTTTCCTTTCGTATTTTTGTCAACCAATCGATGTTTTCCTTGCATTTCTGCGGTGACATTTGCACAAGATGAGGCGCAGTGCCGTCTATCACGTAATTCGGTAGATTAAGAGTCGGGGAAAAGGGAATTTGTTGACACGATCTGTCGACAGGTGCTGCGCTGGAAGAACTACTTGGACCAGGCTCGTCCGATTCGTAACCCTTTTCGATTCGAACAGCAAAAGCTTCTCTCTCGCTTATTGGACTAAAAAGACGACGGGCACCTCTATTCTCCAAATGAGAGCGTTTCGCTTTTGGCTCGAGATTCTCGACAATCGGTGAAAGAACAGATTTAAATTTACCGTCGGTCCACGCTCCTCCACCTATCATCTGTATGTGACAGCGCTTCGTGCCTCTTGCTATTTCACTGGGCTTACGAGATTCGATCGTTCGAGCATTACCATTGCCATCCGGAGTAGTCACTGCACAAACAAAACATATATTTCTTTATTTTTAGGCATGACTATAATCACTTTGCACCAAAAAAAATTCCTTTATTCTTATTATTATAATATGATATAAACCATTCCATATTACTTCAGTCATTTGAAAAAGTCATTGTCTAAAATTGATTTTTATAAATCGGTTTATAAATGTACTTAGTATGCCATTTTTTTTTGGATCATCCATTTTTTTAATTTTAAACATTTTTTTCTCTGAAATACGGATATTTCGGGGATGGTCTGTTTTATGCAATATTTAGAATCACGTAAATATGCGGTTTTTTAAAACGGTTTATGAGAACAAAATTGTACAAATTTATTTAATCGGAAACTATGTCTGATGGCAATAATCATCTAAAATATTTTTTTTGAGAACGAGAGCGAAGGCCAATATTCGATATTTTGAAGAAACAAAAAAAGAAAAATTAGGCTCGATTTTTCGACTGGAAGTCGGATCTGTGAATTCTACAATCAGAAACGGAGAAAAGTTGCGATTTTTTTTATGATGGTAAAAAGACATGTAACCGGTATTTTCAATTTCGGAACAAATAAAATAACAACAATACTTATATAAAAAATGCGAGGTATTTTACTCACTGATTTTTTGAAGAGGGAATCAAAATTTCACCTCATCGTGATACCGAATTAAGAAAGCTGATTTAAATGGAACAGAAAACTTGAGAGCGAAAATTTTAAAACATTCCCTCCCTAGGGAGGGAAGCAAGTCCCTAGGGAGTAAAGTGCTCACTTTCGTGTGTGAAATTTTTTTTTTCATAACTCTTTTCAGGTGACTGGATCCGCTCAGATACTTTCCGACTTTGATAAATATTAAATGATCAATGAGTTCCTTACCAGGTGTGGTGTCAGAGCTCGGAGTCTGTTGTTGCCGCGAGACCCATCTTCGTGAAACCGTCGGTGTAGTTTCGAGAGTCGCTTGTCCAACCGAATAAGCGTTATCCACGCACTCCGCTCGGCCGCGTATTTCCACATCGTCATTTTCACCCTTATGCTCAAGACCAACACGCCAAATTCTGTGACAACAGTCGTCCGAACAAGTGACGATCTGAAATTTATGTGTCAGTTGTAATGCAAAATAATTTTTTTTTAATTCGATACATACTGGGAAACCCATGTCATACGACCAATAATGTTAATATTTTCGAAAAATATGGCATAGCAAACATGCTATAGATGAAGAGAAATAAAAAGTGTAAAACATAAATGAGTAAATCGTTAGCTGCTTCGGTAGATTTCATTGATTTTTGGGAACTTTTTCAGGAATTTTTGAGGATCTTCTCTTTATTTTGGAAGGTACATCCATAGATGATTGAAAATAAAAAAAGACATCTAATTTAAAACGCAGCATCTGCGAGCGCGCAGTCATCCATTACAAACTAGCCCATGTATATATTCAGCAGCTATACGATACATTCTCATAGTAATATTTTTACCTGAAATGCAATTGCTTATACTTATTAAATAGATAAATACCTTGGGTTCGCCCGAGTTGCACCAAGCAATACAAGTCACCTCGTCCGTGTGACCCCAAAGTTTAACTAAAGGACATCCCGGGCGCTTCGTACTCCAGATATACGCGTATTCGTCGCTCGAACCGCTTGCCAGATATTTTCCGTCCGGACTCAAACAAGTCTTTACGTAAAACGTAGAATTCCGATGACCATAAAATTCCGCAACTAGAAAAACGATGCATAATTAGCGTTTCATTGTCTTTTTAATGGAAACGTCACATTAGAGGTTGTTTTGTAAAAAGGGTAAACTAATGAAAAAAAAATGTGCAAGGTTCTACTTTGCATTTTTTTTTTTAAATAAAAAATGTTTAACAATTTTAGCGAATTTTTAAAAATGTTTCAGATTATTTTGTGTACGCCAATATGAAAAATGGATTTAAAAAATGTTATGAAAAAAACAGCTTTAACTGTGAAGATGCAAAAAATAAACAGACCCTTTGCTAAAAAAAAGTGGCTAAATAGACAGAGAAAGCCACCGGCAATAATAAAGATTGTTATTTACCTGGATTAGGATTGTATGTTGCTATATTGTATTGATATATAATACTATCCATGCAACTGGCGTAGAGCGACATTCCACCTGGAGAAACGAGTAACGTCGTAAAACCATTTCTGATGCTACCACCGGCATAATTCATCACGTGTTTTGGTACCGGATCCTTTTTATGCACTGTGTAATTTTTTCTCATATCCCAAATTTTGATAAGTCTATAAAATTGCAAGGAAAAAAAAATTATCAACCATACGGCGAAACGCCTGTAACGTGAAACACTGCATATTGATTCGTTAATAACTTTAATTACCCATCGCCAGCTGCACAAGACAACAGAGAAAAATCATCCTGAAAAGCTAATGCAGTGATGCTCTGAGATCGGGATGTCGTTGAAAGTCCTCGTCGATACTTTACTGGATTGGGAGATGCACTGCCATGCCCGTTGGAGATGCAGTTGTCGGGTTTTGGATGTTCAGTATGTGAGGCTCTGATATCCCAAACCATGATTGCTCCATCTCGAGCACCCGTCGCGAACACGGCTGAATTTTAACAATATTTTCTGTCACAAATTTGAATTTTTGTGCCTCTTATTTAACAAAAAAAAAAGACACTTTCTATAGCACAGTGTGTAAAAAAACACATGACAATTGGATGTGCTTAGATTAGATTCGACACACAAAAGGTACCAAACAGCAATGGATATTTTTTCAATTGTTTATTTTTCTGCGAACTTGTGGTTCGGATTTCACGTTAAATTTTACCCTGAAAAAGTTTTTTTTAATTAATATACCGTATATGAAGCTCGGATGCATATACCGTATATTAATTTTCAGATGCATTCGTCATTGACGAATACAATATCTGTATATTAAAATGAAGATTACAATACTCACGTACTGTAATTTTCAAATACCAGTATCAGAGAATTCTCATACTATTCTTAAATTTGCAATAAAAGTATATTACTATGGAATTCATATACCCGTTTCGTAAATCTCATATCGTTTTGTATATTAAATGCACTTGCATTTTTAACAGTGTAGGCCCACCGAAATAGACCCAGCCAGTATTGAAGACATTATAAAATTAACACAAACTGTTTTAGTTCCGTAAATTAAAAGAAAAAACTACATGTTCAGTGTAGGAGTTGCCTGTTGATTGTTTTATCGACTTTGATCGGTAAAAAGGTTCGGTTTCGTAGTTTACAAACTACATTGTTAAATTATATTTTTTGTACCGATTGCAGCTGCCGAAGTTGTTTCATATCACCTTAAATTCATTAACCCTTCCCGTAAGAGTTGTATATCCTATACGAGAGGGATTCTGCACCCGAGCGGTCGGGGCCTATGTGAAGTAATATGAAATGATCAATTATTCATTAAAAAAACGTAGGGTCCGTCCATAAATGGCGTCACCACGGATATGATGTTTTTGAACACTAGACATATTAAGGATCAAAATGTAAAAATTTCAGCCGAACCGGGAACGCAGTTTTGGAGAAAAAAAAAATGTTATTCCATTGAAAAATAGCATAAAACAGAGTAGGAAGACTTTGCAAAAAATTTATTGAAAAGAACGTTACATACCTTACATTTTTTGTTCACGTGATTTTTTTGCGAGAGCTGTAATTTTGGCGTTAAAAAATTAACGATTATTATTTTCAGTTTTTTGTAACGGCTGAAATATGCGATAAAAAAATCTGAAAAAATTTGTAATTTTTGTTTTCAGCCAGACCAAGATTCTCAAGAAATTTGAAAACTTTTTATTGACATGAAAAATTTGTGCGGCCAACTTGACGTGTTTTACCCCATATCATACATAGTCGAACGATAATAAATATTTTTATATTATTTATGAATAGTGGGAACAATAATGTAACTTTGCATACACCGGTTTAACAAGAACGTAAATACTCTGTTCGTTGACTAAAAATGCTCCAAGACTGGTCAAAACGAAGATTACATATTAAATAATCGGAAGAGATCATTTCGCTATAGTGAAATCGAAATAAAACAATTTCCCCAAGAGATTGCGAAATTTTGCGTGAGGTTTAAAAAAAAATGAAAAATGCGTAACGTCATAATTGTGAACCCACATTTTTCGGGACCCCCCTCCCCGTGTGGTGACGTCATTTATGAACGGCCCAGTACAATGTAAAACAAACCTTTATCCTCCGGCCGAAAAATGGCAGTTTTAACACTTCGTGTGTGACCATTATAACATCCTATTTGTTGAATATCAGATCTGTTAACGTCCCAAAGTCTAGCCGTATGATCGCCAGATGCCGTGACCAATTTCAACTCTCCTGGCATCCAAGAAACATCGAAAATTGCATTGCAATGAGCCTTAAAATATAGGAAAATATCTTATTAATACCAAATATGTTTTTCAAATATGAAAAACAAAAAAATAGATTTTTCTGAATAATGAGTCCTATGGTAATATAATTAGGCCACCTAAAGAGGAAAATGCACTGACCTGGGTTCCTTCTAATTGCTGATTAGGATGTCCTTTTTGATCTGTATCCTGCAATGCAATTTTTCCATCTTCATTAGCTAGTGCTATTATCTGATTGTATCCAGGTATGGTGCAGAAACGAGAAGCAAAAACTGGAGGATCCGTAACATATTCTGCACTGGAAGCAGCCGCTGGAGTAATACCACGATAAACATCATTCTGATGACATTGCAGCCTGTTTAAGGCGATGTCATAACTAGTTTCTGATTCTGAAAAATCAACAGTGTACTCAATAATATTTTCAGACAAAAGATATATTTGTATACCAATAATTGTGTAACAGTGATAAAAAAAATAAATTTTTGTTTGCCAAATGTTTGCCAGATTTTTAGGAAAGGGTCAATCTCTAGGATCAAATATGTTTCATATTATATCGAACATATAATATTATAGTTATGAGAAAGAACATCAGGATGATGTGGGCATATGTCAGATTGCTGAAAAATCTCTTTAAAAAATTTTCTTGATAACAATTCTCTTGCAAACAAAAAAATTCATACCAACCAAAATATAAGGATTATGAATTTAATATTATTTGTAGTATAAAAAATTATAAATAATATAATTTTTGTATTCAATTTACTAATAAAAATATATAATTGTAGGAGTAATATTAACAATATTATACTTTTCATTAAAAAAAAAATTTCATCCACAAATCTATGGATGCAAATATTTACCATATTAAAGATTCATTACGAATATGATAAATATTTATAAGTTTAAGAGTTTATAGAAAATAAGTGATACACTTATAATTCTGCATTTTATGTACACTTTCACATCATATGAATATGTGAGAATACAGTCTATTTTTAAACTGATAAACTCTTATATATGGATTTCATATCCTCTCTAGACAAAATATGTCATATGCGATTGTCATACAACCACATGCAACATATTTATTGATAATTTATTAAGGCTGCTATAAGATCATTATGTCTTTCTTCTGTCAACAATTAACAATAAATGGCCATTAAAATAGCTACAATAGCTTTATATTATTATACATCGCAAAGTAATTTGGACTACAAGGAAGTTCCTTTTCCTTAGCTAATATGGATTCTTGTTTTTTACCCCTTTATTTAGATCTGGACAGAATTTTTTTTTGGTATTTTACTTTTCTGAAGGTCCATAACAAATTTAGATTATTTCTGCCAGTTAAATACCTTCACTATCATTGTTACCAATGTCTCAAGATAGGCAAAGCTCTTCTATATTACTGTTCTTACAACTGTTACGTGTACCTATACAGATGAAATATAAATTGATCTCAAACTGAACAGATCGATTCTAAAATAAAAAATTTACTCATCTTGATAGACAAATTCCACAAATTTGACATGCAACATGTGACACCTTTATGGGTTCAAGTATATATTTATTTATCTGAATTTAAGTGTACCATTGAAAGTCCCGTTAAGGGACCTACACATAGTTTACCGTATGACATTTACAGATTTCTCATAGCCTTAATATTTTCAATAAAATTAACAGCTACCCATTTTAGCACTTATTAGAAAAAACTGTACAAATGTTCAGAAAAAAGTACAAAATTGGCAAGGTGGAAAAATAATGTTATACTATTTGCAACATTTTTTAAATTAATTAATTAGAGATTAAGTGAGGGGAGTAGTTAGTCATTAAATTATATTACATCACATGCACAAGAATTTATTGAAATAATAATTTTATCTCGGCAATAGCCATGGAAGTAACCTCTTCCACGATAAAATTTCGCGCAATAATAATCGATGAACCAAACAATGAAGGCGAGTGATTTTTCTTACCAAATCCAGCGCAACGTCGTGTCAAGACTTCCACCACGTTCATTATTACAGGAGCGCGAAATCATTAAAGTAAATCACTGATTTAAGAAACACAAACGTGTTTTGGTTACAGACATTATTGCGCGGGAGTTTCTGTCATTTTTCCCGTACAATCGTCAGACGATACTTAGGGCTCCTGCCCAACGACGGCGTCGAGCATCGTTGTGGCAACTATAACGAATCGCAGCAGCAGGAGGATTTTGTGACACAAGTAATTCGCGACTTAAGCCAGCCAATCATGATTTCAACATTCCGTTGTTACAACTAGAGATATGCCGTGACGGTCAATGGACCGTCAATTCTGTGAAATGACGGTTAAAAAAATGCATGATAGGCAAAGTAGATCCCTTTCGCATTTTCGCGTTTAGTTCCGATACACGCCACAAGAGGCGTGATAGGTCATCGTAGGTTGTGTGCGACAGAGACAGAAAGCCCTTTCATCTATCTCTCTCCCGAAAATTTGAATTTACATATCTTAAGAACGGCTTTAACAATCGCGTTCAAATTTAGCACACATGTGACGCAGGTAGACGCCCTTGTTTGTGAAAATAAAAAAATAAAATGTAAAAAATATTTTTAAATTTTATTCAACTTTACAATTTTCGAAAAATATCTGTATGCGCTCAAGTTTCCCCAAATTTTTAGCTATGGCGCTAAATTGTTTTTAATAAATAAATCTATGATAAAGGAGGATCGATATTGAATTTGAGATGAGACTATAAAAAAGTTCGGTTTTTGTAGGATTTTTAATACTCGAAAAAAATTACATTTTCCTGTAACTCACGTCAGATCTCACCAAATCAATTGAAATCTTGTCCAGACGAAAAATATCATGTACATTTGGGTACGGCGCATGGGTTTTTAGTCATTTTTCACGAATTAAACAGTTATTACGTACAATAAGAATAATAATACTACATGTCGTCTGTCTCTCTCAGATTGCTATATGTGCGAGAGGGACAGCTGAATTTTCCCGAAGTGTTAGTTTTCGTTATGGTTTATTTTTCGGATAAAAGACAAGAAGCGATTACTGCAAAATTCTCAGACACGGTGAACGCTTCTCTTCTTTTATCCGAAAAATCAATTGTGGGCGAGACCAACGACTTACAGTTTTTGTTACCGATCGAGCAGTACCATTTTAAGGGATGGCGAAACACCCGTGAATGCGGCAAAGATAGAGAATATCTTTTGGAACAAGAATTCTCGGAATCTTGATTTTTTTTTGAATGATGAAAGTCTTACATCATGCAGAATTAAGAGACCGATGTTGTAAGGCTTTTCTTTTATCAAAAAACGTTCGGTGTCCTCTGAAAGATTGATTACAGTTTTTGGTACCGACTGAGTAACCCTTAAGATGATGTGCTACTACTCGGTCGGTAACAGAAACTGTAACCAATCTTTCAGAGAACGCCGAATGTTTTTTGATAAAAGAAAAGTTTTACACCATTGGTCTCTTAATTCTGCATGATGTCAAACTTTCACTTTTTCCAAAAAAGATCAAGTTTCTGAGAATTCTTGTTCCGAAATATATTCGCCATCTTTCTCGTACTCATGGAGGTTTTGTCTCCCCTTAACGTGATGTGCTACTCCTCGGTCGGTAACAAAAACTGTAAAGCGTTGTTCTTGGTTACAATTAATGTTTCAGGCAAAAGACGAGAAGTACTGACTGCGTCTTGGCAGTCTGCAGTCAGTACTTCTCGACTTTCATTCGAAAAATCAACCGTGACGAAGAATAACACTACGGGAAGATTCAGCTATCTCACTCGCACTTATGGCGATCTGAGAGAGACAGACGATATGTAACACATCACCTTAAGGACATTGTCTTTAAATAATATCTAACACACCGACAGCAGTGGTTAGAAAGCACTTCTAGCGACCGTAACTTGGATAGGTGACCACTTAGCCGCGCACCGACTTGTGCACCAACTGCCGAGCGGGAGACAGTTTTTCAGAGTTTCCGTAAACATTTAAACTTGTGTAAATATTCATATATCTGGCTGCAATCTTCCACGTGAATTCACGATTAGTGATTGTCAATAATGTATTTAGTTCAAGGAACGGTTGCTATGCTGGTTAATTTTGATTTTGCTTCATAACAAAGAAAACATTGATGTCATGAATTTAAAAAAAGTTCTTATAGATTTTGCTTAAATTTCTTTCACAGATGGACTGCCCTGGAACAAAGTTTGAATAAAAATTTGACAAAAATCAGTTAAGTGATTGAAATTTTATAGCTTTTTGAATTCTTTTTGGAAAATTTTTGCCGCGCTCTGGCATAGGCGAATTACGAAATACTAATTTCAAATTAGGTTCACATACGTTTATTATTACTTGACGATTAAAATTACGTTGAAATATGTTTTCCAGCTTTTGAATTCGGAACAAGAATACAAAGTAGAACCTTGCACATTGCTTTCTCATTATTTTACTCATTTGACGAAGCCACCTACCTCTATGAGGAAATATGTTTATCGATTTTGGCTTCCACATAGAAAAAGAGTTGGTTAGTTGGTTGCAGTGTCAATCGATATTTTGGTTGTGACAACTCATTTGTTTTTGTGTAACCACAGGGCATATATCGTGGTGCGGTATCAATAAGCCGTGTATTGAATAGTAATTAGCAGAGAAAAGATGCCAGTTGTACAGCGTCACGGGATAAGGTAAACAGTCCCGTTCCCGACACTGTCGCACTTTCTGACACCGACAGTAGATTTATATCTGTAGTAAATAAAGTTTTCGTCAAATATAACGAGATTTACAGGCCAATTGAGGAGCGTTTTAGTACTGTCGAATATTGCCGAGATACGAATGTTTTTATAGAATATTTCATATCGAAATTTATTAGTGAGAGTTGCAACTGACGTTTCAGTGGCTCGGAATTCCGAACGACATTCCTAGTCGGAAGGTACTAGCTCAACCACATGCGGAATTTCGGATTTACACCCTTAAGTGAGTATTAAATACTATAAATGTGATATGAATACATTCAGAATAAACCGCACTATAGATCTGATACGTAAAAGTTCATCTAAAGGTTAGTTCTTCCCATAAATTCTCGGAGTCAGTAAGTGCATCATCTAATTCAGGTTATGTCGCAGTTTCTGACATTGCATATATAACCTATGTCGAAGCGACAGAAACTGGGGACTGGTTAGTGTCACAAACTGCGACATACGTGTCAAAAACTGGGTCGGCGCAGGTGTCAGAAACTGCGACATGGAAGATTCAACAGTGTCAGTAATCCCGGCAGTAGACGACCATAATGAAAACAATAATTAAATTATTATTTCTTAATGATTTAACTTCGATACCGGGTGAATCTCATTCAGAAGGGCTCAATGTACACGTCAAAGGACGTTTTTTTCCAGTTTCATAATATAACACGTTCGTAAATAATAGACAACCGGGGTCGCGGTTTTAAAGATGTCAGAAATTTGATCCACGCCCGTGTCAGAAACTGCGACATGGAAGACTCACCAGTATCAGTAACCCCGGTAGTAACGACCATCATGAAAACAGTAATTTAGTTATTATTTCTTAATGATTTAAATTCGATACCGGGTGAATCTCATTTAGAAGGGCTCATGTACACGTCAAAGGATCTTTTTTACAGTTTCATAATATAACCCGTTCGTAAATAATAAACAACCGGAGCCGCGTTTCTAAAGATGTCAGAAACTGGGCCGTTTACGTTATTGAAGCACTCGGTTTTCCAGTGAAAGTGCGACGGTAGCGGGCTACGGTGGGAGAGCGTGCCCATCGATGGTGGTTTAGAGCGCCTGTGGTTGAGACGCTACTGAAGAGACGCACGGGGTGGGCGGGAGTCCGAGAGCCGCTTCACCACCAACCACGCTATGTGACACGTGCGGGTGACGTCACGGGACCGGTCACGCCAGCATCGTATGCTTTCGGTCACGTGTACCGTCACGCGCGCTGCCACCTCTCATCATGCCTTTCGCCTCCCTCGCCCGCAGCAGCTCACCGTACTACTGATCGAGCCCCACCGACACGTTCTCCAATTCTCGCGCTCTGTCCCGTCTAAGTTAATCGACTCTCATACTCTTCGGTTTTCTCTTCATTCGCCTGTTGCATGGTGCACTTTGAATTTCAACCAATAACTGCGGTTTCCATGCTATTCCTTACCTTTCTACCTTGATGGTCAACTGCGACGTCTCGTGTTTATGTATTTCCAGAGTTCTCATACTCGTCAGATACACAAACTGAAGAAAAAGAACCTGAATTTTCCGTCGTAACACTATATTTCACTCAGATGCAATTAAGCGGGCTTAATTGCCTGAAAATCATGGAAATAAAATATTCTTTCGATTGAAGATATGAAACCTTGCAACTTTATAAAAAATAACACTTGACAAAACGACCCTAACAAACTCGGCGACCTCGAAAATGAACAAAAACGACGATGACTTCAATGGTCATTTTCTAGGTCATTTGGCTCTTTTCAAGGGTTTTTTTCTTGCATTTAACGACCGATCGTTTTTCGGTCATTCGACCGGTCACCGGATTTGCTAGCGAAGACACCTGAAGTTTTTAAAGATATTTAATTACTTTTGACTTCCAATGAAATAATCTTTATGAGAAAGAACGTTGATCAAATTCGGCTTTTGCATAAAAGATTATCATCGTGCACGGTGGAAAATAATGAGTAAGAAATTAGCGATGTACTACTTTATATGATTTTAAACAAAGCTGCGAGTTTAAGTTTAAACGAACTTGATTTTATGTTAATGGTAATCTTGGCCGTACTCTAAAATTTTATGTCAAGTAGGATATTGCATTTTGGCAAAAATCAACGATTTGTTTAGCTCTTGGTGGTTACATCGATTCATTTCCAATTAATTTATACAAATTAAATCTTATGTTTAATTTCATGAATTCTAATAGAAACCTGTTACCCGATTGCTTAAGGTTGACTAAAGGGGTACTTCGATCTGGCCAGTGATGATACAATAACATATCGGCAAACACTCTTCAGAAAATCTACACCCCTTTAGTGATTTTTTCGAAATTTTTCCGATTAAGTGTTTTTTAAAATCTATACGACGCCTATTTTTGCACATTGTGAAGTGAAAATTTTTATAATATTCATCGGGAAACCTTTTTCTTAACTCGTGTGATTACTACATTTGCCTTCGGCTCATGCTGCAAACACATACTCGTCGGGAATTTATTCGATCCATTCAGCCAAGTCCTTGCTGAATGGATCGCTAATCGAGGCTAGAGTCTCGCGCGTCTTATATACTGGCCGGCGTCCAATCGCTTAGGATTGTGCGCAAATTCGTCCCATGTTAGGATCCCATGAGGGGAATTTTCCGTACGGGGAATTTCACCCCATGCATTCCTTGATTTTTCTGAAGATCTGATAGAATACTATCGACAGACAAATCGTAGTGTCAAGGCAACATTAATTTCTTTTTTAACTTGGCGTCGAGTGGCTACCGCGACTCTTGATAAGAAAAAATCTATCGTTTCCAATAGGAATTTGATTCCTGAATTTACGAAATGCTACATTGACAATGAAAATTCTATTTGTTTCAATAATAAATGTACTATAAAATGAAAACGAAAATGCATGATTTTTTAATTGAATCTATTATTGCGCAATCTTTATATCATTATGATGTTAGCCCATTTAGGAGAGTTTTGTTGATATTTTTGCCGCTCCAATTGTATATCTATTAACAAAAATGGTGATCAAAACGAGCATGGAAAAATAAAACCGCTTCACCAAAAATAGCTTATTGACAGAATTTTATCGTTTACAGTTGGTAAGGTAACGATAGAGGTTGCAACAGTTCTACATTGCACATAAGAAGACATTTCGAATGAGAGAAATGTGTAAGCTACATTAGCGCAATGGTTAGCTTTCTTACTCAGTACCTGAACAATTCGGGTTCGATTCCCGGTGATTACCATATAATTTCACTCTTCGATACTTCGTCAGTCCATTCGCGATGCCGATGTCTACACTTGTCCAAACTTTTCGTTGGCTAATACCTGGTCAAAAAAACTGAAATACTTAATCCACAGATTTGAACCTATTGATATATCTAATCTATACATAATGACCCAATGACTGACATACTACGCTATCGGTGACTAATGTACAATTTTATCATACACGTGTTACGCTAGTGGAGAACAGATTTTAATTTAAAATTAGAATTTTCTTCGCGTGGTTTGTTGCCTTTTGCTTTCTTATAGAAGAAGCTTTGTTTTCGTAAAAAAAATTTATTTCGCAATTTTTATGTCTGGATATTCAGACTGGTCTAAACCGTCGAGTAAAGTGATGTAGAAAAAATGTCCGTATGTATGTGTGTGTGATCGAAAATTCAATCTCCTATAACTGAAGAATTGTTTTAGCTATTGAGCTGCAATTTGGTACACAAGTAAAGCACCAGCCCCTCCTTAATTGTTGCAGTTTTTGACAAATTGTATACACAAACTTCGATTTTATGCCTTTTTCAAATGATAAAAAAGGGCATGGCCCCTCTAATTTTCGCAAAAGTTAGTCTATTGTGATGAAGCGTTCTCTATAAGAGCAGGTGCACTCAGTATTGCTTGGTATTGAATTTGACTGAAATGCATAAGGTGGTTTAGATTTTATACAACTACTCAAAACCTGAATATATAGAGCAACCGATAAAATCCGATTCGCAATCATCTGAATCGGTACAATTAGCCATTTTCGCCAAGTTACTTCAGCTCGTTTGCCTCTCGAGGTAGCTCTAGTAGGGGATACAAATAAACCGTCCGACTTTCATAGACAGGAGACAACGTTCTGATTTTAATAATAGCATTTTTTTTTAAAAGTGAAATACATACTTAGTGTTATAAAAATAAATGCTAAAATGCCAACGGGCATTGTGTCTTCGCAAATTATACGTCGGACAGTCGGTATCTACAGGATGGAGTGACTTTTGTGACCTTCGCGAAATCGCGAGTGTCGATGAAAAAAGGTGTCGCAATAGTATATTGTGCAACAAGGGCCGAAAGTTGGCGATTGCGACAAGCGCGAGGTTCACACGAGTCACCATACTTTTTGTAACAAGTGCATGAATAGTGGTGCTTTGAATGGTAGTTTTGCGGGACAAACAGTGAAAAGTGAGATTACCAACTTTCCACCCAAGGGTCGAAAGTGAAACAGCAGGGTCGAAAGTGAGAGAATCGCGAACTGCGCACTTTCGGCCCGCAAAACTGCCATGAAAAGCACCGCTGTTCATGCACGTGTTACAAAAATGGATTCACGCTTGCAAAAGAATCGATTTAAGCGTTGAAATAATTTAAAAACACTCCGATATTTGCTCAAAACACTTCATTGGGGACAATGGACCAACCCCTGAGAACCCTGACCCTGTTCCAGCAACATCATCACAAATAGGTTAAGTGCAGTATATAAAGCGTTCTTTATATTACAAATGATGTTTTATCAAACATCAAACTGTATTAAGCAATGTTTTTTTTACCAAATCACGAGCAAAAAAGAAGATAGGCATGTAATTGTAATAAAAATCGTAAAACAGCTGTCAAAAATCACCTCTCGATTAACTCTATTTTTCTCCCAGATATGGGCAAACTACGTCAAGCAAGCCGCCGTTTGAGGTCCGCAACGGTGTTATCTTTAATAATATTACATTTTCATTTGCCTCCGGGCACATCTGCCTCAGTTAAATTCATATTTATATCACTACTTTAAAAAGGGCTAATTCGAAAACAATCGATCTGAATCCGTAGAATTCGAAATCTATCGATCTGAGTCGGTAGGATCCGAAATCTGTCGATTTGTCTTTCACTTATTTTCACCAGGGTATATTCGATAACGATAATACAACGGTCGTTGGTTGAGGACTTATCATCGATGGGTATAAGTATAAAAATCTTTTACGTCTCATATACACGTGACCCCGGTTGATTTATGTGGATAAATGTAATACATATGCAAGTACACGTGCACGCATGCCGCTCACTCTTGAAATAGCCCAAGTATTTTCTGCTTCGCCCAGGAGAAAATAAACTCGGTCTGTAGCAACCGCGGGTTATTCTAGACTTGCTTTATACTATATTTCTCACTGCAATGTCGTATGTCCATTGATTTTGCGGACCCTATGCCTTCCGTCACATAAAATGCATATTCATTGCATCGTACTAACTATGAACAAAGTGGAACTTTGCATATTGCTTCCTCATTATTTTCAACTTTTTACAAATCTACTTCTATGATGAAGTATGTTCACCAATTTTCGTTTCGTCATAGAGGTACAAAGTTAAAAATAATGAGGAAGCAATATGCAAGGTTTACATGCTTGTTTTAAATAAATTAAATAATAATAATAAAAATAATAATGGACATCACCGAATATGATTCCGTTTACGTACAAAATTTGGACTCGCCAGTTCATGTTTTGCTAGGGTCAATGCAACATCGTCAATTTTTCGAAAATCTCAAGATTCCACAAGACCCTAACCGTGATGCTGTAACTGTGTCAGCTTCGAGATACAAAGACGACGAAGGTTTGTAAAAGGTAAACGACCCAGTTTCTGACATCGTTAATGCCGGGGCCCTGATTTTCAGTTGTTTACGAACGCGTTATATTATGAAACTAAAAAAAAGTACTTTACGATACTAGTGCGATTAAACTTTCGCAATCGTGCAATCGTACTATTTGCATTGTACTATTATTCTACAAGGTGTGAAAGTGGAGATTTTTGCGAAGCGTGCGTAAAACCACGTTTCTCCATATGAAATAAGAACTCATGCATTGAGGCCTTCTGAATAAGATTCACTCGGCTTAAAAGATAATCATTAAGAAATAATAAACTGATTGTTTTGGACGTGGTTGTCTACTGCCGGGGTTACTGACAATGTTGAATCATCCATGTCGGGGTTTCTGACATCAGCGCGGAGCCGGTTTCTGACACATCGACATAGGTTATAATTTGGGTGTCAGAAACTGCAACATAACCTGAATTGGCTGGCGCACTTATTGACTCCGAGAATTTATGATAAAAACTAACCTTTAGATAAACTTTTACGTATCAGATCGATAGTGTGGTTTATTCTGAAGGTATTTATATCATTTTCATGGTACTTAACACATACTTGATGATATAAATCCAAAATGCCGCATGTGCTTGAACTAGTGCCTTTCGACTACGAGTGTTGCTCGGAAGCCACTGAAACGTGCGTCGCAACACTGACTATTAAATTTTAATATGAAATATTTCAGATAAACATTCGTACTTACCTCTGCAATATTCGGCAGTAAAAAAGGCTCTCGGTTGTACCTGTAAATTTTTTAAATATTTGACGAAAACTTTACTTACTACAGATATAAATGTACCGTCGGTGTCAGAAAATGCGGCAGTGTCAGGAACCGGGCCGTTTACCCCAAGTATTCCCTTAATAATAATAATACTTATAAATACCAAATGTCTACAAAACAATCGTTTAAGCTTTTCATTCACCGCTACAAAGCTGCAGGTTCATTCATTGTTGGCTCGGTCTAAATCCTTGACTATACTCGTATGCATCTTGAATCTATAGATCTACTACTTCTACTCGTGGCCCGATAGTGTCGAGTGCCGCACCTGCGCCACTCGGAATAGTCCCCACTACGAGGTCCGCGTGCCACACCGCGGGCGCTGAGATGGCAAAGGTGGCCCATCGGGAGAATCGAACAGGGCTGCGCGTTATACGTGCACCGCAACGTGCCAGGCAACGACACGCGTTTCACCAGTTCCACTCGCTTTAACTCTGCTGCATAACACTTAAACAACGTGGCTATAATTAATACATCAAAATTCTCTTGGCAGTCGATAACATCAATACCTTCCAAACCTATCGTCGACGTTCCGGGCAACAAAAAACCACGACAAGAAAATAAAGATTAACTACGGTATCCCGCGTTGAGTTTGAGCAAAAACGTGTTTAAAGAAAAATCTCGATTGATCATATACATCGTTGGTCGAATCAGTGTTACGTACTCACAAAGGTGAACCAAATATATATGTATACATGTTTAAAGTTCTTCGTTGACGAAAAAACAGAGCGCCTTGGGATTTTTTGTGCAACGTTATAATTCGTATTCTCTGTATTAATTAATTTACCAATAAATACATTATTTGGGATATTAGTGAAACAAGAGGTAATAAGGCTACGGATTGGATCAGCCGATGTTAATATATTTACCAAGAATTCAAGCGAGTTGAAGAATCACGACCACCACCACCGACCAGAAGCAGCACTCGGCGTATCGAGGAATTTCGCGGCCAAAGGAGTCAACGGCCTTATCGGAGACCTCGGGAGCTTCCTCCCACCGGTGTCTTGCGATCACGTGGAAAGGTGTATGGGCTGCAAAGCCCAGTGAGAAGCAACGACAGTAGGACCAAAGTGCTGCAGCTCAAGGAATCAGAAGAGGAAGGAAATCGAAAGAAAGTGTAGAGTTTAAGGTGCAACATCGAGGATAATATTCCGCGATATAATGATATAGACATAGAGCCGCGGTTATCCGACGAATACGAAGGCAGGAGAGAAGTGAAACGAAAAACACCGGCGCTGACGAGACACGGTCGCTATATCGAAGGCAATACAGCGGCGACATTCTCAGACAGCTAGAGCAGAAAGACGGCCGTAACGTAACAGCAAGCGTGACGACGACACATCAATCTTAAGCATCGATCACAATTTTTCATTAATTTATATAACTGAATTAAGAAAATAAACATAAATATTACACGTGTAATTCGTGCGCACATGCAAGTACTGTTTAATACGCTAAAAGAGAAATAAAAATATTTTCTATCAGAAGTACAGTGAAGCTTTTTTGTGCTGAGGAAAGTTATATGAGTTCACGGATCGTACTTGACACAAGTTTTCTGGCTACGGGAAATTACGGACGTGTTATTTCCAGAGAAAGGAACTCACTTGGGACCATACATACGCTATTTATAAATATATATTGGTACATAAATATATGTATATAGATATATACTATAGTGTGTACGTCACAAAACTTGTGCTGCGCGTCATCTCCAAAATCTGGTGTGCGGTGACGAAGTGATTTTATCCTGTGCAATAAATATATAGTTCACGTTTACGACATATTATTATTTAACTAAGAAAAGTAAACATAAATATATATTGTCAGAGAAAAACAAGTGAACTATTTTCGTATTTTCGTTCACGGAATTGTATTAGCTGAGCTATTTCGTTGCGTGTGCTAAGTGTTGTGGCCAAGGGAAATCCCTGACGTATGTGTCCCTGTAAGAGGAACCAACTGTGGGTCGTACATAAATATATTTTTGGATATAGATACGTATTGCTGACGTAGTGTGTATATGCTATAGTGCGTACGTCACAACGTCGGTTGGGTGTGAACTAAAGAACCGGAAACCCAAATTGGGTTAATTAATTGACGAGAAGTCAGAGATTCGAGGAAAGTGCTTTTTCTCTCATTTAAGTGTTTGTGTTTCTGTGCATTGTACAGTGTTGTTTATAGATTTCTGTGCGAGTGTCGGTGACAGTGTTTGCCACCTGTTTCTCGAGTTCGCTCCTGGATTATCGTTTGAGTGCTTCGAGGAATTCTATCTACTCGTTATTCCTCCGTCTTTTTATTTTTTTAAATTATCTCTGCTTTGACATTGTGTTAGTTTCTGCGCACAAAGTTGAACTTGACACTTTTTAAAATAAAAACGTATTACAACATTAGGAAGTTGAGAAGTTCAGAATATAAACGTAGTGACGACAGTTCGTAACATACGTTGTGATAACCAAACGTCATACATTAAGTTGGCAGCGTTGATTAAACATAAGCATTCTCAGGTGCAAACTAAGTGTAAATCGTACACTGGGAGAGATTCGAACGATATTGGCACGAGTCATTGAGACATCGTGAGACTCTTCAACGTCGAGATTTCGGAAGCATCGATCTTCGCTAACTGTTTTGAGCCTGTTGCGCACTCTACATTATATCGGTGTTCTATACAAGTACGTGTTTGCTTGCACTCGACTCGCCGACTGACCGTCGAACGCATACCATCTTCAAGCACCTATTCTATGCGGCAAGATGATGGAGACACAGAACTATTGGGACGAGAGCTCCACTCACTCCATGCAGGTGAAATACGAAAGGTGAGCACCTCAAGACATGTGTTATTGAAAGGAACTAATTCACAAGATCGATTTTACTTCCTTACAGGTGAAGTAAAACTTAGCGTTGTAAAAAAAAATTGTCAGGTTTTCATATCTGCATACTTAAAATAACGAAAAAAATACGTACTAAGAATGTTCGGATCCATTATTTAAAGTAATGGAGTAGCGAGTCAAGTATAGCTTGAAAATGCATACACTGTAAACAAAAATCTACTTGAAATTTAGTGTACTTTTACTGGAAGTTTTTATTCATAAACAAGTATATTAAATTTAGTATACAAGTGTAATGTAAAATTAATGTATGGTACAGCACATCCAATATTTTACTTTAATTTTACTGGAAAAGTACATGAATTTTATACCACAATTGTATATTAAACGTCATCGACATTGTTTCGTGAGTTTATGAATAAAAACTTCCAACCTTTTATAACAGTGTAGTTTCACCGAAATAACCAGTTTTCAAATTAATGAATAACCACTGAAATAACCACTTTCAAAATTGTAAAACCCATTTTTTTTTTAACAAACTGCTTAATAAATGAGGCCCATATGTTGAGAGAGTACGCGGAATTACGGTAAAAATCCACTAAGCTTCTAGGCTCCGGGATATTCAAAGCCGTTTTTGTAAAAAAGCCGAAAAACTAAAACTGGGGTTATGTAAAAGAGAAGCAGATCTATAACCGTTTAATATTGAGCGACGAAATACCCATGGGTGTATCACTACCTCTTGAGCTCCATTTATCAAGTGATTTTGAAAAAATAGGTTTCATACAGGTTGAAGAACTCTGGTCGATGGCCTCTTGGCTATATGTGGTATTTTTTAAATTGTATTTGTATTGTATAAAATCTATGTACTCAAAAGAAGTTGTTTAGTGTCAGTAATCGTCAGTCAAGTCTTTTACTACTACTAGTTTTATACACTGAGAAAAAAAAGTTAGAATGAACTAAATCGGCGTACACCCTTATTCAAATCAGTTTTTAGTTGGTATAACAAATATTTTAGTTACTGCAAATGTATTTTGGACAACTGAATCAAATAATTATTGAAGAAACTAAACATTTGGTTGTCTTAAACGAAAAATTCGTTCGAACGAGGGTGTACGCCGATTTATTTAATATGTACACTTTTTTTCCATGTAATTTTGAAAGTGACGCTGCCTCTTAATCGGGCTTGAAACTGTCAAATCTATTATGGATATTATAGATGTATGGCCTTTATTATAAATTTACATACAAATGACAAAAAGAAATTAATTTGTAATCCATATTGCTCTACATTTTCCTTTTAGTCAACGTGCAGGGTTTAGACACCAACTGTAATTTCCTTATATTGTATGTTAACGAATTCCAAAATGCAAAGTCACTCTTTTGACTATTGTGCCAACCTTATTTTCGGCGGAATAAAGTCGGCGGTTCACGTTTCGAGAAGGCATGCGGAGGTCGTGGCAACGTTGCCCATAGTTTGAAGTTGGCATCACTGAACTTACTTTCAACGCTTATTCAAATTGTAACAATGTTTACGTCGAACTCGGTGTTTGTTCAACAACAACGATATAAAGGAAAATTCATTACGAAAACAAAAGCAAAATGGCTTGAAAACGTTTCGGCCGCTTCAAAACATCCAAAAATTCGCAAACCGCCGGAATCAACTTCTTTAGTTGCGGGATGACAAGTCGTTAACCTGTCAATCTTGGCCGATCAAATGTTGTGTACTTTGCGATGTTTCCTTTCCGTTGAAGTACATAGAGAAAGAAACTATTTACGGGTTAATTTCGAAGTTGAAAGTGCGGTGTCATATTTTTTTAGGGGACAATTGACACTGACTCGTCACATAAAACTTCCGACGGCAAACTTTGTTATTCTTCGAAGAACTTTTGAAATTCCCGCCGCGAATTAAACCGTTTTGCTAGACCGCCATTTCCTCTCACAATATGCGACGTTGCAAAGTTTATTTGATTGAGATTGAAAATCGCAATATAAAATAATACTAGCATACCGATCAAAAACTGGAATAAATTCTTTCGATGAATCCGTCTATCTACATGATAAATTTTAGCTTAATAGCTCAAGGTGTTCTCAAGGTAGAGAGGTTTACATTTTTTTTCGAGACTGACACATACAACAACATGTTTGTGCCAGCGGCGCTTTTCATTTCGATTTTTTTCACTGTTATTGGAATCGAAAGTGGCCAATTTAATGGCGATGTCGAGAAGATAGGTTGACACAGTCAGTGATAGCTTCACTTTCGTCCCAGAGCACGAACATTTGTAACCTCACTTTCCAATGTTCGTTCCGCAAAACTACCATTCATCGCACCACTATTCATGCACTTGTTACAAAAAATATAGCATGCAACACAGGCAGAAATTGACGTTTGCGACTAGCGTGATTGCAGTCCTCGATTCGTTCGGGCAATAACCCTTGTACCTGTCGCTGTCGCGATCTTTCGGCCCTTGCATCACAATATACTATTCTCTTATTGTGAGTTTTCAATGTTTTGAAAAATTCTGCACATGTTACATAAAAACCCCAATATTAAAAACAACGAAAACAAACCATCCTCTATGAGAAAACGTAAATTGCAAAAAAATAAAGGTTTAGCATAATGACATTTATTTGCACGGAAAACTACTACGGACCCGTTAACCGTGAGTACACAGGTGGGTCTTGAGATGATGTTGTCGCGCAATCATGTCGAGTCACTGTCGAAGAATATATAACAGTAGACACAGCATTCATGTTGTGTGTGTAAGTAGGTACGTAAGAACGATAATCTCGTAGAAAATGTGCCTAAACCTTCGTATATATATCCTCACCTAATAAGTTCATGAATAACGAGATTTTATCGAAACCATTGTCATCGTTTTATTCGTGCTGTGATTTCGCCGAACTCGAGGGACTTGGAAAAATTAAGAAGAAGCCACCTGTTGCGGAGAGATAGGGGGGTTTCCCGAAGGATAGAGGAAGGGTTCTCGAGGGATAGAGGAGGAGTTTCTGTGGGATAGAGAGAGAGGGGGGGGGGGTCCCGAGGGATAGAGAAGGGATTTCCGTAGGACATAGGAGGGTTCCCTGTGGGATATAGGAGGGCTTCCCGAGGGGTAGAAGAGGGATTCCCGAAGGATAGAAGAATCGTTCCCAAGGGATAGAGGAGCTGTTCCCAAGGGATATAGGAGGAGTTCCCGAGACATATGGGAGGGTTTCCCGAGGGGTAGAAGAGGGGTTCCCGTGGGATGGAGGGGGCTTTCCCGTGGGATATAGGAGAAATTCCCATGGGATATAAGAGGTGTTCCCGAGGAATATAGGAGAGATTTCCGAAGGATAGAAAAAGCGTTCCCAAGGGATAGAAGAGGGGTTCCCGACCGATAGAAGAGGAGTTCCCGAGGGATAGAGGAATTTAGGGCGAGTTGTATGAAGTTGGAGATGGAATCGTAAAAAATAGATTCGGTATATTTAACCGAGGTTTTGCAAGCGCGCGAGCTACAATAACCCCTAGTATACGTATATATATATATGTGTATATTAAAACTTACCTGTCGTATATAGTAGATTCAAACAACGCAAAAAAAAGTATTTATCACGCGTATACGCCCGAGATAAGATAGGTTGAAGGTCGTGTTGTCTCGATAGTCAGTCCTTGGAGTCAATTAAGTGCGTGACTGCACGCCGACCGTGCTCGGTACCTACTCGAGCCAGAAAGTTTTGCTTCGGAAAGTAATCGCGTCTGCGCTGTAGTTGCCTTGACTTTTGGTCGCCTTGCTGTCCACCTTTCTCGTAAACCTTCAGAAATAAGATATCACTACTACGGTTTGCGGTCGAAAGCGTTCCGTGATTGTATGCACGAGTTACCTATTATAGAATCTAGGTATTAATATCGATGTTGTTAATTTACCAGTAAATTGGCAGCACCTCGTTTGTACATGATTAGACGACGTCAAGTAAGAAGATACGATGTTTGTTCGACGACGAACGTGTTGTGACGCCACGGAAGAAAGACCGAGCGATTTCATCAACACGCCACCGACACTAACGCTGTAGGTCGTCGCGATTTTACGTCTCAGTACTATTCGAACACGAAGCGGCCGTTGACACGGGTATGTGGATCGATCGAGCTTGATTTATTTGCACTTCATGTAGGTACGTGGCGACTGCGATGCACACTCCGTGTGTGCCCACGCTTTAACGTGTCAGAACGTATTTATGTATCTATCTATGAAGCATTCCCTGTCAATTTAGCCACTTTTTTCAATCGAAGATATTTTTCATAATTGGCCAGATTTTACAAGCACTTAATAGTGCTGTGTAATTCATCTGCTGTGAATATCCTTAGGTTTTTAAAAGCATTGTTTAAGAAAATGCTGCCTTTTAAGTTAATGTTCTTCCAAAACTATTGGTCACAAAAATAAATGCCTCGGCATACATTTTTTTATGTTCATATTATATTTCACTTTTTAAATTTATCTTTAAAAATGTTTTCGACGTTGTATTATTTGACTGTATACCTACGACATTTATACGTGATTTACCGGTCGCAAGTCTAAATAATTGAAATTGGAGGTGGTTTGGGGTTAACTGATACGTCGATGTCAAATGGTGTCGGCTAACGAGGAAGGCTCACCCCTTAATTTTTTTGTTTTAAATTGAGAAAATTATATTTTTCATTTCTCGTTATGAAAGAGCTTTTCCAGTTGGATTGGTTGAAAAATATTATGTTCTTGTGGGTGAAATTGTCAAATCGCCCCTTGACATGCCTTACTATGGAGCCGTGGATTTTGAATTCTTAAATGCATAAAAAGGCTGAATTTCGACACACCCTAAAAAATACCCTAAATATTTTCTTCCCCTGTTTGTCTCCTGACGTGACGAAAAAACCTTCAATCTAAAGGGAATTCCCCGAATCTGGCAACACTGTTTCCTTGTAAGTGATTTGTCGGCCAAATGATTATCAGTCAAACGTGCCACACCCTAAGAAAGGCCGTCGTGTCCATTATTAGTATGGGAAAAATAGACACCAGAATAGTGTCTGTTGTTGAGGGGGGTAGAAATTGAACTACTGTGGAATAGGACGAATGTCTCGGCCTTGAGACTCCGGTATCGATCAGACGATTTTGGTTCCGCATTCCACGTCATTCCCACAACGAGCCTTTTTCTCAGGATAAGTAACCACGAGCACTGCACCGTCTTCTTGCTAGGCAACGAAGCAGCGGCACATTGCCGCTCTGGGAGCTTCTCATTCTTCGCGAACTCGTGGTAGTCGGACGCTTGATGCCTTCTATTTGTGTATATTTATATGTCGCTACAATACCTATATAGGTGCACGTGTACGTCTGCAGTTTCGATCGCGGGGACAGAAACGAGTCGGGATGGCAAGTGGCGGAGTGACTACCACTAACACGTTGCAGGAAAGTACTGACGTACGTGGGGGGAGCACGTGCGTCATGGAAAGGAACGACGACGCGATGAAGCTCCTCTTGGGACAGTACGCGAGTTGGCATAGGTGCCCAGCCGTCCATGTGTATGATACACGCATGCACTATATTTGTGCCGGCGACAAATGACGACGTCGACGACTGCGACTCGACAGTCCGTACGCTAAAATAGATCCCTACTTTTTTATTCTGCTTTAGTATTATTAATATGTCCACAATAGTGACCACCACATGGAAATTGTGATCGTTAATTCTGAAATTAAGTAACACGGGTCATATTCCTTAATATGACACTGTTGTTTTATATTCGTACTAAATATAGCAGAATTGTAAATGTGATTGTCCTATTTTTGTCTAGCAATACAATATGAATGCTTCGTTCAAATACTTGACAACGCATCACGAACCGAGCATCGGGCTGAATATTTTATATATTATTCTCAAACTGTAAATGATCGATGAACAAACTATCGATTGATAATAAATTACCAATTGATTGTTTGTTCCAATAACTGGATGGTTAGTGATTACGAAGTTGTTTGGCCCAAACTACAAATTATATACTAAGTATTCTTGTGGTAACAAAAATAACTTTAGTCAATAAATATCGGACCGGCTTAATAATTGATAATTATAATATAAGATTGACATCCTTTCATTTACCATAATGATGCGTTATTCCTAGTTTGCAACCATCTGATCCATTTGGTTTTGGATGGTGTGCGTTATTTAGGTCTCAGCAGTAGTTCGTGTTGCAAGTAATTGAACGAGTGGCTGCTTAGCAAATTGCTGATTGGGGCATTGAAACCTTGTCTGGAAAATAATACAGCGATGTCCAGGACTTGTTGAAAGGGTCGCTTGTATTATTGGCCTCGTTCACCACAATGTTCCTACGTTTCTTTATTAACGCAATCGTCTATGTACTGGAAGAAGCGTAAATTACTCTAGTCAAGAATTCAGAATACAACAAATCGTGTGCGTTTTGCACGTGCGACGCCAGTAGTTACTCTTCTTGCACCTTTAAGCACACTGAGAAAAATTCCTGAGATAGAATGCGGAAGATACTGCTCTGAGAAAAAGGTTCAGTAATATTCGCCTCGCAACTGCGGTCCAGGAAAATTTGTTTTAATCAAAAGAAACATATTTAAATAAACTATACCGAAGTTGTTTTAATAAAACGGGTATTTTTGTGTCGAAAGTGTACAGCAATCATCAGCAACACAACATTAGTTCAAAAGGACCTACAACTGAATTGATTAAAAAAAATGTTTCTTTGATTTAATCGTATATGGGGCATTATACACCGATCGGACCACCTTTTGCCATGACCGTCGTCGATATGGTTGATTATTTTTTTAATCACTCACCCCAATGCTTGCTCCATTTTTTTCAAAATTTTTATTGCATATTTCGCGCACCAGTGAATTTATAAAAATTGCGTTTAAAAACTTTCGAATGTACGTATCTTCTTGAATATGAGTCGTATCGTAAAAAAAACCAGCATAAAAGTTTTTCATTTTGAAGTATACTTTTATTTCAATTTATTTAAAAAATTCTTTAACTCCGAAGCATTGATTTTTCATTAATAAACATAAAAAACTATTCTTCACAAACTTGGACATTTTTTATTTTTTCTAAAAAATCTCTAAGATACTACTCATAAAGATGAACATTTTGAACCTAGATGGTAAGTGGGACAATCCTCTTTTCGAATTTGTATAAGAGTTTAAAAGATAAATAAAAAATGAAAATTCTCATGTAAAACCGGAAGAAATTGTCTCACTGCCAAATTTTTTTCCTAAAGTGGAACAATTTTTTTCCGATTTTTTATGAGAGTTTACATTTTTTATTTATCTTTTGAACTCTCATAAAAGTTCGAAAAAAGGATTGTCCCACTTGCCGTCTAGGCTTAAAATGTTCGTCTTTATGAGTAGTATTTTAGAAATTTTTTCGGAAAAAACAAAAAAAAGTCCAAGTTTTGGAAAAATAGATTTTTGTGTTTATTAATTAAAAATCAATGCTTCGGAGGGGTTGAAGAATTCTAAAAATAAATTAGCATAAAAGTATACTTCAAAATGAAAAGCTTTCAAATACGTTTTTTTACGATACGACTTATATCCAACAAGATATGTGCATTCGAAAATTTTTAAACGCAATTATTCGAACATTTTTTATAAATTTTGCGATGAAAAATTTAAAAAAAATTGAGCATGCTCCATCCATTTGTGTGAATGAATATAAAAATAATCAAGTATATCAACGACGGTCGTGGTAAAAGGTGATCCGATCGGTGTATAATGCCCCATATGCTGTCAGCGTTGTGGAGACAACAAGATTGATTGAACCGCATATTTCATTGGGCTAAAAAAAATTGCTTTTTCAACTAATCGATGGGGTCGGGCAACATAGCGAATAGATTTGAAATGATCGAATTATTTAATTCATATGACTAAATATTTTTATTCAGGCTGAAGGACCGCAGTCGATGGCCATTTGGCAAAGTATAATGTAAGGCAATAGAAATTATAATTGTAATGTGCAATATACAGACCAAAATTATTATATATATTTTGTTAATAAATCACGATTACTATTACTATTTTTATTCCATAACTATAAAATTATTAAACATGACCAAATAATATGAATACTTTGCTCAAGCCATTTAGTCAAAACCACTCTGTACTGCACCGTCGTTACGAGATATTTGATACATCGAAAATGGAATATAGTTATGTCAATCGAGCAATCCAACGTGGTAGAAGTTTACATTGTTTCTATCGATCTAAAGTATAGTAAACACTGGACACCGCAGCACAATGCGTTTTCCTCAGGAACAGTGGCGCTCTGACGGCAAAAAACGATCGGTAGTTTCATTTTCTGCGCGAATGTCAAGACGAGCCGCACATTTGCGCGCGTGAGTCAAGTGAACCTTTTTTGTTTTATATTAAATTTATGATTTTTCCCGACAAACTATAATGTGGTCTTTTCAAGCTTACGTACGGTCAATCCAACCAAAGAATTTGGTAACGAATCCCATATTGAGTACACCCAAACATACAATCAACATAATGAAATATTTTGTCAATACCATTGTCTAATCAGTTGGGCCAAAGATATATCGAGTTGCAATGACGAAATCCAGTCTTTAATATCGGTGGTAATTTTTAGTCAACTCAACCAAATATTTTCACCACCCGCAACCGCCGGATTTAGCTAAATCAAACCAAATTTTTTAAATGTTACTGAATCTTTTTCTCGGTGTATCTTTTGTGTTAAATAATATGAGAGGCGGACAGTAATTGGACCATAGTCAATAATTGGATCATTCACATCATAAGCTTTTTTTCTAGTATTATTAACTTTTTCGTTGTTTCCGAATGTCTTGCCAGCAGGCGAATAATGACGAGAGTGAACGCATTATTAGTGCCTATTGAGGAGTAAGAGAAATACAGTTTTCTTTTGCTCTATTTCATATTGATAGCTTTTTTAAAACTGAATTCATTATGTTTGTTAAAAAAACGTGCCGATCCAATAGTTCATGTCTCGAAAGCCCCTAGGTAACACGTAGACAATTGAACTTACTGCTACCGCATCATTATACATACCTCGTTATACGTACCGCGGAAAAACCTGAATATCGCTATCGCCACGTCCTTGGATGAATATCAATTCGAGCGAATGTTGAGTGAACAAGTGGAGAGGGCGGGGAGCTTCAGAGTACACTCTTTATAATATATACATATACATATATATATATATATATATATATATATTACAATCCTTTCGAGCAAATTATTACGATAAACTTGAAGGAGGTGTCGAATACATCGCTAATCCCACGAGGAATTTCTTCTTCACCCGTCGTTACCAACTCGCCGTATACTGCCTGACGTGAAAACGTGTTTTTGTAACTCAGTCGAAATCTTTAAGAGTCGAAACTTTCCATCGTTATCGGGACAACCTGTGCGATACACGTAATGGAAATAAACCCGATAAGATGTTCTATTCTATTTCTCCGTATACCTTTTTTTCTCTGTCTTAAGAGGCGTATGCATTTCACAAAAAACACATTTGGTATGGCAATAGTTGCTATTTAACATCAATAGTACTAATTTCAAAACGTCAGTGGACCATTTGGATACACTAATCGTCTTCGAATATCAACAGTTTAAATCCAATGATTGTGCATATCAATGTACCCTATTTATTCGCCTTCCAATTATCAATTAGCACAGTTTTGTCATAATAGAAAATGTAAACATCCACGCTAAATAAACCATAACTAATGGAACCTGAAATCATGTACTCCCTCTTTTTACATATTTTGTATGTGATGAGAAAGTAAGAATATGCTATCCATGTTTTAAGGGCAATTTGTGTGTCGAGATCGAAAAGTAAATTATGTTAGTACTAGTGTTCAAATAATTCAAAAATCACATTCTGATACAAATTAATCATATTATTTTTTTTAATGTCTGCAAAAAAAGATCGCTCACCTGGATTAAGCTGACTAAAGCTTAGATTTTGCCTATAAGGATCATGTGTCCGTCACTCTTGTACCCTTTTAAAGTCGGGCCATATGATATTCCGAATATAACACGATAGTTTTCCAAAATTCGTATTCTTCTTTAATAATTTGCTTGAGCCCCTCCTTCAGGGGGTTTATTCTGTGAAACGAAGTGAGTGAAGTAAAATTTGCGCCGGCCAATCACGGATTTAGCATTCCCTTAAATTGTCTTGATCTATTAACGTCACTTCAATAAGCCCTTTTAAAGGTAATCATTGACTTGTTAGGTGTGCCGGAAAATGCTTAATGTTTCAGCTTTTGTAGCATCTGATTCATCTTGATCGCTTTCTTTGGAGGCCACCGCACCAATAGTACACGGTAAAAAAATTTCAATTCCTCAGAACCTTGCACCGAGGTTGGCAAACATTGCTTTGGCTTAAAGGAATAGAGGTTGACGAAAATTCCCATTCGTTGAGGCAATACAATGCATTTTTTTTTTTTTTGGAGAACTCTTAACCAATTGAAACTCTGCGGTATAAGAATTGTTGCCAACGACTTCTCTGCTCAAATTGTTCGTTTATATTTTTTTTATCTCACATACCCTAGTCACATACCCTAGTGAGTTCTGTGGCCGCTGCTGCTCTTTGCCGACAAACCGAAAAAGCAAAGGTGTAACTTGGGGAACGAATCGGACCGCAAAAAAATGGTAAAACGGACTTCACTTTTCCGAAATGTAGCAAATATTTATGTGCGTTTAAGAGGACGGTTATATCTTACAGCAAAGGTCTGTTGACATACCAAGTGCAGCCATACTGGTTTTCGAAAAGTTCAATACTGTGCAATTTCTTCTGTTTCGTGTAAGGGCAGCACCTCGATTCTCCAAAGCTCGTCTCTACACAGCCTCATTTCTACAGGAGCACTTGTACCCCGAATTTTACTACACGCAACAAATTTGCACGACGAAAGTTGTACACGTGCAGCAGTTGTACTGCTGCACGTTGTACTTATGCGTTCTACACGCATAAGTCCGACACCGCAAAAGTTCAACACAAAAAAGTTCTACACCGTGAAAGTTTAACTCTGCAAGAATTCGACACGCACAAATTTTATATGCAGAAGTTGTCCACGCAAAGGTTCGACACCACAGAATTTTGACACACCATAGTTCGACACCCCAAAAGTTCAACACGGCACAGTTCGACACCGCAAAGTTCTATACGGCACATCTCTACACCGTCATAGTTCGACACATGCTCATCTCTACACATGCTCATCTCTACCCACGCCATTTGAACAGCTACCGACCTACAGTCGCGTTGCCGAAAGCGGGCATCAACGACGAATTTTTGTGGCCTCGGCGTTTGCCCAGACCCAGAATTATGAATTTGCCGCGTGTACGACTTGCGTCGTGCAAATTTGTTGCGTGTAGTAAAATTCGATGTACAAATGCTCGTGTAGAAATGAGGCTGTGTAGAGATGAGCTCTGCAGAATCGAGGTGCTGCCCGTGTACGTTTCTGACCGCAATTGGACTGAACGCCGAAGCGTTTATATTCACATTACATCCCTGTCAAATATAAACCATATACATAGCGTAATAATGATGAATAGCGTATATGTACTAAGAAATTGCCTATATTTGCCGATCAATTTCGGTCAAAAAATATACTCCAGTAGACATGAATGCTTGAAAATCGATCTCTTTACATGGCGCTTTCGGGAGTGTCAGCGAAATTACTCTTTCAATCGAGAATCAACATACTTAGACCAAAGATAGAGAAAAAAAAAGTAATGCGAATTCGAAAATTATTTGCGAATTTATGCGTATCATAAAGGAATGAAGTCACGGAACATATGTTAAAGTAAACTAATACTAAAGTGCACGTGGGCAATGAAAACGGTTCCGAGTGGATAGCACGGCCGCACTTGGGCTCTGAGTTTACGCGACGATTTGACAACATAACAAAGTACAGTGGGAAGTGCGAGTAGTCAAAGTGCTCGAGGTTTGGTTCGGAGTGAACATTATATTATAACTGTTTGTTTGGAGGATCTCGCAAACGTAAGTAATGGCAATTGACAGCACGAAGAAATCTATTTGAGGTTATATAAAAGGGGTGCGGGGAACGTAACATGAGCCGCAAGGAGCCCGATTGCAGCGACATCACAGTTGAAGGACAAGTCCCGCAACACCTCGCGGATAAGGTCACTTATCGGGCAATCAGTGGTACTGAAGTTCGCACACCCATATACCCATACTCGCATGATAACCTAGAGTTCGGTAAAGACGAGTTCTTCTTACCAATTGCTACACCTACTGGATACGGGAAAAAAAGGAAGACGATGACCCAGGAAATCAAATGTTATTCCGATCACGCGGACGCTGACTACTCTTTGGGCTGCCGACAGGCGTAAAAGAGAAGCTGAGGACGCCGTAGAAAATCCTATTCCAGTAAAAAGGAACAACATGAGCCGAAGCAAACTGAACAGTCTCGAGGTGGATACAGAGGACCCCGGCAGTGATGCCGATCGGTGCTCTGAGCTGGAAGATCTTGAAGATGCGGATGACGGAGAGACATCTGCGGCCTCCTCTGAAGGCGACGAAGATTTACATGGCATCGTGCCGTACGCCTCTGCTCCGTCCGGCAGCAACGACAGCCTATTACAGCAGCTTATAATGGAACTCAAAACCATGAGACAGAATAACAAAGATCAGCTAAATCTACTGAAAAACGAGCTAAAAAAGGACAGGGAATAAACCAAAAGGGAACTAAAGAGGATCAGTGAAAAGATGAACGAGAGCTGCTGAATGGCAAAACATTAAAGACAGACTAATGGCGGTAGAGAAGAAACTCAACGACTCGAAGATCTTCAGCGGAATCCAGCAAGCCGAAAACAAAATCGCTAAATTAGAGTAGAAAATAAAAGAAAATGTCCACCCAACTGAAGAATATATGAAGCCAGCATACGTAAAGAAGCTTGATACGAGGCTGGAAGCTCAAGACAGAGCCGGCCGAAAAAACAACATCGTGATCAGTGGGTTCGAAACAACAGAAAGGGGAAGCATCAGAGAAAGCGTTGAACGTTTTCTAAAAACCGAATTTGGATCCGCAGTTGGAGTGCTGGATGCGAATGTGATCAAGGGAAGAAGAAATCTGATAATCGCCAAGATTACAAACTGGGATACAAAGCTCGGCATCATGAGAAATAAGAAGGCCATACTTGGAAAGCGCGAGATTTACATCAACGATGATCTCACCCGGGAGGAGAGAGAAACGGCTCAGAGATTGGGTAAAGGAAGAGAGAGAGCAAAAGGCAAAGAGTCAAGCTGGGACACCAAAAAATCTCAATCAACGGCACCTGGAACTACTGGAACGACAAGAGTCGGAAAACCGAACAGCTACGTCCGAGGCAGTCTCAACAGCACGTGGCAGTAGCCCAAGTCCACCAGGAACAAGATGGGGGCGAAAGAAGCATCCAACAAAACGCCCAAATAAGACGAGCGCAGCATTCAAAAAACTGAAGATAAGCATCTGAAATGTTCATGGGTTTAAAAACGCCAAGGACTGTGCTGTCATCACCGAAGCTGACGTCATAGGACTTTGTGAAACGTGGTTTACCGGCCCAGAGTCCAGGTTCTCTGAGCAGTGAAAAGATTATAAGTGTATATGGTCAAGTGCAATTAAAGAAAAGAGACAAGGTAGAGCAAGCGGAGGTCTAGTGGTAATGCACAAGCAACCGACGCAGGCAGTGAAAATAATAGGTGTATGCGAATATTGGATAATAGTGTACATGTGAGTAAACAAATGCCCGTTTCTTTTGGGCTTTGTGTACTTCAAGCCGAGCATTGACCTTATCGCTGTGCTTGAGCTACTGCAGGTAGAAATAAGCGACGCATTTAAAGTGCATGGCTATAATCGCTGGAGACTTTAACAGCAGAGTGGCAGAAAGCAACGAAGTTTTTGCAGAGACGTTAGAAGGCACAACGCTGTATACCAAAAGGTTGTCAAGTGATCTCGAAGTAAACAGCAACGGACGCGTACTATTAGATTTTATGGAAACAAATGGGTTCGTACTCTTAAATAAAAGAACGGCTAGTGATAGACCGGCGCAATATACCGGAGATAGCTCAGTGGGCAAAAGCTCGATAGACGAATTTTGGGCCAGCTCTGCGAACCTTGAGATTATAGAAGATTTAAAAGTAAATTTAGAGGTGAACTTGGCCGATCATTTTCCGGTGACGTTAACTATTGCAATAAACACAAACCCGTCCGTTGGCTCAATGCCGAAAAGTCGAACTGACAATGGAAACGATCAGCTAGTAACCAGCCGCCTAAAATGGAATCCTTTGAGAAAAAATGATTTTTCAGAGGCTATGCAATGGTCGGACAAGATCTGTATAGATTTTAATACCACGACAATTAACTAGCAATATGATAATTTAAGGCTAGCGGTGTTGGAGGCAGCGCAAAAAACTGAAATGCTCAAGGAACCGAAGAGAAAAAGAACTAGCGCGTCTAATACAGGGAAACCTTGGTTCGACAACCAATGCCGCTCAGCAAAAAAGGAGATACAAAGGCTGTTAGAAATATGTAACGATACAAATTTCGATAAAAGGGATAAAGACGAATACCTGAAAAGTAAAAAATATTATAGGAACTTAATCTCGGTAAAAGAAAAAGAGTATATGGAGATTTTAAGCAATACGTTCGCGAATATTAGGAACTCAAAGGAATTTTGGCAAGTAGTGAAGGATCGTAGGTTCAAGACTCCTAGATCGGTGTCGATAGCTGTGCACGAGTCGAACCGCTTCTACGAAAATATATGTCCACCTAGAATTATAGACGGGAATAAATTTTTCAGCGTATCTGACCCTCAAATGGATGGCGAAATTACGAGTTTAGAACTGACTACCACAATAAGGAAACTAAAGACGGGCAAAGCTCTGGGCAGAGACCTAATCTCGAATGAATTTTACAAACATCTTCCACAAAATTGAATACTCTACCTACAGGTCCTGTTAAACAAGATATTGGGAAAAGGGATAGTCCCCGGAGCTTGGGCCAGCTCTCTGCTCACAATGCTACACAAAAAAAGGAGACAAACTGATCCGAATACCTACCGCGGTTTAGCCTTAATTAATGGCATCACGAAGATCTTCACGAGTGTCCTACGTCATCGTCTCGAGACCTGGGTAGGACACGCAGAAATAATACCAGAAAGCCAAGCGGGATTTCAAGCTAACCGAGGGTGTCCCGATAACATCTACACGTTCGAGGCTGGAATTCAGCTGCAACTGAGGCTTAAAGGGCGAAAGGCATACGGATTGTTTGTCAACTTTAAAAGAGCCTTTGATTCGATTGCGCATGACAAGCTGTGGTTGAAACTGTTTCAGCAAGGTGTTAGCGCGAAAATGATTAGAATTCTAAGGAACTTATATAACAGCGCAAAAGTTCAGATCAAAGCGGGAGAGGGGCTAACGAAGGGTTTCGAGGTCACGGAGGGCGTTCTACAGGGCGAGATGTTGAATCCTCTGTTATTTATCCTTTTCATAGCCGATATTAAATTGTATTTCAGAGAAAATAACCATACCGGTCTAAATATCAACGGTTCGAATGACTTACTAATGCTTTTGCATGCCGACGGCCTAACAATATTTGGAGACTCGGCCTCGGATATGAGAAAAAAGCTTAGAACTCTGAAGGATTACTGCACTATAAACGGGCTTACAGTAAACACCGATAAGACCAAGATCGTCCAGTTTAGAAGAGGTGGTAAACCCAAAGAAACTCGTTTTTATTACGGAAATACCAAAATCGAGATGGTTGGGACTTATGTGTACCTCGGGGTCCCATTCTGTAGCTCCTCTCTTGGGCTGCGCGCTGCAGAATCTGCTGTTAGCAAATGTAAAACAGCTACCGGAACCACACTCGCGATACTAGCCAAAGTTCGTTCAAATGCATGGGAAAGCTACACGAAGTTATTTGACAGTATAGTTGCAGCCACGCTGCTGTACGCGGCGCCGATTTGGGGTTTGCGCTAATTGGAGTTTATCGAAAACGCGCAAATGGAGTATTTTAAGGGACTGTTACTTTTACCAAGAACAACGAACAACTCGATTTTGAGATTAGAATTAGGAATAGTTAGAATAGCGTACAAAGTTTTGATTCTTACTTGGGATTGACTGATAAAAATGTTAAAAATGGATGAGACATGACTGCCAAAACTATGCTTCACCCGTCAACTTCAATTATTTCTGAACAACAAGAAATGCAACCTTGGATATAATTGGGTGACTCAGGTCAATAGTATCTTTGCACTAGTCAACGGTGAAGATTTATGGTAGCATCTAAGTGTCGATTACTGGGAAAGGAGAAAAAGCGAAGTGTTCAGTCAATATGAACAAGTGCTAAAGTTGATGGATACTGCAGCATATGCGGAATCGCACTCATTCCAAATTAAAATACCACGAATGCCACCAGACGTCACCGCCTTGTACCTGAAAAATCGTAGCCCTCTGTTAATGATTAGAGTTCAAACTCAGCTCAGACTGGCAAGCATCAGAACCTTGACAATAACATTAAATAGAATAACATATAAGATCGACCCTACCGAACTCTGTAGTCTCTGCAACAAGCATGAAAACGAAAATGTATTGCACTTTATGTTGTTAAGTCCCATTTATAAATAGCTCAGATGATGGTGATTAATGCTAAACCCGAAGAACAATTAGAATCAATTTTATTAAAAAGCAAGGACAGAGCGAAAACTAAAGCTATATTAAGATAAAAATTAAGATCTTTTATAATTAACGAATAGAGGTAACTAGGTATAAGCCACCGTGACATATCTCATGTCTTTTGCTATAAGGTTATATGTAATCTCTTGAAGAGCAAAATAAACCATATCTATCTATCATATTTAAATGCACGTTTCGGGGCCAGATGACACTATCTAACCTAGCTATCAGCCGATTTTCAAGATGTCGTAATAAAAACGAAGTCAAATTCACACTGAAGAAATAATTTACTTGCAAATAATTGTGTCAATCTCATCGCAACAATTTTCACAAATTTTCGATTACTTTTGGTATTATCGTTGTCACAGTTAAAATTTTCGATGTCTTATAGATGCTGCTATGTATGACTCCGGCGTACTGACATAGCTACACGGAGAAAAAGGCTTAGTTAGATCAACCAAGGCGCTTGCTCATATATGCGCCAACGAAATTATTAGTTAGACCAACCAAGTTATTGGTTACATCAACTAAATCATCTTGATTAGTCAGTTAATAACTTGCTTGGTTAACAAATAATTTGATTGGCCTAACCAATAACTTACTTGGCGCATATATAACTAAGCGCTTAGTTGTTCTAACCACGCCTTTTTTTGCGTGTACCTTAAGAATATCAGGTCCTGCTTAGGCACCCACAAAAACGATCCTTCGCTCTCAAGATACCAACTTTTTCAATATCAGCATAATTTGACCGTGAACTCGTAGAGCGAAAATTAGCAAACACATACTTTTGTAGATTAAGCACAAAGATTATTACATACAGTATGTTATCGATATCAATCTCAAGTGGATTCGTGTGCGCAGCTTTCTCGGCCACGTGTGGGGGGTCTTCAGTATGATTTAAAGATAATGAAATTTAGTCCCGTATGAATGCGTATGGCAATGCCTCATCGTCCCCACCCCAAGTCGATGCACGGTGGAAAGTTTAAGACATGATAAAACGACACGGCTCCGATAACCGTCTGATCGAAGCGCTACACGAGAATTTTTTATCGCTGGAAATGTACCTGCAATACGTAGTATTTATAAATTTGTTGCGGGATCCATTGAAGTCGTATAATTAAGAGCATAATTGGGAAGCTTGAAAACGAGCTATTAGCACTAATAACATGATACATTGCCTAGATCGATGCATAGATCGATTCTGTAGATTCTACAGAATCGAATTCTACACATCAAAAGGTTAGAATGCAGTTAGTCAGCTCAAAATAAATTGCAGTTACAGATAGTTGAAAAAAAAACAGTTAAAATTATAGTAGATTCGACTCTAAAAAAATGTTTGCTCACGAGAAAAATGCAATATCTTATTTAACATTCCTTGACAGACTGCATTGAAAAAAAATTTCAGTCCTGACAACCTCGCGCGAAAATTGGCAAATATTGCCTTGGCTTAAAGGAATAGAGATTGTCACAAATTCCCTTTCGACGAGGCAATACAATGCGTTTTTTTTTTACAGAACTACTCTATGTAATTGACTTAATCCCGTGTGAGGTTATGGCAACAATTTTTCGATACTTAATACGCGTGTCACGAGTGATTGAACCAATCACGCGTGTCATTTCAACAAGGGAAATGATTTCTATGAAGCAACTATATTGGAATGGTCACGGAAACTGTTTTATGCTTTTGAAATAATTTCGGTTAACTGGCTTCTACGAAATATAAGGTTGACTCAATCTCACGTTGGTTTTTGTGAAAGCTATTTCTGAAGACACGAGTACTGAACTTTTAGAGTTATCCCGATGGTCACCTATCCAACTACTGACCGCCAGAGACATCCAGATAGTCACCCATCCTAGTACCGCTCTTCAGGTCAGTTCAGACCGTATTTGGGTCATCCACCCAAATACCAATGAACTAATTCGTGCAAACAATGAATCAAGCAACTTCGTCAAATATGTTTATAAATGGCAAAAACGATACAGTGTACGCTTTTCCATATAACTGAGTGCCGTGAAAAATAACTGAATATTCAAAAAGATGAAACAAAACTGTCTAATCATATGATATGAATGGATCATATGATTCGATAAAAAAAATAAAATAGTGTCTTAACATGGTGCATATTTTGTTGACATCAGTGGTAACATTTTGCACTTGTATTTTTCACACTCTACCCAACAGGGGCACAATGTGACATTCCGCGAATTATTTTCGATTGAATTATTTTAATATCTTCGACCTTTTTGTAACTATTGATGGCAGCTTTTTTGTGATACCAAAACCTAATTTGTGATGACTAAAACCCAATAAATTATGATTGGGTTTTAGTCGTAACACTTTTCTGATGAATGTGAAAAATTATAAGTAAAATAGTGTCACACCGTGCTCCACTCTCACGTACAGGCCCTTATCTCTACACATCCCTAAATTCAACACAACCTCATCTCCACATAGCCAGAAACTCTCGATACCAAAACTATACATATATGGCCATTCTAAGCTGACTCGATGAACGTTTGGCCGTTTAAATTTTTAATTAGACTTATTCTTATTTCACTGGCCTATACTACCTCAAAAACCGCCAAATATAAATTAACATTTTTTAAATAGTTTACCTTCGGGCTTTACCAATGTCGATAGTGAAAAAAATAATGCATAATAAAAAAGTTGGAAAAACATAAAAAAATTTTTTTTTTTTTTTTGGATCCTAAAAGCAAAAAATTAAAGTACCCTTTGACGTTCCTTTTTTCGACCAAATCAACAAAAAAATGCGGTAGTATTATAGAAGGTTTTATTCTCAGTAAATTGTAGAATAATTTTTTCTTCCACATTTTAATGCGTACTGAAACTAATATGTTTATTTGGAAAAAGGAAATGATATTTATTATATTTATTATTTACTACACGTGTCAGAAATATAATATATATTTCGAATATATATTCAAATTGTATGTATATATATATATATATTGCCAAATGTTTATTGCTGCACATATATTTTTTGCATATATTTCACCTACATATACAACACGTGCCACAAAGCCCAAGACAGGACAGTGAATAAGGCCATAAATGGCAGAAAATGACTACTGGCGTCGTCGTAGTGGTGAAACAATTGAACGGTTGCGTACTTCTCACGCGCTCTACCACCGATCGATACATATAATAATACGACTGGCAACTACGGAGTGTAATATCGATGTTAGGTTCTTCGGAGACAGGTATTAGACGGACACTCGATGTTATCGAAGGCAAACGTGGGACACACAGACAGCTTCTAGCTATCGTTGCGATTGTAAGTGTCGACGATGCAAAACGGAGTGTCGCGTCCGCTTGAAGTTCATACACAGAGCCACGTTACGTTGCACGCGAGTTACACGCGAGTCAGCAGGCTGTTGCTCTGTGGTCACGTTGCTTGCCACGCGCTCACTAACCTGCACCGTCCCGATATAGGTTACTATGTATTTTTCATTCCACGCCGCGCTAGCTCGATATACAAATATATATTGTACCTAACAACTTTAGCAGAATGGACATCAATTCGTATTCTAAGTCACTAGCATCAAATTAATGAATGGCCACACAATGAGAAAAACAGTTTCCTTGATTCAAAGAAATTTTATTAAATTTCCAACCTATGAAACATTTCTTTGAAATCAATGAAATAGTAAACTTAAGCTAATATTATATTTTTTTGAATTATCGGAAATTCGACGAAATGTAGTGACATTGAATTAAGGAAAGTTTTCCTTAAAACAAAGAAGCGTTTTTCATCGGTTTCAAAAAAATCGAATTTCGAATCAATAAATCCGTTTTTTAACTTAATGGAAAAAATCCTTATATTTTTGTAGCGATTCTTGTCTTCATACGCAATTTTTGAAACCAAACACGTTATAGGCCATAGATATAAAGAAATTGGAGCAGGTCGGAATAAAGTTTTTATTTCGATTCCACAAAAAAAATGTCTTGTAGAAATATCGTTTTTTTTATAACTGCAAATACTATTTTAACGAACCTGGTTCACGAAAAGCGAGGCAAAACGGGAAACCTCGCCGAAAAATAAATATGATTTATTTGTGATATTTCCATCTTGATATCAAATTTTTTTCTATAAAATAAAATAAACCTTACATTTTTATATCGATTCTTTTTCTTAAAATACGTGCACCTCAACGCTTGCAAGCCAATCGCCGATATCAACGTCACTATATTTTATTCCAATCTTTATATTACCAAAAAATTTACTAACGAAAATCTCATCGTCTTGGTGGTTTACAAAGACCGAGTGAACAATGAACACATGAATCCGGTTTGGGGCTATAAACTATTGTTAAAATTGCGAATTTTGGCAATTTTTAGTTTTTTTTTTAAATTAAATTAAAATATTGCAATATCCTTATTTCGATAAATCAGTACTAAAAATAATCACATCGTTTTGGAGATTCACAAAAACTTTCGTTTCCTACTGATCAACGAACACACCATGCGCTTTGGCGATACAAACGATTTGAAAGTTGCGAATTCTGTCATTTTTTGTTTTGTTTTTTTAAGTTTCAAGCGACCGGAGGTAGTGCTAAATAATTTTTTGCAGCCATAGCCTTTGGCGTAAAATTTTATTTTCCATCAAATTTCAAGAATCTCAATGAGCAACAAAATAAAAAAATATTTGGACTTTTTGAAGGGGCCTAATGAACACTTTACGCGGCCATGCAAACTTGGTATAGAATATTGTAGCCAGATATTTAATGGCTAGCCCACGGAGGATTTCGACTGAATCCCTTAGGCTGAAATAGTGAAATTTTGTTGGCGTCACGAACTTGGTGCACGTGCAAAGGAGAACGTTGAAATCATCATTTACTATAAAGTAGACACTCATTCTGAATAACCGTTTCTCGTAACAGCATGATACTAGGTATTCCCGAGTTTGTCAGCTATATAACATGCGTCCACTCGTGCCGTGGTTGTCGTCGAGGCGAGCAAATAAAAGGCAACCGAGCTCGTTATAGAATCGTGCTTACAGTCGCGAACCGCATCCACGCATCACGCGGTCAGTGAAAGTCGGGAAGTCTCATGTGTTGGTATGCACTGAGAACGTTGCCTCTTACGAACTAGCTTAGTTGTCACAAGAAAAGACAGGAGTAAGATAGGAGGGCTGAATTCCGATGACATACACTATTTTCATTAATTTTAATCCGTTGAAACTTTAAGTTTGTTATAATCGCGAAAAACTAAAAATAGTGACGAAAATTTAATGCATCTTAGAGGAACTTGTTAATGCTAAAAATACATTTTATTGTAAATACAATCCACTTTCCTCTTATAAATATTCATAGAATGTAATAGAAATTGAAAATGGCCATAATTTATCGATTTTTTCTTGCGTTTTGTTCTCTTTATGAGTCCCTTGTTAGTCTTAGATAAAAGGGATTCGAAAGTGATGTTACTTAAATTGTGAGATAGCAATTTTCTTAATTGAGAAAATTATATTAGACCCTATTCAAAAAAAAAATTTCCGTGTGTGAACAATTCCTATGGGTTCACTGAGAGAAATATATAATTGAATACATTCAATTTTCAAATATATCATTTATTTGAAAATATTCAAATCCATGGGTTTATTTGAACGAATTATATATTTAATTGCTCCTTTTGTTGAATGAAATCAAAATTTTATTGACTCAACGAAATATTCAATCTTTTGACTAAATATTGTGTTGATTCAATTAAACTATTGTATGAAAACGTCATTCAATATACTTATTCATATTATATCGTCAATCATATGAACTAAATTTATCGTTAAATCAAAACACCATATTTGTTTTAATGTGGATAGTTTTATTTGAACCTGTTTAATATTCAATTGCTTCAATTAAATGGATTTAATTAATGGATTTTAAGTTTTAAACTAAATGGTTCTATTGATTCAAATATATTTATTTAATGCATGTAATCATTTATTTATTCGACTCAACGAAATATATAGTTGCTTCAAGTGTAATGATTCTTTTCACTCGCATAAGTCGGTGCTTTTATAGAGTTGATTCAACGCATTATAATGGTATTTTGACAACACGTATAGTTGCTTTAAATATCAAAATATTTGAATCAATTGAATTTTTTCCCGTTATATTTATGTATTATTTATTATGTATTATATTTATGTAACATTTCAACTCCCATAAAATAACCCCATTTCGTGGCCGCAACGCGGGCGGGAAATCGCTCATTTGCTACGAATGACGTACGCATGCGCAGTCCGCTTTCATTACCTCCCTCGGGAGGTAATCAGCTCATTCCTGTCCGCACGAGAGTAATAAATAGAATATTGTGCAACAAGGGCCGAAAGTTGGCGATTGCGACGAGCGTAAGGTTTGCCGCCCGAGCGAAGCGAGGGCTGCAATCACACGAGTCGCAAACGCCAATTTTGGCCCATGTTGCACACCATATTTTTTGTAACAACTGCATGAACAGTGGTGCTTTGAATGGTTGTTTTGCGGGACGAACAGTGAAAAGTGAGGTTACCAACGTTCCACCCTAGGGTCGAAAGTGAAACAGCAGGGTCGAAATTGAAGGAATCGCGAACTGCGCATTCGCCGACCTATCGATTCAACATTGCCATGAACCTAATCACTTTCGGCCCGCAAAACTGCCATGAAAAGCACCGCTGTTCATGCACGTGTTACAAAAATGAGCTTATTCTCCGTCCTTGTTGCACACACGAAATCTGGTTTTGTTTTTAGCGAAATTGGGAGAAAAGTATAGTACGTTGCATGGGAGACGCAACTTTTCACCGAGGGTGAAGTTTGAAATTCACACGAAGTGAAAAGTTGCACACCTCCCATGTAACGTAATGTACTATTCAAATAAATCCTTTGCTGTATTAAATTTTATTTTTCTCTCAGTGTTAGGTTGGGATTGCGATAATAACGGTATAGGGGAATTAGAATTTAGTCTTATATAGGGGAATTCCCAGATAGAAATATGGCGACACGAAGACGGCACGGTGGCGACACGGCAGGGCACGACGTGTCGGTACCGTACATTTATGTGCGACCGAATGTAACGACACGGTGACGGTACAACGTGCTAAAACCGGCACTGTGTCAGCACCGTTCCGGCAGATCGTGCAGTCTCTTTATACTGCACGCCGTGCTGGTACGGTGCTGGCACAGTGCTGGATTCAGCACGCTGTGCCGACACCGTGTCGCTACATTCGGTCGCACGTAACTCATTTGCGACGGCACGCAGTCCCGACCGGCACTGCACGTTTTTCTTGCTGGGTTATAATTAAATCTGACGTTAGAAGGCCAATGATCACTTAGAAAAATCCGGTTGCCGGATTTTCGATAAATCTTCATATGTCGAATATATATAAATATATATATTTTTTATGTTGCATTTCCCCCCGTCTGCAGGCATTACGCCTATTACAGGGTCGGCCCGGATCAGTAGCCACTCCCCCCTGGGCGTCTGGTCCGGATCAGTAAACAGGCCCCCAGGCGGCCGCATCCGACTTCCCCCTCTATATCGCATTTGCCATAGCATTTCTGCTATGGGCATAGGGAAACTGCGGAAATCCTATGCCGATATAGCCGGTCTCGAGTTCGCCTCCCAGCATCGGAGCTACGTCACGTTTCGTCTGGAACGCAAACACGGACTACAGATGTATACATTGACCTCCGCATGTAGAAATACCTATGTGGGTCTCATGTATACATCTGGAGCTTCATCGCGCCCGTATTTATATTTTCGACGAAAATCGACGGCATCGGGAATTGAAACTGCGACCTACCGATGCTCTGGACTAGAGGCCAGTACACTGACCACTAGACCATTGCACCGGATATGTCGAATATATCGTGCATATATTTTTATTTCCATGTGGGTTATTATCTGTAAAATTATATTTCTGCAAAAATTATACCATAGAAACAGCACTTTGTGCATGGTTCAGCAAAATGTAAGTTCAATGTAAAATTACAAAATTCCAACACGTAGAGTCTAAAATGTCGATGGAACGCCTTCCAAGTTTCTTGCAACTCTCCTGTTCTCTTTGGAACCCTTATTTGATTTTTATTAATTTATATCTCAGCAAACGTGTGCATATGTATAACATTTTAACAATTGCATGTACACCGAGAAAAAAAGTTTCATTGATTCACGGAAACCTTTTCTAATGAAATGAAATACTTAAGTTTCAATACTATCTTTTCTTTGGATGATCTCAAACTCAATGAAAAGCAGTGAAATTGAAACAAAGAAAAATTTCTTTAAACCAATGAACCTCATTGTCAATTCAATCCACTCATTTCTTTGGCATCAATGAAATCCTTTTCTGTCGGTGAATTTTGCACTGTAATTATAACAATAATGAATAATACATTTTATTAATTTTAATAATAACAAATAATAATAGTAATATAATAAATTCCCAAGTAAAAGAATTATATATAGCGTACTAGGATTTGATTGTGACTGGCGCGCTCGCAAAACCTCGGTTCAGTATTTGGAAACATTTTTGAAACAGCATTGGCGTTTTTCTTATAGAGCATTTAGAAAAAATCCGGCTTCGGGGAGCCTTGTGGATCTGAAAAATTCGGGCCACGTAAACCAGACATAGGGGACTTGAAATGCAATGCCCTATACGCCTATATATATAGGTATAAGTATCTCTTCATTTATAATAAAAAGATCTCGCCGCCGCCGCCGCCGCCGCCGCCACCGTCACGTAGGATAGTTCCTCCAGATCGTCCTTTGTTAGTCCTCCCGATTATCTTTTGTTTTACCTTACCATTGTATTTTGTTCCCATTCCATATCGTGCTTTGTTTCCCCTCCAGATCGTCTTTTCCTTCCCCTTCTGATCGTATTTTGCTTCACTTCTCAATTGCCTTTTGGTTTCCCTCCTGATCGTCTTTTGTTTTACTTCCCGATTGCTTTTTGTTTTTTCTCCTGATCGTCGAGTTAATTACTCCGTGGGGTCAGTCGATCCTTCGTTTCCCCTTCATATTATCTTCTGTTTTTCCTACAGATCATCTTTTGTTTTACCTTACGATTGTATTTTGTTTCCCTTTCATATTGTTCTTTGCTTCCCCTCCAGATCGTCTTTTGTTTCCCTTCCATATCGGACTTTGTTTCCCCTCGTCCTTTGTTATACTCCTCCCGAACGTCTTTTGTTTTACCTTACGATTGTATTTTGTTCCCATTCCATATCGTGCTTCGTTTTCCCTCCAGATCGTCTTTTGTTTCCCCTCCTGATCGTATTTTGCTTCACTTCCCAATTGCATTTGTTTCTCCTCCAGATCGTCTTTTGGTTTTACTGCGGACAGCGGTTCGTCTTTTGTTTCCCTTCAATATCATCCTTTGTTTCCCCTCCTGTGATCGTCCCCTCCCGTTGATCGTCTTTTGTTTCACTTCTCGATAGCCCTTTGTTTTTCCTTCTGATCGTGGAGTTAGCTACCCAGTCGGGTTAGCCACTCCGTGAGGTTAGCCATTGCGTGTGGTTAGCTACCCCGCCGGATTAGCCATTGCGTGTGGTTAGCTACCCCGCCGGATTAGCCACTCCGTGAGGGTAGCCACTCCGTGAGGTTACCACTCCGTGACGTTATCTATTCCGTCACCTTAGCCAATTGACTAACCTACCGTCTTGTACACGACGGCAACGGCGGCGAAATCTTTTTATAATATAGAGATATAAAAAATGTATATAGATTTAAACATAGAATTGGGCATACATAGTTTGCATACGCTTTATATGCAATCTATATACAATTTATATATAAACCCAACTTCACAGGTGCTCTTATATATAAATTGCATATAGATTGTATATAAAGTTTAGACAGACTATATATGCCCAATTCTGTATGTCGGATTATATATAATTTTTTTACTTGGGTTTTGGGATGAACACTTTGGTTTCTCCATGGTTTATAAATTTTTATGAAACTTTATGGGCAGACGCACGATCTGTGGTGAATTAATGGATGCGTGATGGAACGCTGATATGAAAGTAAATGGACATAACTATAATAGTAATGGGTACATGGAACATGGGCGTTCGCGTGGCTGAGCCTTGGGATTTTCCAAGTGGGTAGTAGTAGTGCGCCAGAGGTAAGGTCGTCCAAGGCCGTTCAGTTGGTTCTCGCGCGTGTATAACCTCCGTTCATTTATCCTTTTTTAAGGGCCTCAGATAGCAATGCACTGTAACGACAGGCTCGTGCATTCTCTCGATAGCACTACCTGACATTTCTTGTGTGCGACGATGCAGTACAGCAAAGGCGTCGCATCGCAGTGAAGCATATTCGCTATGCTACCTACGCATAGTTCGATAGGAAGAGAACGGAAGCCACCTAAGGCAACTCAATAGATATCACTGGGAAAAATAAAATTTTCGATGGAAACATTAATATCATTACTTAGAAAAATTCGCAGGAACAAATGTTTATGTAAAAGAACAATAGATTTCAGTTTCTCGACGGATATCGAGAGAGAAACGTACTGGGATTCAGAAAATGTTAACCATATTAGGATGTTCAAAAAAATCCGATTTTTTTTATTATATAAATTTTTAGTATAACTATTTTTTTCTCGGAGCGACATTTTTTTGATTCGCGGATATTCTAGCTCAAAAAGTTATGAACCGATCGTTATGAAAATTGAATGTGTGTTATGAAATTACGAAGAACATCAATCAACAGATTTCAGATGATATCATCATTTTAAAGGTATTTTTTTATGACAAAACAAAAGAAAAAAATTGTGAAAATCGAAATTTTTTTTTGGTAATCACAATTCAAAAATTGTGAAAATTCGAGAATTTTCTGGTAATCACAATTCAAAAAGTTTGACGATGTTTCCCATACAGCATAGTAAATTCGGTTTATTCGACCAGTCTGGCGATGATTGCCATGCAGTACGTTTTACGCGAATTTTTCGTGTCCAATATACAGTATGGCAAACGGTGCCAGTTGTGTTCACGAGTCACTTGTCAACGTTATATATTGCTGATGAAACGCAGCATAGTGAAGATTGCTAGGCCGCTTACGTACTTACTTCTGCATCGTATATCAGTTAATGTCGGGAATTCGTGCAGTTAAATGATACTTAAATTAATAGAAAGTAAAGGTATGTAAAGGTAGGATAGGGATAGGTTACAAAAATGTAGCATGAAAAAATACACGTTGTTTTGTTCAATTATTAAACATTTATTTATTTTTCTTAAAATGAAATGATATATTAAAAATAAAAACGCAGTAAAAAAAAACTTCGTCCTGATCTCGGACGTCACTAAAGAGCAGGATTAGGTCACGTTGCAAACAGTCACGCACCGATTTACAACGACGACGACATGTGACGATTTTCTTATAGTATAGACGAAGAATACGTAGGGGTGGGGGTCAAAATAGCGAATTACCAAAATAGCGAATGGCTAAAATAGCGAATTTCAAAATAAGGAACGTCTGAATCTAGAATGGCCATCATTATGAAATTCGCTATTTTACCCATTTGCTGTTTTGATTGCATTTTAATAAGATTGGTGGTCAAAATAGCGAATGGTTGAAATAGCGAAAGACGTGCACTTGCTTTTTCGTCTTTACAATTCCTTGTTCGTTGCCGAGAAAATGGGCAAGCCTAACGCCGCTGACGATGTAAACACATTCAGCCACCGCCAAACGTATAGCGGTTAACGCACGTCTTTCGTGTATAGCTAATAGACTGTTTAGAACTATAGCCTGTGGTTGGAGAATGAATCCCAGACGCACGGACTTAATAGTTACAACGTTGAGGATATCAGAACTTGCTATTTTTTATATGTGAAATGTTCGTATTTCTTTCGGAACCGATTCCGTAACTATAGATTTTATTAATAAATTGAGAGATGAACTTCTTCATATATTGCGAATCGTATTCACTGTCTGTTGGAAGTCACGACCATTGTCAAGCTTTAAGTCGTCTTCGCAGCACTAGCGTATACATCCTTACAAACTTCGGATTATTTACAGTAAGGTTTAAAAACCGATACATAGTAACGATTCTTGTACGGCGTGCAGCACAGAATAAAACACGATACAGATCTCGATAGGAAAATATGGAAATAAATGCCAGAGGCGCTGAATAAACCAAGTTTACTATACTAAATCGGGTAATGATTACCAGACTTTTCTCTCCGTGCTGTCAAGACTTCAATTTTTACCATTTTTCTTCGCAATGAGGTTATATTCTTAAAAAATATGTTAATAATGTAAAAAATAATCATTTTGCTTTCAAATAAAAATTGCGTCCTCCACATTCCTTCGGTGGACAACAGCCCATAATTTCGACATTTTCGTCAAAGACGACTTGAAAAAATTTGTCAATGTAATTCAAAACATCAGTAAAGTAATGTCAAAGTTAGATCAAATTCCAATTCTTTTTTCACACTCAAAAAAATTCATAAAAAACGCCTGAAAATCAGTCTCCTAATGTGATTTACCCCCTTAAGGCGGAATGAGCTAGACTGAGATGTGGGAATGTAGGTAAGGCAGTTAAAAAAAGGTTTTGATTATCAGCGGTATGGAGCGTGTGAGATTTTGTACCAATATATTATAAGGGTCATTCCATACCAAGTGGACCATTCATTTGCCATTATGCCAATTTTTCTGTAGTTTGTAAGCATAATAATGGAAATTCTGTAAAATTTTTGTTTCACTGAGTTTTGTCTATAAATTGCGGAAAAATTTTTCTCAGCGGCTAAGGCATATTAAAAAATTAATATTGAATGTACTTTTTACATTAAATTTACTCTTAAATTTTATACACAAACAAATTTTTTGTACCTTCGGTAATTTTGGATATATAGCAAATTGAAAAATAAAAAATAATCATTATTAAATTTTGGGCAAACCATAGGTACTAAAATTCTGAAATAATTTATGGATGTGCGTGATACTCTAAACAACTTTTGAAAAAATGATGAACACTTTTTGCGATCATGCTAAATTTGGGTGATCCAATTGGTATGGAACGACCCATAAGCTCAAAGCCAAATATCCTCTTCCGACAAACCATGGAAAAATAGTAGTCGCTGTTATCTTAACGCCTTGCTATTCGCTTGAATTATGTCTTGGCGATGTCATAGCGAAATAGATAGCCACTACAAAAGACAGTATAACGCAGAATCTACCTCGCGCACCCTCTAATACATAATCTACACCTAGAGAAATCGGTTTAATAGTTTTATTTGAATTAAATACGGGATCTATTTCAATTTAATAAAATTTTATTTCGATCAAGTAAAACTTACTCGAAATCAATGCGATTTATTTGAATGAAATAAATTCTATTTGATCAAAATAAAATTCCATTATGCTAACATTTGAAGAAGAAATTTATTTAATGGTCGGCCTAGTAGGATTTTATTTTGATCAAATAGATCTTGTTGCGTACAAATAAATTGTATTAATTTTTAATAACATTTTTCTGACTCAAATAAAATTTCATTTATTTCAAATAGATCCCATATTTGACTAAAATAAACCCATGAGACCGATTTCTCTCGGTGTAGGTAAGCGTTAGTGTTAGAAGCTGACCATTTGATATCCAGCGTTATAGTTGATACCCAAAACTACGTAAAATAAATTAATAAACATAAGTGATTGAGGAATACACGAAATGTATTTTTATTGAGATATTACCGGCGCTCAAACTTTCCTAGCTTGGGCAAAGTTTCTTTATGTTGACTTTTTGCGATTATCTGACGGAATACTATGAAACATTTTTGTTTCATTTCACTATATTTAATCTATGTCTCGATAAGAAATTTTTCATGCTACGTGTGATTGATTGACACATTTTATGCCAAGTTCCAAACTTGGGTTGTACAATAACTGTGACTATGAGTCAGGAAAAAAATAAATTTTATGATGACAATTGTACAATAACTATATACTATATCACACACGAATCCTGTTGACATCGATAAGGAAGAAGTTCTCTACGTTCATGACAACTCGTGACACTCCCGACATAGATTAGATAAGCTCTCGAGTTATTCTTAGTGAATTACTAAAAACACCTTTTCGAGTAAATTATCGTCGACGAATCCAGCACATACTTTATAACACTATCACATACCGGTTAATATTAAAGATAGATTTATAAATAAACTGAATTAATATTACTTGAAATTACTTGAATTTTCATTTTGCATTTTATGTTTCAGCCTGGACGATCACGGTAGATCATGCAAAGATGAGATTTATAGAATGGGTCTTGGCAGCGGTTACTGTGAAGGGAATCTCAATTTTGCCACTGCATCTGAGGACGACGAGATTTACACTAAGAAAAAAGTCTCGAGGGTTAGTAATTTGCACAGATCATCATAATATTCATCATAATCCCATTAGATCAATTGCTTTGCGTGTCAGTTGACCAAGTTCATTGCACTCTTCCGCATTCTGCTTCTCGTAAAAATAATACGTTGTCTAACCATCCGCTCAATCAGGTACAACACATCTTGAGCGAACTGCAAGGCTATCTCACATGATATCGCTATTTGACGGAGTCATGAAATAATATGTGGTCGGCCGTGTCTGATAATCTAATCGATATAATTCCGCGCATGCGTTGATGTATGTATATACTTCTCGAGTGGAAATTTAGACTCATTATTCCGCCTATGTTATACTTTTCTAGCATAGTAAACTGAGGGTCAAGATCCTCTGTACAATCTCCGGAAATGACATATCGTCCATGTGAAGGTTCTTACTTGAGGATCTATACACTCAGAGAAATTGTAGTAGTTCAGTCAACTATAAAGTGACAACTGTTAATTTTTAGTCCATCCAACTATTTTCATAGTTAAAGTAACTATGAAAATAATTATGATAACTATTTGGTAGTTATAGTAACTATTTGCTAGTTGTGGCAACTATTTAAAAAACAAGCCTGCAAAGTAGAACTTGGCAAATTAATTTGCAAAGTTCTACTTTGTATTATATGTGAGTCATTCCGTACCAAGTGTGGGCCACCCAAATTTATGAAGTATTTAGTATACTGTATATTAATTTTACAACAATTTTTTTGTATATTAATTAACATTTGTGTATTAAATTTAACATACGCGTACCTGCAAAAAAACTTCCAATACTTTATATTAATTTTCATACAAAAATTTCTAACAGTGTATAAAACGTTTGTTCCTGTATAAAATTTGAGTTTTTGAATGCATTTTCTAATAAAAATTTTTCCGTAAGCTCTAAAAAAAAGTTCCACCATTTTTTGACAAAATAAAGTAATAATATTTTTTTCGTTGAGACAGACTAGTCCGATTTTTCTCAAAATTTCATTTTCTATTCTAGAAAAGTAATAAACATATTAAAATATTAGCTCCACAGTAAGTATTACAACACTGTATGATATATTAAATTTACGATGCGCTCTTCGAATGTTACAGTGCACACGGATTAACGATAATTACTGTTAGTGAATATACATACTCATCTAGCTGTAACTGTTGCTATCGGTGGATGGTCGTTAATCGCATAAACAGAGACGATGGCGAATTTATCGTGGTGATCGTGAGGTGCGGAACCATAACGGCACGTGCGGCACACGTGACTAACCAGATTTAATTTCGAATCTTATACTACCAGCGTCATTTCTATTTTTTGCTAAATAGCTCGTGTCTACTAACTATAAATACGCACTTTCGGCGCATTCCTTACATAACGGTGAGGATATTAAAAAAATGATTACCACTATTATTAATACGCGTTGTACGCGTAGTAAGACTTTCGTTACGGATAAATTAAACGAAGAAAATGACTCATTGACGCGCTTTTGCTATATTCTCCTTTACGCGTTCTGTTTTCGCATAGAAATCAATACAATGTAACCCAATTTTCTTGAAACTTCGAAGAGCGTTTGTTGCATAGTATTAAGAAAACACTGTTTACGTATTGACGCTAAAACTATCACTGTAAAAAAATCTACTTGAAATTTAATGTACTTTTACTGAAAATTTTTATGCTTAAACTAGTATATTAAATTTAATATACAAATGTAATGTGAAATTAACATATGGTACATATAGCACATTCATTAATTGATTCTAATTTTATAGTAAAAATTCTTGCATTTTAATAATTTGCTTTAATTACTCCAGCGTATGGAATCCGTAGGGAATGGAAGCATAAAGATTTTAAAATAAGGCTAACAAAATTCTTGCAGGCTTTGAACGAGAACACCCCTTTCTCCATACTCTAACTGTGATAACAACTATTAAGAAACAATAAAAAAAAATGTTACATATATACATATACATATTTAGTGTAGCTTTGCTATTCTTATTCGTTTTTTTTTTTTAAATATTTGTTTGTTATCTCCATAACCATATTTATTTATGTATTTATTATTTATTTATACAGTTTTTTTTAATTCTACAGGGCTTATGTGACCCTCACGCGGTGCTTGATAAAAGTGATTGAACTCGATACCAATAATTCAAATGAAAATTGTTAAATGATGTATTATTTTTTATAAACATGTATACTTCTAGCACTCGTGCATGCAATAAAAAAAAAAAAAAAAAAAAAAAAATTTCACTGGAAAAGTACATGAATTTTATACCGCAATTGTATATTAAATTTTGTTCACGAATTTATGCACAATAACTTATTTTCTAACAGTGATGAGCTATGATGTTATTGCATCTGCTTCTGATATATTACACTTTTTTTAGATTGATACTATACAGAAGTAGCAAGTAGCAAGATCAATGAGATATAGTACTCTTTGCATTTCCGCTGCATATAGGTGCATTCTAGATTCTTTCTGAGAATCGTGGATGTATGACGTACCAAGGATGTTATTGACGGCGCACACAGCAAATGATAATACACGTGTTGTGATGCACCTATAAACAGAATACGCATCGTCGAAATGAATCGTCGGCACATTCCGTTATCGATAGTCAAGACAATCTATTTCAGTAACTTATATACCTTTGCTTAATGACTTACGCGAAATAGTGACAGAGCTTGGCAAAATTCGCAGCCAATAAATTTATTTAGAAAAGCAATAACCTTCCTTGGAGTTTCACGTGCTCATCGTCTGGTAGACGGCTTGTGGATGAATATAAAAATGCTTTGGCCTGGCTCTATTATGAGTACGTAGCTTCGCTTCCGTTTAGAAACGATCGATACATTGTGTTTCCTCCCATTGATAGTCCTATATTTTGACCGAAACATTAAGACAGTTTCTCAGCGAAACGTTGTTTTATGATGAACTATTCTCTGAACAATAATATTTGAAATTAATAATTAAACGAAAATGCAAATATTTATGAAACGATAGGAGAATATTATATTCTCAATTTATATCTATATTAAAAACTTATAAAAACTTTTTTATGTTAAAAAAAAAAAAAATTGTTTTCGAAAAAATTTAATTGATCACAACTTCAAAAAGGATTATATAATGTCTGTAAAATTGTTGTTACCTAATTATTTGATTTGATCTTAGATTATTTCGATATACCAATTTCGATTTCCCCAAGAACTTTTTTTGAATGCTATTTAAATGCTAATCTTTCCGTATTCATACCGAACACTCAGAGAAATCGTAATAGTACAGTCAACTATAAAGTGACAACTATTCATTTTTATTACATGCAATTATTTTTATAGTTACGATAACTACGAAAATAGTTATCAAGAGTCGCGGTAGCGACTCGACGCCAAGTTAAAAAAGAAATTAATGTTGCCTTCACACTACGATTTGTCTGTCTGACTGGACGGGCTGTTACTCCTGGCGCGACGGTCGTTACTGCTACTCTATTTATTCCGAAGGCGGCCACTCACCGGCCGTTTTCAAATTATGGTAACTATTTGATAGTTGTGTCAACTATAAAAAAATTATTGTACCAACCATAAATGAATAGTTGTCACTTTATAGTTACTAATACCATAATTTTCTCTCAGTGAATATAAAGAATCTATAAAACCAGACGCAGAATTACGATACATAGAATCTATGGACCAAATTCAATTAAGACATATTAAAATGTTTCGGCTTTCCACAATGAGTGAATATATATAGGTAGGAAAGCATGAAACGAAAATTATTACTAATTGATCACGTGGGTAGAGAGGAACGGTAAATTAAAGGAGAACCAAGCGCGTTTGAGAAGCGGGAAGGAAACCCGAGATCATGTTTTTGTTTTGAACGCATTGGTTAACAATAAATTAAAAGGATGGAAAATAGGACGTTGCACATTGTTTCCTCATTATTTTTCGCCTTTTACAGAGCTACCTCTATCAGAAAGTATGTTAATCAATTTTGGCTTCCTCATAGGGGAAGCTTTGTAAAAAGTAAAAAGGTAAATCAACATGTTGTGAAATCTTTTTTTCTATTTCGTTATCTCGTTATTGTTAGAGCGTTTCCGAATATAAATGTAATACCGCACATTTTTTTAATAATTCGAAATTATATAAAATCAGTATTTATTTAATGTTCGTCACTATATTATATATATATATAATGAATGAATATTGTTTCGTTTACATACAAAATTTCAGCTCGCTATCTCAAGTTTTTCAAAAATATGAGCGATAATGTTAATTTTTTGAAAATATCAAAATTCCATAAAATCCGAACCACCTTACCAATTTGAACCAAATTCAACACCAAACAACATTGAGTGCACCTGCCCTTATACAGAACTATTTAGCAAAATAGACTAAATTTTACAAAAGTTAGAGCGACCGCGCTCTTTTTTTGCTTATTCAAAAAGGCATAAAATCGAAATTTGTGTATACAATTTGTCAAAAATTGCAACAATCAAAGGGGGATGGTGCTTCACTTGTGTACCCAATTTCAGTTCGATAGCTAAACCCATTCTTCAGTTATACGTGATTGAATTTTCGATCGATATATACATACAAACACACACACATATGCATATGGCCATTTTTTCTAAACCACTTTTTTCTTCATAAAAAATATGTATGATATTTGGGAAAATCAAAAGGAGGAGAATGAGCGATAGGTAACGAGAAGATTCTTGCCTTTAAATTTGCGAACGACATTGTATTGGTAGCAGATAACGAAGAGAGGTTAAGAAGTATGTTGAGATTCCTGGAAAAGTATGTGAAGAAGAACAAGCTGACGGTAAACATAGATAAGACGAAGATCGTAAACCTTAAAAAGGAAGGAAACAAGAAGAAAGATGAAAAATGAAAATACGATGTAAAAGAGCTGGAAATAGTGAACGAATACAAATATTTAGGGATTTGGTTCTCGAAAACATATAGAGTGTAGAAAAAAAAATGGACAAAGTGATAAATGCAACGTGGAGAATTGTCAAAAGAGGGAAAATAAATCATTTGCAAAGGATTGCATACATGATGGAAGCGACAACAAAAAGCGGAAAAGACAATGAGTTTAAGGAGAAATACGTCTGGATACCTTTGGAGATTGAAAGCAGGATGCAAGGGATTAAGAACGCAGATATGAAAGAGGGCGGCGAGGTATCTGCTGGAGGTTATGAAAATGGAGGATAGCCGTTGGCCGAAGAAGTATATGAAAGAGGAGATGATAGGAATTTAAAATGGGGTACTAATGGAATGGGGGCTCAAGTAATAAAGGCAATAAATAAGGTGGGAAAGGGAGAACTTTGGAAATTCGCAGGAAAAGGGAATATAGCAGAGGTGGAGAAAAGGGTTAAAAAAATAATGCCGGATCCCGAGTTAAAATTGAGACACCCTCTTCGAAACCTAAATGTGGTAGGCCCGCCGAGTAAGTCGAGGGTCATGAACCTCCGCAGAACCTCCAGAAATGGCAGATATTACCCGCTTAGAGTGAACGAAGTAAACCTTGGTCTAAAATTTGTATGTCTGGACCTCCAATTAGGTTCTACAGAATGCACGTGAGGTTCATAGACCCTCACGTGTATGAACCTTTGAAAGTAGCATATTTTGCCCACTTTGATTCAACAAAAGGTGTTTGAAAGGTCTACATTTCAACTCGGAATTGGAACAGAACAGGAGATACAGTGAGATTGGTGTGGAGTGGACGAGAAGATGTATTGTGAAAAGTACAGGATTAGGAAGACAAAATTGGAAGAGAAAAATATTGGCATTATACGATAAAGCAGGAATATAAAGAGACATGGCCGTGGTTGAGATGTGGTAATGTGGACAAGGAGGAAAACAAGGCGTTTGAAGATAAGAAGTTTCGGGTATGGAAAATGGAAGTAGAGAGCGTGGAGCATGTGTGCAGGTGCAGGACAGCTGAGAAAGAAATGGAAACTGAAGTGGTACAGGCGATGAGAAAATCCCCCGTGGAAATAAAGTAGACTTGAGATATATCTTGGATATATAATTTATATAGATGTATATATAATCCTCTATATATCTCAGCCATACGTTGACAAGATATACTGTACAAAAAATCTACTTTAAATGTAATGTACTTTTACTGGAAGTTTTTATGCATAAACTAATATATTAATTTTAATATAAAGGTGTAATGTAAAATTAACGTATCGTACAGCACATTCAATAATTTACTTTCATTTTACAGTGGAAGTATTTGAATTTTAAACCACGATTGTATATTAAATTTCGATTACGAGTTTGCATAAAAATGCATAAAAACTTTCCGTCTTTTCTAACAGCGTATATCCGGTGGACATATCTTGACATATAAATAGATCTTGCTACATATAAATAGTTACAGATATATAATTAAAAGTGAGGTCGTGGAGAAAAAAATGTGTGAGGGGGTAGAGAAATGACGGAGTTAGAAAGATAAGATATAGAGAATAAAAATTAGGTGTAATGCAATGTATGTACAGAGAGCTTGTGTAAAACCCTCATGGGAGTATTTGGAATAATGAACTACTATTAGATTACTAGTTGATCGAATATATAAAATTCTTTTGTGTATTCTATTGATAATGACAGCTTTTGATTAGTAAAAAGCAGCTAGGACGTTTTTGTGATATAAGTGGTAGCTGCATGGAAGATAACCTGGTTTACGTATCAAGTATACACTCTATTTTATCATAGAAGTCGTTTCAAAGTTCTAGACTATCTAAATGAAGTTCTAGACCATCTAAGAACACCCGATAGAAATAAACTCTTGCTGTGAATTATGAACATTCTTTAGAATTATTGTTTAGCATTGGTGCTCATTTTCCATTTGAGACGACTCCATAATAAGTTAGCTCTTTCGTACGGTCAGTTGTCTGTTGACACAACTTCTGTAGATTATTGATTCATCAATTATGAGCAGAGAGATGACAAAAAATAAAAAGCTTTTGACCATCTATCTAAGCTTTGGCCCATCTGCTACGTTGCATAGTCTACAATTTATCTGTACTTCCGATAGATCGATTAATTCGTTCGGTTTGCATAATAAAGTGCGACGTGTGCGGTCTTTGCATGGATAAATGCATCACTACCTTAATTCATTCGCGAAAGGAAGTTATTACTATTCTATATTTCATTGTTCAATGCTATTTCGCTTACAGCACATAAGCTGCGCGTGGTTAGGAAGCGACAATCGTTCCATGGTGTTCTGCCTTTTGTTTTTTTTTTCCAGCTCGTGGACATAACATTGCGCAAAATGATACGTGACATGAGCACGATGGAATGAAGAACTATGTGTTGACGAAATCCTGTACAACAGTCGCGATTCATCGCTGGCGACGAGAATACCTTCAGTGGTTTTTCGGCTATTGCCGAAAAACTGCGCACTAAGTTGTGACCAATCATCTGACATATCTTCTTGAAATTGTAAACCATGCTACTATAGTACATGATATATTGGAACGCTTTATTTTGACTTTAGTATTTGATTTTCGGAATCTTTACTCGACGCAAAATTTACAACAAGACCTAGAAAACCGTTATGACTGCCATAGAGAGAACACTGTAAGCTAATTGTGACGCTCTATTCTATGGTTTGAATAATCGTAATGGTTGCTACTCTATGGCAAACTTAAATTTGTCCACTCGTGCTATCTCAAAAACTTGGTAAATTGCTTTTAAATTTAAATATACGCTTTCTGATAGTTCCTCTTGCCACTAGTACGTTTTTTTAGAGAAAATCTTTTCACAACTTCTTGGAGCATCAGTTTATACGGCTTAAAAACGTGGCTTTTGAATAACAGCAATGTTAAATAGCTTAAATTAGCGACCATATGGGCGAAAATATTCAGAAAAATACTTGGAAATGTGTCGTGCTTTTCTCTATAACATTAAAAAAATTAGGATCAAAATCTTTAAAACTGTTAACCCGTATAACATCCTTAACTTTCCATCTAGGGTCTCATAAAATAGGGCAATGCCTGGTCCATTGCTGGCTGCGAAGCGATGGTGGCCAGTACTGGCCAATTTTGAGCCATTATGGACTGGCAGCAGCGGCCAGTAGTCTCCGACCGAGTAAGTTCTGCCAGCATTTTACCACGACTGGGTCTTCGCTCGAAGGAAGGCCAGGAATGGCCAACGAGCTTTCGCTAAGCCGAAATTTGCCGAACGCAATCCATTGGATGTCACATCCAATCGGTTGTTTGTGATGTCCAATAGATTGGTTGTGACGCCCGCTTGGTTGGTTGTGACACCCAATAGTTGGCTCTCCCAACCAATTTTGTCGGTTGGAGCGTACTTAACCACGCGAATGGTTGGGGCAACCAATTTTTTCTCTGCGTGTGGTCTTATGTTTTTTTTCTTCTAAAAACTGGTAATTATTAAAACATAAAAAAAACAAAAAAATTAAAAGAGGAATTTGGCGTACGGCTTGATTTTTTTAACGAATTTCGAGTTATCACTTTACTGAATATATATATATATATATATATATATAGATATAGATTATATGCACCAAAATTGATCTACCGAAAGAAAACAAAAATAAACATATTTCTTTGTCAATATTCTCGTCTGTGTTCCCCTACCTTTAAAGTGATAGCTCTTAAAAGGAATTTCTGCAATGTTCTGATGCCTGCAGTTCTATCTGACATTCAACGTTTCACTTTTATTATCTCGGATCATTAGATTCTCCTTTTCAAAATATTACTAATAAAAATTTATATATATTATGATAAGTCTTAGAATCCGGAACTGTAACAATCTTCCTGAAACTTTCGTCAATTCGTATAATTCTTTTCTTCTTTACGAAATTTCCCTCAGTGCAAGATGATACGAAAAGCTGTAATGTCGACTTGCGTCAATTATTACACAATTCGGACGACAGTTTAATACAATTTTTTTGTAATGAGCATGACGGCGCAGACATATCAATTACTTATTAATGCGAGGTCATTTATTTCAACGTCCCCGACGTTTGGACGATGGACATTGCACAACTGTGTGCGAGTTACCCAGCAGATTCGGCAGTGACCTCGAATTCCAAGCACGATCCGGTTAGCCAGCTGTATATAGCTCATATCGATTAGTTTGTCATGCCCAGAGAGAATCATATATGAATACGTATAAACCCATATGCGCTGTATTTTACACTGTATACGTGCCAAGCTGCAAAAAGTTGCAGACAATACACACGTTGCCGGACGTGCGCTCATCGTCACAATCGTTATTTGTCGTTATTGGCATTGCTGTATGAGTTATCGTTCCAATTTATCAGCCGATGTCTCACGTTCATTAATAAGCGCGTCTGCGTATGAGACGTGCTACACTGTAAAAAATGTTTGACGAATGCACTCAGAGAAAAATATAGTAATTAAAAAAAAAAAAAGTTAATCCGGCGATAATCTAACGAAAAACTATAATTTCCAGGAGGAACGTCCCTATTTTATGGATATATAAAAAAATAAGAAAATAATTGGATCAACCATAAATATAATTCCCAGGAGGAACGTCTCTATTTTGTGGTTATAACAAAAAATAATTACAGTAACAATCATCAAAATGATAATAGTTTCTTATATGCCGTTTTGTTGCATATACGATTTCAACATTTGTTTCCAATAACTGTGCAAGTATCGTTTATTGAACTATATTATCATCGCTCCAACCGTAAAACATTGCCAGGCGGCGTCCTATGTTCGTTTTATCATGTGAAATCTCTCAGTGTGTGTTTTGTTTACACAACATTTTAACCAATTATTGAAAATAACGTCCATTAATACGAATATATTGGCAAATCATTTCTTTTTCATATACTGTATATTAATTATAGTATTAATTCATCTTCAAAATTCAATATGCACGAGTCGCCTTATTAATATACAGGTATTGTAATTGTGAGCGTCGCGTATATAAATATTCTTTTCGATTTTTAAAATTTCCGATATGTGTGGCAAATTTGCTACATAATTGCTATTACTTTCTATTTCATATACCGAGTTTGTAAATTTAATATACTATGAGATATAAAAATTACTTTCATTTTTTACAGTGTAGAATATGCCTACGATACTTTCCCTGTATGCTTACTCTTCAGATAGAACATACAATTTTGTGTGTTAATTAATACTTAATTGTATATTAAATTTAATATACGCGAATCTGCAAAAAAACTTCCAATATTTTATATTAATTTCCTTAGAAAAATTTCTCACATTCCAGATAGATAAAATTTGAATGGGATTTAATCGTATGTTTTCATCTCTATCCATCCGAGTTTGTAAATTAAATATACCATGAGATATAATAATTCCTTCAATTTTTTATAGTGTAGAATATACCTACGGTACTTTCCCTGTTTGCTTACTCGTCAGATAAAACATAAAAATTGCACACTATCAGTGTGCAACGTTCCTCGTGCTTTTCTCCTACTTTTATTGACGCTGGCTCTTGTGTCACGTGCCGTTAACGTCTCATGACCTCGCAATATACGTTTCATTGAACGTGCACGTTTCGAACGCGTCGCGCGATATTCTTGCCGTTCACGACCAACTTATGTGCGAGAATCTTCAATCTTCGTACTGTCCTTGCACGTAACACTCGTCCCCGTCCATTTCGCTGAAAAAAAAGCCCGTCACCTCGTATTTCGCATTCTCTCCACGTTTTTGCCGTCTTTGGCATCGAGTCAACACGCTAAACGTTTAACTTGACTAATTCTTGGATTCGAAGAATGCCCGCGTGGCCGCGAAACCTGTTTTTCATTACCCCTCTCGTGAAAGACGTTCGAGCGACATCTACCACAATTCCAGGCAACCTGGAGGCCTTTCTCTATAGTAAGACGTCCGATCTGCGGCATTATTCGTGAAATGAGCCATTTTTTTTACGAACCCTTTCCGAAATTTTCCATATTTTGCTAAGTTTTAGTACTAATTGCAAGCATTTTCTAAAAAACAAAAAAAAAATTCCGATTTTTTGCAATATTTCAAAGATTTTTCGCTTTTCGTACAGTGCTAAAATTATAATCTAACTAAATTTTGGATTACATATGTTTAGTGCGTGAATATTATATGGGTAATTTTATCAGCTACCGACAGAAATCCGTCCGCCTAATTTTTTATTTGCTTGACATTTTTACAGAATGTTTACTATGATAAGAAGTGGAAATCTGCCAAATATTAAAAAAATAATCGTAAAAAATTTTTTTCGAATTAATATGAATTAATTAGTTTTCGATTTTCATTCAATTGTATATTTTCCATTATTTTTAGCCAATACAGGTAAAGACATTCAATTATTTTTAACAACTTTTCTTAGGCAAAAATGTCAAAACTTTCGGAAAAAATATTAGTTCTTGTGTGGATAATATTTCAACTTCTGAAAAACCGTTTTTAAGTGTTTTCATTTTTCTCAATGCCTTCCTAGATATTAAAAAAAATGACATATGCATAAATACATATTGTATATTCATAAACATGTAATTTAGTTTGGTAGGTATGTAATTTAGTTTTGGTGTAATTAGTAAACATGCCAAAGACAATGTAATAAATATTTTCATAGTTTGATAAAAATCTAATAACACCATCATAACAGATTTATTTTCATTCAAATATTATAAAATAAAATTAATCAAATTCATTTAATTCATTCATTCATTAAATTTTTATATAAATTCATGACATCCCAATCTTTGCAACGTGCATATTTAATGTTTTTTAATATCTGAGAACGCATTGAAAAAATGGAAACACTTAAAACCGGATTTTTTCACCCAACATTAATTTTTTTAGGAAGTTTAGACATTTGTGCCTAAGACAAAATTTTTTAAACAATTTAATGTTTTCACCTATATTGGTTAAAAATAATGGAAAATATACAATTGAACGAAAATCGAAAGACGAATTATTTTATATTTTCACTTTTCATCGTAGTATACGTCATGTAAAATTTTCAGACGAATAAAAAAAATTAGGCGCATAGATTTCTGTCGACAGTTGGTGAAATGACCCATTTAATTTTTGGAATGACATTTTTAATTATAAGTTAGGTCATTTTCACATCAAGTGGTATCTGTAGCTACAAACTTGAATGTAACACTGAGAGAAAATTATGGTATTAGTAATTACAAAGTGACAACTATTCATTTATGGTTGGTACAACAATTTTTTTATAGTTGACACAACTATCAAATAATTACTATAACTACCAAATAGTTACCTTAAGGATTTTCGTAGTTATCGTAACTATAAAAATAGTTGTATGTAATAAAAATGAATAGTTGTCACTTTATAGTTGACTGTAGTATTGCGATTTCTCTGAGTGAAGACTTTTTTGCTAAGTCGATAATTTAGCAGAAATCATGAGGGCTGAATAGAGAAGAGTGGGAATGATTTTGAGGCGCATGAGTCGTCCAACAACTTTAGCAATCTGCATTCGACGACAAACGTCACTAATTTTGGACGTGGTTAACAACATATTCTGCGCAGACTTGCACTTATGAATAGATACGGTTCGGAAATAGAAATAACGTAAAACGCGACACAACGATGTCCGGTGTTGAACGTTGGGCACGTAAACATGAACGAAAACTGTCACAAGAAAATAGTTTCGTGTATTTGCTGACTGAACTCGACGTGTTTATGGTTCACGAGGTTCACAATTATTATGGATGGACCAAAGATGACGAGTGAGATATTTTTAGCAGTTTTGATTGCATTTATCTTTGTTTTCATCAGCCTTGCCGATAATGCACGCTCACGAAAAGTTGTGAATAAAATAACACGCGTGCGTGACGAACTAAACGTCTACAATGATACGTCCGCAGATCACGTGTTTCCAAGAGGCTTGATGGTCTCTTCGAACGAACATCAACGATGACTCAACGGGTCACATGTTTTATATCGTGTATTTTAACGTAATCGCAGTTTCTATAAAATACAAGGAAAGCTGATAGGATTGAGGACATATCTCGCAAAATACAGAATAATACGTCAAAACTTTTTTACATTTTTTATCATACCGACGGAATGAAATGGCAATACAATGTAGTACGTAATTGCTATTTTATATGAGAACATAATATCAAGAGTCGCGCTAGCGACTCGACGCCAAATTAAAAAAGAAAATGATAAGATTTATTCACACTGCAAAATCTTACAATGCGAAGAATTTTTCAAGCTATCACATTGAAAAATTTGCTCCGTGTGACTTGCCTGGTAAAAATAAATTATAGCGATAAATTATACACACCGTTAAAAGTATTTTGAAAATAATATATGCAGATACGGGTTATTAAATTTAATTTAATTTACAGATATTTTGCAAACTTCCAAAAATTATATTATAAACACATCTTTTATGAAGTGTTTAGTATACTGTATATTAATTAATATTTGTATATTAAATTTAATATATGCGTGCCCGCAAAAAACTTCCAATACTTTATATAAATTTTGATACAAAAATTTGGAAGAGTGCAGATCGATAGAATTTGAATGGAATTTTATCGTATGCTATCATCTCTATCTATTCGGACTTTGATGAATTTATACAAATTGAATCGTTGTTATTAGTTTCCTATATAATTTTCGTTTTCTGTGGGTTAAATACGATAGATACATTATCGGTACACCGTAAAAAAAAAAATCTTCTTTAATTAATATACCATATATAAAGCTCGGATACATATATCTATTCATTTTCAGATGCATTCGTCATTGACAAATACAATATTCGTATATTAAAATGAAGATTACAATATTTACGTACTGTAATATTCAAATACCACATTCGTACAATTCTTATACTATTCTTAAATAGTAGCAGCTCGACGCCAAGTTAAAAAAGAAAATTAATGTTACCTTCATAAATTTTTATCCGTTTGTGGTGTGCCGTGTTATATCGTAAATATATGATTCAAGGGAGGATCAATAGAGTGATCCTATCTCTTTCTATCGTCTCAAAATTACAGCAAGTATATCGGGATAAATTGTATGTGATTAGACTGAAAGAATTATCATAATCAATCGTAGAATGCTAATATAAATTAAACCATTTCCTGTAATTTATACAACAATTTCATGCTGATTGACTCGTTTCTCTTCTCATCGTTTGACAGCTATAGGAAGTCTATCATAATGAATCTTGAATATGATAAATATTTCAATCCAAAGATTTGTGAATAAAACTTTTTTTTAATAAAAAATATAATATTGTTAATATTACTCTTCCGATTGTATATTTTTGTTACGAAATTTAATAGAAAAATTACATTATTTATAATAATATTATAGGACATGGAAGAAACATAGGATTTCGATCGTAAATTCGCGAACCAAGTCCATATTCGGAAGGATAGAATTTTTAAAAAATCGTTTTCTATCGTTTATTTTTACCAGGATTGATAGTTGGTGCTTCTTGTCGCTTCAGGACGGGAGATGATGGTAAACTCGAGTAACCCGTGCCACAAGTTAACATCCAAACAAAACGCGGTGCGCTAGTTGCGCACGTGACGAGATACGCGAGGCGAGAAGTAAAAAGAACTGTTGGTCATGCCGGCCATAGTCTTATTCTCTTTCTCGGATTTATTGTGAGAATCAAGCGCGATCCGGTGAATCCCGGTTATCGGTTGAAAAACTCAGAACCCGAGACCACCGCGGTCATCGCTTTGAGATAACTTGTTCGTAATGCGTTGGTACACTGGGCGCAGAGTTCAACAAATCTGGTTATATCCGGAAAACCATGATAGCACGGCCCTGTTTAATGTTTTTTCCCCATTTTTTAGTCTTTTATTTTCCTCTTTCACTTGCGTCTTCGCATTGAGTTTCGCACAATCATCGTTAGGCTATTCCTTTAATTTTACTTTTTACTCTCCTTCTCCCCGGTAGAGACTACTGTGTACACACATTACGCATCGGCCGACCCAAGGGTTACGGAAAACGATGTGCTTGCTCACGACTTATGGACCTTACGCTAGATTATTTTATGTATACGTCGATAGATATGTCGTATGTATTGTGTTGCACACTAGAAACATCCGACAAAATTGAAGGGGGTATAACGAGCTCGACATACAGCAACTATACGACGGTATGTATAAAACCGAACCGAGGGGCCATTCACTTCCCATTTAGATGCGCTAAGGCAGTTCAAAAAACGGTGTTTTTAGATATTCAATTTGCTCATTCATATTTCGATATTATGTTGTTAAACAAAAAACCGCTCGAAAAATCGGAGGCCTTTGGTACTGACGCGTCAATGTTGAAATTTCAAAGATCGTAATAGTACATTATGTTATACGGGAGGGAAGTGCAACTTTTCACCGAGGGCGAAGTTTGATGCCCGAGCGAAGCGAGGCCAGAATTTCATACGAGGTGAAAAGTTGCATCCCTCCCACTTCACGTACTATACTTTTCTCCCGATTTTGCTAAAAAATAACGACATTTCATGTGTGCAACAAGGACGGAGAATAAGCTCATTTTTAACAAATGACGACACGCATGCGTCGTGCGGTTTTTATTACTCTCGCCGGGCAGGAATGAGCTCCAATTACCTCCCGAGGGAGGTAATGAAAACGGGCTACGCATGCGTACGTCATTCGTAACAAATGAGCGATTTCCCACCCGCGTTGAGGACACGAAACCGGGTTATTTTAGCGGAGTCGGGAAAAAAAATCAATCTCATTATTTTTAGAGCTACACTCGGTATACGTCTCGTGAAAGCGGAAAGCTATCGGATAACGTTGTGATGAGGACCGTAATGAGCAACAATGTAACTGTCAAAATAACCAAATGGATTTTAGAATTTTAGAAATTTCAACATTAATGCAGTAGTATTAAATATACTAATATGATGAACAAGTAACTCGATGAGGATTTCGAAATGTGAAAAACAACAGTGGAAAATGTCCTATTTTTTCATCATTTTCATAAAAAATCAGGTCTTTGAAAAATCAGACCCCCTGGGGTTTTTAGAGAAATCAAGCTTCGTGGGGCCCGTAAAGGACTTAGAAAAATCGGGGCTTGTGTAGTGACACCTCCATGGAAAAGAAACATATACAAAAATAGATCTAACATATAGAACTTTTCGGACAACAATATAACAAAAATATATTTTTCATTTATTTTGGATGTACACGGAGAGAAATTTCTGTGTTGTGACAACATAAAACGAGGACAACAAAAATCGTTACGTTAGGCTGGCAAATCTTTTGTTCGGCTGACAAATCAGTTTTGCTATGCTGACAAATCTTTTGTTCGGCTGACAAATCTTATTGCTGGGCTGACCAATCTTTTTGTTAGCCTAACAAAACGATTTTTGTTGTCACCGTTTTATGTTGTCACGACACAGAAATTTCTCTCCGTGATATCTCAGATAAAATTTTTACTCGCATATATTTTGTATATATCCTAAAATATATATCCCTCATATAGAATTCTTTGGAAAAGATATGTATTATACATCTAAGATACATTTTTTATATATCGTGCATATACTTTATTTCCATATACTTTGTTACCAATCAAATGTGCGGTTGCGGGTGACGAAAAAATATTTTGTTCCCTGAACGAAATAATAGTTATTGTAAATTAAAGAAAGTTGATTCAACTATGCGTTGGTTCGTTAAACTAAATATACATGTCCAATTAACCAAATGCTTTCTCGGTGTATGAAAAAGAATTTCTTTCAAGAGTAACCAAGTAAGGTTTTCTTTTATTCCACGATCCAAAATAAGTTTGCTTTTGTGCATGAGTTAGTCTAGCAATAGAAATACTTACGATATTTATCCAGTGGTTAAAATAATCGGGAAATACTTGTTTAATCTATGTTGGATCCCGGAAGAATGTTTAAAATTACTTAGGCAACTCCGTGCCTAAGAATACACAAGTCACAATTCTACAGTTTAAGGTGTATTTGTCCTCTCGATTTATTCTGGAGATGCAAGGTATTCAAAGAGGGGAATCTGAACTATGTTTCGCGAGGACGTTACTCAAAATGGTTCAATATTACATAACATTAGATACAAATTAACGTTTCCTTCCAAAAATAATGAACATTGAAAGGGTAAAATGTGCAAACAACGCAGACACCGGAGTCTCGGTTGTGGTCTCCTAATAGAGTTTCGATCATATAACCAGCACTGAGTCGACATAACACCTGTTGCGTTGGGCTTTTATCATCGCAACCTTCTATACAAATCCACCGTTGATTTATTTTTGCACCCTCGTCCCCCATTCATTTTATCATGTTAACGAATTCCACCCTTTTGCCTTCTACCAATTCGTAAGACTTGCTCACTCGCAAGCCCAAATAACGCTTATTATTTCAATGCGATATTTGCGTAAATTTGTGATATAACCATCAGATTTCAATGTGATATTTCCGGGAGAATTACGTTCGCAGTTTGTAAAATCCGACAATTGCAAAGCTTATAACATTTATTTTAAACAGCATGAAAGAACCGAACGCAATATCTTGAACTAAATGAAGCCGCTTCAAGACTATTAATGCTATTTGCAAAGCTACTATTCAGAAAAATAATTAATTTTACGGGTACGGTGCAGTGGTTGGCAAATATTACTTTGGCTCAAAGAAATAGAGGTTGAAAGAAATAGCCATTCGTCGAGGCAATACGATGCATTTCTTTGAGAGAAGTACTTGATGTAATTGAGCGTCAACATAACAATGTTTTGGCTGAACATAAACAGTATAACCCCGTGAGGGTGAGGGTTAAGGCAACAATTTTCCGGTACTTAAAACGCGTGTAACAAGTGGTTAAGCCAATCGCGCGTGCCATTCCAGTCAGGAAAATGATTTCGACGCAGCAACTGTATTGAAATGGTCGCGAGAATTGTTTCATGTTGTTGAAAAAAGAATCTCGGTGTAACTAGCTTCTACGAAATATTACGTTGACTCAACCTCACATCCGTTTGTGTGAAAGCTGATTCTGACGAGTACTGACCTTTAGAGTCATCCCGATGGTCACCTATCCAACTACTGACCGCCAGAGACAGCCAAGTAGTCACCCATCCTAGTACTGATCCTCAGGTCAGTCAGACGGTCATCCACCCAAGTACTAACGAACTAATTTGCGCCAACAATGAAACAAGCAACTTCGTCGATTATGTTTATAGATGGCAACAACGATAAAATATACTTTTATATTTACTACACCAAACGCAATCATATAAATCTATAAAGTTTTGACTGTATTATATTAATTTCATTTTATACTTGATGTTACCGATATTCAAATAGACAACAACAAAAATACTGGAATCATATGATCCGAATGGCCGTGTGAGCTAAAGCGGAGCGCAACAACATTATCCGGAGGGTCGTAGGTTTCATTCTCGTCAATGTCAAAAAAATTTTAATATGTTTTTTCAGCGATTAATATGTACCTTCATGAAGAGGAAGATGTGAATAATGCACACTGAGAGAAATTAAGATGGTACTGGTAACTAATTAGTGATAATTATATTTTATTAGTCCAGGTGACTATTTTTGTAGTTACATTAACTACGTTACTATTAATGTAACTACGTAAATAGTCACCTGGACTAATAAAATATAATTATCACTGAATTGTTATCAGGACCATCTGAATTTTTCTCAGTGCAGGATTTACTCGATTGAATAACCACGAATTAATAATTTTCAATTAATTTTCTTTATTATTTTTAATTCACTGGAACGCATAATGAATTTAATTGAAATATGAGTGTAGCTGAACCAACTGCGTCGATACTTTCAATCAATCTATCAGTGATTGATGCAGGGAGTGCGCATGCTCTGAAAGAACGTAATGTTACAGCTACTACAATAAAAGCGCCGTGGTTGTCTCAACTACATAAAACATTTGAATCGAAGAAAACCCGATAACCATTTGGTGAGTTTGACCCAACCTCCTCGTTCCATTCGCCATATAAAACTTCACGAAGAGGTTGAGTCAACTTCTAGTTCATTGTGCCCAACAAATTTTTCTCTCAGTGTATTTCATAAAAATTCATAAAAATAATTAAATTTACTGCAACATAAAATGTTCTTCAAATGATAATTCGGTGAGACTATCTTAAAACTTGATCCGATTCACATAGAAATTCATCCGTAGGTCTTTTCAATTCAACATTTTGAGTTAATTTTCATAATAAGTGTTTCGTCATTTTTTATTTTTAAATATTCATTTCAGATTCGTAATCAACTCTGCGTGTGAAAAATGAAATCAATTTTGTTTAAGAGGCTTGTCTTTTTATCTAGGAACTCGAATTAATTCCTTTAGAGGAAAAAAAATGGACTATTTGATCCTGTAACACCATAGATTTACTATAAGGATTTATAGTAAGCCAATTTATTCGAGAGGAGTAGTAGCTCACTTTTTCCCGCTTTTTACCTCATTTTTACTTCCTACTTGCGAATAAAATATATTTGGATGATATCTAAATTGTTTCCATAATGAAAAGATTACTTATTATTGAATAACGCCGATTCATTGCTCAAAGAAAAGACCGTATTGCTTCCTGAGAAATCAGCCTATTTAAAATCTAAGAGCCATTATTTTTTCGTGAAAAATATTTTTCGGAAGTGAAAAAATATTCTTTTTGTAAGCCGAATTTTTCGAAAATTCGTCCCATCAATATTTTGCAATGGTATCAAGGGTAAGATTCTAGGATAAGAAAAAACTATAATAGTAATATCAGGGGTAAAAATCAGTTAAATATCAGTATTAACGAATGCGTTTTAAAAAAATATTTCAGGATCATTAAGCGAGGTATTTTGTAAAAAAACAGCCTTAAAAGTTATCGAAAGCAAGTATTTTAAAACATATTTTCTGAAAAAGATGGGAGTTCATTTTATTTACAGACAACTTTCAGACATTATTATTTTGAATGAATATTTTTGGTATAAGTTCAAGAATAAATAAGTTCTATTTTGAAAAAGTCTGAAATTCTGATTGAATAAAATTTTCGATTCGGGTCTATTATTTTTATTCGTAAATAATGAAAAAGTATTTTTTTAAATTCCTATAGTAATTAAAATATTCGTGTCGGTGGAGCGCTCAAAGTGCATAATTACAAGAAAGTTGTCGAGACACCAGGGGTCTTACCAGTTATATCCGGAATTCTCAATCGGCTTCTCGACACCGAGAACTCCTTATCGTCATGACCTCGGTACTCCGTTTTTTAAAATAAACTCTACCATTATTCTGTCGAGACTTCGGCTTCACTTACATCTATTTACAGCAGACATTTGATGCGTTTCGTTGTACATATGCACGATGTTATTGCAAATAACTTTTTGGACTGCGAGTTCGATTTTTTGTTGATCTGAAATTTAAATGTTTTCAATCTGTCACTGCTATTAAAAACATTAATATTTTTTAAATAAAATGTTCTACTGTTAACTGCAATATAGTGATACAATGGGTATATTCAACCTTAAGGACTTCGGTCAATGACCATTTGGCCACTTCCAAAGAATTATTTTCATTATAAAAATTAATATATCTTGTTCTCATAGTGAACAAGTCAATAAAATGTAATTTACTACTACTCTAAGATTTTTTATAATTGTGCTCTATTTTACTTCTTCATTCAGGAAACTTTGTTTTCGTGAAATTTTGGGGTTCATTATTTTCATGTCACGATACTTAAAACTGTCTATAATTTTATACAAGTTTCAATTATGTCGTTATTATTTAAAAGATACAGAAAAAGGTTGCAAAGTCGGGATTTGCACATTGCTCTCTTATGTCGCCATTTTTTTGATTAATGAAGGAGCTAATTTCAGTAGCCAAATTAGTCACCGCAATTCATCTCGTTTATCATTATTTTGCGAACTTTAACATATCATTTCTCTGCGTAATTCTCTTATAACCAAATTGGAATCCTTCTGAACTGATGCACAAATAACAATATTGATATCGGTGCTATCTAACCGCTACGTACGCCAATAATGTAATTCAACTGCAAAGTGCGCAGTTCTTTTTTGACAAACAGCTGTATGAAATACCCGTACTCGAATATGTTTAATATCTCAGATAAAAAATCGCTTAAAGTCGGTCCTTGGTGCTTAGATTATGAAAAAAAAAAAATTGACGACTCAATCAAATATGTAGATCTTTGAGTTTTTACCTAATAATCGATACAACGATAAATGTTTCTTAATTTGCATCTCTTGCATTAAATATCTTCGTGAAGTAAAGTTGTATTAAGTAAACTTCTCGAGTAAAGTAGGGGGAAAGTGGCCACAATGAATTACAGTGCACATATGCCCAAAAGTTCATAAAAATTGATGAGGAATTTATTTTTTCACATTATCTATTTGGTAAAAGTACACGCGCATAATAGTAAAAAGTGGCTTATCGTGGCCACCTCTTTCAATTTCTAGAAATATTTTCGAACCAACTCTTTGCATGTTCTCGATATTTTTATACCAACTATTGCAGTATGTATGCCCAAAGGTTCTTCATAAAAATCGATGGGAAATTTTGTTGTTGACATTACCTTTTTGCTAAAAATACGCACACTTAATCGTAAAAAGTGGCTCATTGTGGCCACCTCTTTCAATTTCCAGAAATATTTTCGAACCAACTTTTTAAATGTACTCGATTTTTTTATTCCGAGACTAAAACACTGAGAAAAAAAAATAATTGAATGAAATAAATCGGCGTACACTCTCGTTCAAACGAATTTTTCGTTAGAACAACCAAATGTTTAGTTTCTTCGATAATTATCAGACAATTAATTATGACAACCAAATGTTTAGTTTCTTCAATAATTATAAGATTCAGTTGTCTAAAATATATTTGCAGTAATTAAAATATTTGTTATACCAACTAAAAATTCGTTGTGCGCCGATTTTGTTAATTTAACCCTTCTTTTTCTCAGTGTAATTATAGCAGCTCCAGTGTCTCAAAAATTCTTCATAAAAATCCATGAGAAATTTATTTCGTGACATTACCTTTTTGTTAAAAGTAAAAGTACATACTATGGATAACAATAAAAAGTGGCTCATTGTAGCTCCTCTCCTGCACTACAGCACGATCCATAAAATGTGTCACAGCAAGTTATCAGCATGCAGCACGTTTTGATTGAACTTGAGTGAGTCTTGTATGGTTCCAATTACGAGGGAAAATTTATTCGAATGTTAGATAGAATTGCGTGTAGTGCCCCGTGTATATAATAAGTGTAGGAAAGCACGCGCCACGAGCGGATATAAAAGTGTCTCGTTTGAAATGCGAAAACGCGACTCACGTGTTCGCAACGTTTGCCGAACCGTACACGTGATGTCGCGGCCGATTCGCTTCGGGGCATCGAGAGGGTGATCGACGCGGTAGTAAAACACCGAAAGAAACACAGAACGTACGAAGAGAACGCGAACCGGCAGGTTGAGCACCGCTCACAGTCGTCCGATCGTTGGCGACTGCGTAACATCTCCAACAGCTACGCAAGCTTCTTCAGTCTCACTCGTTGTCTCGACCGTGCCGGAGGCGCATCCTCTGCTTTTGTATAACTCATAAGCTAAACAACTTTGACAACGTGATTAAAAAGGGTCTACAACTCTATGACATACTCACAACTATTAAACACAAATCTAACTATAAATTATCTACATCAACGAGATATTCCGATATTTTCGAATCGATGCAATCTTAATCATCGCTAATTTGAATTAACAGCGGAGGATTTACACACATTGTGTGTGTAAATAATTAAAAAAATAAATCAAACGAAAATAAATGACTATACTCTGTATTGCATCGTATGTGAGACCAGCAGTTTTGTTATTTATTTGTGTTTAGTGATTTAAAAAAAATAAGTCTACACTGTCATCGACTTGTAGATATTTCAACGTGTGAATTCAAAATTTCGCAACACGATGGTGACAACACACAGCATGGAGAATATTTTGAACATGCAGTATTATGCTTCAAGCAGCCACGATGAAGCCTCGGTTAATTCGCCACCTTCGAGGAAACGGCGATGTTTGAGTAAAGAGGTGTGCTACTTGCATTTCCTATAATTTCAATTAATGCCATTATCAATTGTCAATTGATATGATGGCTATTTAATCGCTTTTTCAATCGTCTCCAATTACCATTGCCTCTGTTGACTATCAATGGTGACATCACGGACTTTTGGTTTTTAGCGCGAATTCGACGCAAATATTGCCCAATGGAATATTGTCCATTCGCCGAATTGTATTTTCGATTTTTATACTGTGATTAATTACCATTTGGATTTTCGTTAATTAAATCGAGGTGAATACCTTAACTCATAGTAGCTTCTTTTTTTTTTTTGGTTACAGCAAGATCCTATGTCTCACAGGATCATCGAGAAACGGAGAAGAGATCGTATGAACAATTGCCTCGCCGATCTTAGCAGACTCATTCCCGCGGAATATCTGAAAAAGGGACGTGGACGTGTTGAAAAAACTGAAATTATCGAAATGGCTATTCGACATATGAAACATCTACAGGGACTTCGTCAAGGTTGGTTTAATTTCAAAAAGGCACTACAATTAAACATTGTTTATTAATTCTTTTTTTTTATTAAAATGATTTGTCATAAAAAGTCTGGAAATAAATCATAATTAATTTAATTTCAAAAAGGGTTCACAATTAAACATTGTTTACGTTTTTTTTTTTTTTTTTTTTTTTTTTTTTTTTTTTAATTGTACGATTTCTCCGGAAAGAAATCATAATTAAATGATTTCAAAGCAGCTTATAAATAATTAATAATTTATTAACAAAAACAATAATTCGTAAATTAATTGCAAAATCAAATGTTTTAAGTAATGACGTAAAATTTCGTTTGTTACAGATTCGAAGCTAACAACATCGACGCCGATCCATTCTCACCCCGAAGACAGCGTGGACAGCATTTCCCATTCGCCTACTTCGCCCTCGGCCGCGGAACATTATAGGCTCGGATTCCAAGAGTGTCTCAGCGAAACTATGCATTTTCTCGTGGATGTCGAAGGTTTCTTCGCGCGAGACTCACTTTGTGTACAACTCATCAGTCACCTCCAACAGCACTGTGAAAAGATTCTCGCAACAAGTAAGAATCATTGAATTTATTCCATTCTCTTTTATTGCTCTCATATTACAACCTGGTGTTCCTTGATTATTGCGTACAATCTTCGAAATCTTCCGATTTATCCAAGAACCTTGTGTTTCCTCAATTTGTGTACTACTCTATTCAACGTGTATTAAATTCAGACGCTTCAGTTGTTTTTCTCCAAATTCGGTACCAAAATCCTTACAATTTGTCACGTTTTATCAAATTTATCAAAAATATGAGAATTTTTAAATTCGTAATATTCAAATAGCTATAAAATGTCAAACCCTTTATCGATCTTCATCAAATTTGATATCTGGTATTGGTGGATATTGATGATGCTCCTGCATAAAATTCAAGTTCTATTGATTGACGATTTCGTGAATTAGAGTAACAGCGTCAATTTTTTGAACAATAAAAAATTCAGTAAAATATGAACAAATATTCCAATTTTTGTCAACGCCTGTAACACTTTATATCAGTTTTGATTTGACATTTGATATAAACAAACAATTTTTATGCATGAACTTGGCCCCGATCCCAGTGTATCTGACGACACCGCCGATCAATCACAGCACGAATAAAACGATGACAATGGTTTTGATAAAATCTCGTTACTCATCATGAACTTATTAGGGGAGGATCTCGATTAGCCTCTGTTTCACTTAGTTTAGCTGACCTTTCAAGCGACATTTTCATTTTTGAGCTTTAGATTTTTTATAAATTAATAATTCAAAGTCAAATAAGTGGTAAATATTTTGTTTTATTTTTACAAAGTTCACGAATTTTTACACACAAAAAAAAATTGACATTTTTATACTTAACAAAATGTTATAGTCTTAAACGTCTCCACAAACGTTTGGTTCACTTGGCAAAAAACACACACACACTCATATGGATATTTTTTTTCTAAACCACATTTTTGACATTTTCGACCATTCTGAGTATCTTGACATGAAAATTTCGAAAAAAAATTCAACCAAATAGTACCCAGTGATGGTAGGTTCATAATTTCTTGGAGGTCGATGGAAGGACTCGGATTGTATAGGAACTTGAATTTTTAAAAATTATTTCTTGACTTAAATTGTGCCAAATATCAGTGACTCCGTTTACGCTTTCGAGTTTCCGTGAGTAATTTTCCAATCGATGTAAGTTGTTTTATTACAGGCTCACGAAACTCGATCAAGTGCGTTACCTTCGGAAAAAAAGAAACACGGTAGAAAACTACCGCGTCTCTGAAAATACATTCGATTAACTTTACGAAACCGTTTCGTTCTTGTTCATCTCGGGAATATTGTAAAAAATGCGATTGAAATTTTAAAACCACAACGGTTTGTTTTTTCGAAAAATCTGTATTTAAAAAATGTCAGTTACCTAAAAACCAACTAACGATTCTAAACGTACAAAAGAGCAACGTGCTTGCAAACGTTTAACGAGTAAATGTAAATATTGAAAATAAGGGAATTCATTTATCGTTACAGTTCGTAGATACATATGTCAGACTTATATATGGATTATTCTTCGTAAGTTAAAAAAAAATTTTCAAAAGTTGTTTAGAGTATCACATCCATCAATTATTTCAGAATTTTTGCACCTACGGTTTGCACAAAATTTAATAACGATTTTTTTTATTTCATTTTTTCCAATCCGCTGTATATTCTAAATTACCGATCGTACAAAAAATATGTTTCAGTATAAAATTTAAGTTTTTGAATGTCCTTTTTAATAAAAAAATTCCATAGTAATAATTTTTTTTCATTGAGACAGACCAATCCGATTTTTCTCAAAATTTCACAGAATTTCCATCATTCTACTGACAAACTACAGAAAAATTGGCGTGATTGCAAATGAATTCCCACTTGGTATAGATCCCACCCATATGTGTTATGAGAGAATGCGATGGATATAAACTTAGTAGGATAAAGTCTAAAGTAATAATTTTTCTTTGTCTTACAGGCGACAGGCTCGGTTTTCCCCATCCGGAAATGCCAACGTTGAACGGTACGTCGAATTCCAGTTTCGCACATAACGCTATGCCAACGTTGTGTCCACCAAACAGTCATTCGGATCATGGCTCAAGTTCTGGCGTGAGTTCCTTCGGTGATCCGGAGCGTCCAATAAGACCCATCATTCCTCCACCGACGATAGTAAGCGACGATAGCAATCACAGCACGCACTCGCAAAGCGCACCGTCCGTTTCAAGACCAACTAATTACAAGTTCAAGAGCTCGATCAAGCAGAGATTTTCCGCAGAAAGGATAAAATCAAGTCCGGCGGCACCAACGTCGGAAAAAGCTCATGGTGTGCCAATTTTTGCGCTTCATGACGCCGGTGCTTTTTACGTTCCATTGATCGTCGAATCAGCGTTGCTCAAGCCTCATCTCACCTTCGTTCCGGACACTGGACCGGATACCGTGCTTCATCCAGTCACAATATCGGTAAACTTCAATCACTCGTCACCTCCTTCGTGGCCTCATCACAGTCCAACGCATCTCGAGCATCTATAATCAAGCGGCCTCTGTGCTTTTTCTCTTTCGCTCGTGCTCTTATTATTCATGCATTTAACGATTAATCCTGAAGATAAAGAAAAATAATGTTGTTGCCGCCGCCGCCGCCGATGTTACGAAAATCGTTTAAAGCGTCGAACTCTGGAGTTGTGTAAAAACCGATTCGAGTTTTTATCGAAAAAACCGAGTGATGATTGATGAACATGGTTGTTGTTGTTATTATTGTTACTGTCGGTTAAATCGACGAATATTTGTAAAACGACGACACCAGTAATACACATTATTAACCACGAGGCTGTGGTCGCTTTAGCATTTACGAGGTTGAGTCTAAACAGTGTTTTTCGAGCTCTTCGATCTTGGATCAAAAACGCCGATCGTTGATACATGCGGTTAGCTAACTATGCTCAATGAACGAGGATTTGTATTTTCTCCCGATTACCGATGCACGGATGAGCAGAAATATTATTTTCAGATAACTTTAAAGGCAAAAGCTGATCGGCTTATACACAAGTGTATCATCTAATTTCGTCTTAGTACCAATCAAGTGCAATTTCAAGCTAAATATCGCACAGCTACTGCGAAAACTGGCCATCGAACACTGTTGTTGAAATTAGATGACCGATTTAAAAATTTGAAATTGAATTTGATTTTGCAGATTTTTGTTTAAAGTATTTAGAAAATAGTACGATGATTATTCCGTTACTGAGGTTATGCGATCGTCGCGATATAAGATTATTGCGTCGTAAAGATAGATCAGTCATACGCGCGGGCGCCATTTGATTGGTGAGTGACAGCTGATCGAACCAACATTTACCAATCAGTATTAGCTCTATAAATGTTCGCTCACGGAGTTTACACACAATTGACGAGTGAAAACGGTAGACGTTTCCGCCTATTAAGGACGCGAAACGTGTGATCGGTTAGCGTTTTATCTCTCGCGTTGAGATGATCATCGCCGCCGCGGTCAGATGTTACGTAGGTCGACGCTCGATTACTAATTTCTTACGACACTACGTGATAATCGATTGTACGATAGTTTCTTTGATAACAACACACATTATTTGTTTTTCTCTTCGAAAATCGAAGCACCGTTGTAAACGATACCGTGAGAGGACCCGCGTACTCGAGGCATGCACGTGATACTCTTCGACGAATATTATATTCTCAAGTATTTACTAGGTTGACGATAAAAAGTCTTGCCGTCCTGTTGACGCTAGCACATTATTTAACTCTAGTTCGTCGAAATTTAAGGGACTGAAATTGTTCTTTACATATATTGTTTATCGTAGATTTAAATATTGTGACACACGCGCGCAAAGAGTACCAGTGACATCGCGCGCGGTCCTCTTATTTTCCATTCACGTGTTTAACGGTTGAAAAAAATATGTGTTTTTTTTAAATAACAGTTTTTCGGTGAAGAACTATAACCGGATAGACTTCCGCAACAATGACGAAAGAAAGAAAGGGAGAAAGGTTCGATTGAGGGAGGATCAAGGTCTGCTCGACGTCTCATTTATCGGGGCCCTCGGCAACTAAAGACTGACTGAGACCTGCATTACAATAGATTCATATAAGTTCGTTGCATTAAATAGATTTGTACATACCACACCTAGTTGTGATGCTGACGAAAAATTTATGAAAAATAAATTATATTTCCTGTAAATTGGTTATTTTTATTATTCTTCATTTTGTTCTATAGATACCACTTACCATTATCACACGGGCGAACCAAAAACCCAAACGAAAATTGTCAAAATTAGAATATTGTGTGATACAAATGCCGAAAATTGGTGAATTAGATAGGTCGACTTATCACCCAAAATTATTAAAACCGACCGTACGCCGCTTTGCTTAGGACCGCATTCGAGCTATTCCTCGATGGCAAACATTTTAATCGTTGCCTATGCAGCGAACACTGCAAACAAACGTGCAATGAAAGCATAATTGACTTCGCCCGTGCGTTAAAGGCATGTGGCAATGATGTGATACAGACTCAGTCGGTAAAGAACCGGTTTCCCTATTTTCTCCGCAACTATTAATATTTCGGACAAAAACGAATTAGGTTTTCGTAACCAATAGATAGATGCATGAAAACCTAATTTGCTTTTGTCCGCAATATTCACAGTTGGGAAGAAAATAGGGAAACAGGTTTGTTACCGACTGAGTCTGTGCCCCGCCCCCTTAAGATACCAACGTCGGTTGCAGCCAACTTTTGCACTTTTCTGGCCAGAGGAAAGCGGAGGTGGACAGATTTCTTCTACCTTTATCACCCAAACTCTCTGAATTAACAGCACACAGGTATACTAACGACATCATATCAGCTTCAACGAAACCAGAAGAACTTTTATTCTTTCCATATAATCATATTCTTTGCACAAAGGGGGCGAAACGAGTACGGGAAAGATAGCGATAACTTTTGGACCAAGAATTCTCGAAATCTTGATACCTTTAGGGAAAAAGGAGAACCTTACAACGTGCAGGCGTGAAGCACAAAGATGTAAAACTTTTTTTTACATTCCGAAGCGTTTGGCGGCCTCACGAAAATTGGATACAGTGTTTTTTTACCGACTGAGTAGATTTCATCTCTCCTTAAGGTGATGTGTTACATATCGTCTGTCTCTCTCAGATCGCCATAAGTGCGAGTGAGAGCTGAATCTTCCCGAAGTGTTATTCGTCGCCACGGTTGATTTTTCGAATAAAAGTCGAGAAGTACGACATTTAGCACATCATCTTAAGGCGAGGTAAAATATTCATGAGTGCGAGAAGGATAGCGAATATCTTTCGGAACCAGAATTCTCAGAAACAAAAACTGTAAATGACGTTTTTTAACTCGCAATCATGGCAACTCGGTCGATATCGTATATCACCTAAAAACTAAATACCATCAGTTTTTGATACCGACAGGGTCCGGGGCGGCTGAAGGGAGAATGTACAATACCGAATATTTATCAACATTCTTTCATTACAGCTTCGCTTTTTATTAGAATCTCATACAAATCGCATATCATGTGATTCGCTTGAACCGGTAAACGACAATATTTAGATGGCGATTAACGTCCCTAATATAGGATTCGTTTGATCGTTTGTAAATTTGACATATTTTACAAATTATTTTTTTTTTGTTTCATACCTTAAAAAATCGATTCTTATACGTACGCTAGAATCAGAGATGGGCAATATTCGATTAAAAAACCTATTCAAAATACTTTCCTGTTTGCACACAACTGTGAATAATTCTGAACGAAGAGCAATAATATAAGATTTTTGACCATAAATTCTTGCCTAGTACGATTTTGTTATTCACGAAAAGATAAATATTGTCCAATTTCCCTTTCAATTTCGCACATGTATACGAACCGAAATGTATTATCTATACATTTTATTCGAATATTGCCCATTAAGATGGTTAAGAAAAAAAAACACGATTTTTCAACAACTAAGGAATCGAGATTATTCCTGTCAAGGCTATGAAATGGGATGATCTTTGCAAGTGGTGTCTCAACGGTGATCGAAGGATTTCTAAATAGCGCTTTAATAGTTCTTTTATTTCTCGGAAACTCGGAAATAAATTATTTGATTCCCAACACGAATGGATAAATTTTGTAAAAGTTACGGAAGATGCGATGATATATAATGATGCGTCATCGACAATGAGTCGCAAATGTTTTAACTAGGACTAAGTTTCCGAAAAACAAAAAAAAAAAAAAACAAAAAACGCCGTTCAGCATTCGTTTTAATCATCTTTTAGGCAGTCCAAATATCACGCAATAACGCAACAATCTTCACAATAATCATTTTGAAGCCTTTATATTTTCAAATATGAATGAGCATCTTGTTAATACCAAATCATGTTTTTTTGTAACCATCCTACTGCCCATCCCTGACTAGAATAGGCGGAAGGTCATTGACAGTTGTGTTCCTACTTTAAAAAAAAAAAAAAAAAAAAAAAACGAATCATCTCGAGATAAAGAAATTGCAGTCAACGTTTTGGGAGTTTCGTAAAAGTAGCACGGAAATTGCTGGTCCATACATCTTGATAAACCATTTCTCGAGATTTTTCAGTTTTTTTGTTTGTTTCTTCCGGAAAAGTAATGGAAAACTGCATCGATCGCGGATCGATGAAGCTATCGTTTCGCACAAGATTAAAGCGCTATGAAGTAGCATCAATCACGATCGCCTCGTTCCTCTGCGCGTTCTTCCGCTCTCGCTTTCATTCTTGTTATAAATGCCTGTCCCTTACTCTTCCGGAAATTTTCGTATGGGTCGTTCAAATTAATACCGACACCCTTATATTGATCGTTCTTGTCTCTTATTTCACCTCCCGAAATAGGCGCCTCGATTCCTTGCTCATTAGCACCGAGACCCGCACCACCCCAGCCCATTTTCCTTAACAATTGATGACCCTTGTTACTCTCATCCAAACTCGTTTCTTGAGCTGGTGGTTTGCTTGGGAAGGCGGTCGAACTTCTAAAAAAACAAAAACAACAAAATCACATCATCGCACGTGAAACTTAAATCACTAATATTGGAAAGAGATATGTGGTCCTTCATGATAAGTATAAATACAATAGTGTTTGACAATCCGGCTCGAAGGACTAAAGGTTTGAAAAATAGACGATGAGAAGAAACGTCGGTGGAACGTGGCTGTTAAATAAAGATGGCGTCGGCAAGTTTTTGATAGCAAAGATGGTATATATTTAACAATAAATTCAGTAAAAATGACAACAATAATAAAACACAATGAGCAGTACGGAGAGAAGGAATAGAGTCTGAGGTAGCGAACGGAACTTGATTATATTAATTCCGGCATCTGCGAGCAGCTTGTACGATGAGTTTCAGCACAACGGGAACACGTGTCGCTGAGAGAAAACGCTGTTCGAAGCACGTGTAAAGAAACTGCGATACGCACGTTGTCCCACCCTTAGTGAGATTAATAAATGAAATGTATGCCGCAAAGATAGGCAATATTCGAGTAAAATTGTATTAAAAATGCATTTCGCTTAGAATAACTATGAGTTATTGTAAGAAAATTGTAATTTTTATTCGAAAATTGCCCATCCCTGCTCTCATGACACCGCTCAGTTATTCACTTTCGTACTCTCAACTATTCATACAACTGTGCATACATCTCATTCGCTATTCTCATTAATTAAGCGCACGACAACGTGCTGATCGCGGTTTCTTTATACGTGCTTCGACAGGGTTTTCTCTCAGCAACACGTGTTCACGCTGTGCTGAAAGTCATCGTATAAGCTGCTCCCGGGTGGCGGAATTAATATAATCGGGCATCGCCGTCTTTCTCAGACTCTATTCTTTCTCTCCGTACTGCTCATCGTGGTTTGTTATTTTGGTTATTGTTGTTTTTCCCTGAATGTATTGTGTTTAAATATATATCATCGTTACAAGCAAATCTTCGCCGACGCCATCTTTACTAACCACGTTCGACCATCGTTCTTTCTTATCGTCTATTCTGAAACATTTGGTCCTTCCAGTTAGACTCTCAAACAAGTAGAACATCGATTATTCAAACTATAATCGAATCGAACACCGTTCGGATAACCGAACAGTAATATTCCGAGGGGAAAAATATTAGTAATTCTAATATAATAAAATTAATTTTAATAATGAAACGAATAACATTAATGCCTTTGAACTGGTTACGTCAAAAGTTTGAATGATCGCACCTCAAATCTAATCGCAAAAAAGAAACTTTACGTAAAAGTACCTTTTGAAGGTTGGATGTGGGAAAACAGGATGTAGAGACGGGCGCAATTAGTACATTATGCTACAAGGGAGGGAAGAGGGATATTCACCTCGTGCTCGGGCAGCAAACCTCGCACGAGGTGAAAATCGCGCTCCCTCCCGCATAGCATACGATTCTTTTCTTCCGATTTCGTTGAAATATGACGTGATTTCCGTCGCTGAAAAGAGAGAGAGGAAAAATTCGACGATACCCGGCCGTGAGCCGTGTGCACGCGCAGCGGGCAGAGTACGCGGCAGTCCCGCTGGAAACCTCGAAGTGGGCAAAAATAGGGGGCAAGATGCCCTAGGGAGTTTCGGCTCGTATATCTTGCCCGCTGCAAATGCGCACTGCTCGCGGTTAGGTATCGGCGACTTTCCTCCCGCTTTTCAAGGACGGAATGACGTTATTTCAGCGCAGTCAGGAGTAATATTATATTATGCTACAAGGGAGGGAAATGCGTGATTTTTGCCGAGTGCGAAGATTGTTTGATGACATCGGGCGAGATGTTGGAAAATTATAGACATAAATATAAGTAAGACTTACAAAAAGCTAGGTGGCGTGGGGCTTCTATCTTGACGTTCACCCCGTCTCTCCGGACTTTTTTCCTTATTGCTGTTCCTCCGCCGTCTGCTCCGGCTGGTGTGAAGAGTGGTGCGACTGTTGCGTCTATGATTAGCCGATGGTGATCTAGACCGGCTTCTTCCCCGTGATCTCGATCGAGACCTGCTACGTGACTTACTTCTGTAACGTTTCTTTGGTGGACTTGGACTTTTCGATCGTGGCCTAGAGATCGGCGAAGCTGACCTAGACCTATCTCTCATACCGTTCATTATATCCTCCTCCTTACGTTTTCGCGCCGCATTCTTCGCCTTGTAGTACTCGTACAAGCCCAATTTTTCCCAGCCATCACTAAACAAAACAAATCATCCAAGTCATTCTTTAAGTTTATCAAATTATCTTTTTCTTTCTCTCACTGCCATACAATTTATTTCTTATACGTGATTCGGTGAATTTATTCAGTTATTCAACATGATGAAATAATAAAAATATTTTGTCCAAACCCCTTAGTCAAAGCGACTCTGTATTGCCTCGTCATTACGAGATATTTGGTACGTCGATAATGAAATATAATTATGTCAATCAAACGATCTAACGTGGTAGAAGTTTGCACTGTTTCTATCGACCTAAGGTATAGTAAACCCTGAGAACCGCAGCACAATTTGTTTTCCTCGGGAACAGTGACGCTCTAGCGGCAAAGTCGACCGGCAATTTCTTTTTCTGCACGAATATGAAGACGAGAAGCACGTTTGCGCGCGTGAATCAAGTGAACCTTTTTTATATTAAATTTATTGTTTTTCCCGATGAACTATAAGGTGGTCACTTCAGGTTTACGCACGGTCGGGTCAAAGATATATTGAGTTGTAATAACGAAATTCAGTCTTTAATGTTGATGGTAATTTTTATCCAGCTCAACCAAATATTTCTTTCGCCACCCACAACCGCCGCCGGATTTTGCAAAATCAAACCAAATTTTTGAAAGGTTTATAAATCTTTTTCTCGGTGTATATTTACGGCTATATAATCCTCAGCCATGTGCGTTCAACGTAGCTATATTGACCCCCAATATAGCTATGAAAGTCGATGAAAGATAGTCTTAAGGTGTTCCTATGGACGATCGCTAGACGGGTGTCAGAGGGGCACATATCAATAGTTTTCCGTGCAAGACGAAAAATCAACGCGTTGGTGCGAGAGAGCGTGATAACCCGAAAATGCATGAGTCAGAGAGAGAGAACAGATACTTTCTCTAATGATATCTCAAAAATAAACTAGGCAATCGACTTGAAATTTGGGCACAAGTTGGGGAAGAAAATGGTCTTCTCGACACAATTTTTTGGCGTTTTTTTCCCTTTCATCATCTATTCTTTCTAAACGAGTGTAATCTATGGCGTATACTGCATAAACAACTTTGATATTGAATATTTCCGAAGTACGGTAGGCGATCAGACTCAAATTATGCAGAATTTTTTTTTTAACTATTGGCGAACATTCTATAAGAATTTCAGAACGACGGCATTTAAAGTGCATCGTTCATAGGAACATCTTAAAAGATGTAAAATGTGTGCCTCGCGGCTTACCTATCCCTTGGTGAATCATGATTGGGCGGGGCGTAAAAGGCTTCTACCGCCGCTACCAAACGTTCACTGGGTGGTGCTGGCGGTGGTAATCTTATGGCATCTGGATCCAGTGGCTTGTACTCAGCGTCCTCCAATTTAATTAGGGGTACCATGAGTCCGGCGGGCAGTTCGAAGTAAGGCATACTAGGCATAAGATCCTCCACCGATGGCTCGTGAATAATTGGCGGGGGCCCGAAACCTGGCGGAGGTTTCGAAAAATCGGGCAGCGGAACCGTGGTAAACGGGGGTGGTTGAACTGTGGGCGGAACACCCCAACCGGGTGGTGGTTGACTGAAGTTCAAATCACCACTCATTGGAGGTGGTGGTGGACCCCCGTGGCTTGGTGCTAGATTCAGACTCAGTTGATTCTAGATATACGAAACATTTTTTTAAAATTATTCCGTTAGATTGCAATTACAAGTTCCGTCAAGACATCCCGTTAAGCGGATGCCTAAGTAGATTTATTTGCGCACTTTGGTCGGTACAGAAATAGGAGAGAATATTATACTTTCGACTTGCAACTTTTGAAATGTTATCCACAGGTTTTAAATTGTGCAGGATTGTAATATCAACATAAAATCTTCGACGTGCCGTCAAGTTTCAATTAAAAACCAACAAAGAATGAAAAGAAGACCAAGTATTATTGAAAACCAATATGATCACTCGATATTTCAAAATTTGTTTTGTTTGATATTACAGATTCTGAAAATCATTTACGTCAAACGAGTGCATATTGGTTTTCCGAGATTTTCACTATATTCCAAGATCATTAGAAATTCGATTAGTCAAACTTCGGTTTCGTCGATTTCTTTCAACGAGATAAAATCTCATTATCGAATTTCCGTCGAGCTGGGAACATTCGATGAACCTTGGAAAACCGATGTGCACTTTCGTTTGACATAAGTGATTTTCAGAATCTTTGAAATCATACAAAAAAAGATGACATTGACATAAATAATAAACATATTTTACCGTTTTACGCCAGACGATGTAATGGGGTAGAGGAGAATGAACCGATTTAGAGGATTAATTATGATTTTATTACTGTGGAGATTTGAATTGATTGTTACCATTTGTGCTGGTGGCGCTGGTGGCGGCGGTGGTGGCGGAGCTTTTAATTGCTGATCGATTGCCATCTTTTGTTGCTCAATGTTTGATATTTGTCGAAGCGCATGATTAACGAATGCCTGATGCTGGGCTTGGTAATTATCGAAAGTTTGTTTTGTCGAGGTTGTTATGGGCGTGATTGCATTGGCATACTGGGCCACAAGACCCGCTTGGTATTCTGACCAGGAACCGCTTGGTTGTTTAAGTTTTTCCACAATTCCATCGTCGAAATAATTGTTTTTCGATTCCCACAGGCTCAAAAGTTTGTTCAGTTTATTCAACTGATCTTCGGAAGCGGCTAGCGAAGTGTTACAGAACATCGGTACCACTACGCTTTCCATGGCTTTTCGTAAATCCACCGATTTTTTTCGTGCGCTAAACAATTTATTATATTTTTAGTTCATATAACATCAATCGCTATTACAAGTTTAATTTCTAACGATAGTTGACACAACTTACCAATGATGCAAGACATCGTTTACCAAGTAGATGATATGTAGTTTTTGACTAAATGTCGCTCCTTGTATGACTCTAAAACATATGTTTTCTCATTGGGAGGCCAACTGAACTATTTAATTCTACTATTTAAATTTTTCTTTCCGGCAACGCGGCTTTAAAGAAATCAACACGAAACCGATCTTTGCTTATTATTACTCAGATTTTTATATTCGGTGAGTTATTTGATACTTGAAAGTATTTTAAATAAAATAAAAATATGAGAAATATCAACGTCATTGGAAAAATTCAATTCGAATAATAGATCTCAAAAGCTGTTGATAAATCAGTTAAAAAGACGTCATGTTTTTTTTCGGCGAAACTAATACGCTGTTCCCCCCCCCCCCCCCCCCCCCGCGCAAACATTTTTTTTTTAAACAAATTATCTTTTTTCAAATTATCGTTTCAGAACATTCGAAGGGCTGTTTTCATGAATGTGTTAGATTGATTATCTTGCAACATTTTGTGTTATTTGGTAACCTTATACAGAAACTTATTGTAATTGTAGCTCCTGATTTATTGAGAAAGAAAATTTGGAAAAATGCGCATCAAATTCTCTTGAGTAATAGTATAATATTTCAATATTTCAATTCAATATTTGGCTGATAATGCAAATGATATCGTTGAACGAAGAAAAAACTGTGAGCAACTCTCCAAAACAATTTGTTTTCCATTGCTAAGATATACACCACTTTATCTGAAATATCTCAAAAGATGATCGTTATAATGAATCCTGTAGAATATTATGGGTCAATGAGTTTTTCATAATAAAATATTAGACATGAAAAGAATATTACCTTGATGACGCCCCAAAAGTTAGGGTGACATGTTTATATGTCATAAAACATTTCCAAATAAGTATGTATGGGTTATTCCACGACAAACAGGATGATGTTGCCATGTTACCAATAACGAACCGGCTCATATTTTCGTCTCATCTTACCAATATTATTAAGTTTCGATATATAGTAATTATTATATACGACGAACATGAGATGCCAAAAAGAATTTACTAGGCGATTCGAACTCTTTGTTAGGAAATACGTACATCGTGAAAAACAGCATCCGAAACCTGCTACATTAGGCCTTTTTTATTATCTTCGTACATGATAGGAAAGTGATTCAATATTGTAACGATTTATTAGTAAGTTTTTGAAAGTGGAAGTTATGAGCATGACTTTGCTTTCAGATATTTTATAATTAAATCTTTCCTTAACCGTCTAATGAACGTTTGAATCTGGGAATGATAGCCTTAACTCCTCGTGTGGCATTGACGCAATATTGCGCACATTGTTTTTTCCTCTATTTAACTTGCTCCAATTTGGGATCCAACTACTTTTCGGGGGTTTTTGGGGTCACTGAATCCGAATCCGCGGTCAAAATTCAGAAATCCAAAATGGTTAATCAAAAAATGGTGTGCTTGAATAAATATATTTCTTTTAGAAACCCTTTCATATGATATTTATAATTGCGGTTTCCAGATGTCTCAAAATTTTTCAAGCCTAAAATTCTAATAATGTAGTATGCTTGAATGTTAGGCCAACTTAAACTGGTTGAGGTTTTCCGTCTTTAGAAAAACTTTTATCAGTTTTTGCATAGCTCTTATACTATTCTCCAGATAAAAGTAATTTTTAAGATGTTGAAATCCGGACATGCTGGGTGTCACCCAAATCAAGCCACTCTATTTATTATCAATATGGGTCCAATATGGTTCAGCATATTGGATCCGCCACTTGGAATTTATGTATTTTGAGTTCAGATTCGTAATCAGTGACCTAAAAAGCCCGCGAGTACCGACTTTTCTCCAAATTCAGTAATTTTTTGCGTTTCGGCCTGCCATATTGGAGCCGCCATTTGGAATTCATGAATTTTGCGTTCAGATTCGTAATCAGCGATTCAAAACCCTTAAGTACAAGTTGGCATCAAAATCAGGATGAAAGAATTTCGTGCCATTTTAGGTACATTTAATTAAATCCTATCTGCCAACGAAGGGGTTAATCATCGAATCGTCGGTACCTTTACCTTAAATCAAGTGGCAAAGTGGAACGATCGTTTTTGTTTGATGTAGAATAACCCTAAGCCTACTTACTTTTTGAGTAAATGCTCAGCGATGACCTGGTTGCTCGAAGCTGTTATCGAATTCTGGAGTATCCATGCTTTACCAGCACTTATACTGTCCTTGGTACAGCTCTCGATAATTGGCTGTAGTACGGTATCGAAAGCTGCGAGATCGGTATTAGTGTCGAGGGCATTGCTCTGCAAGGAATTATCTTGAGCCTGTCTAACAGCATCCTCGACTCTGCCCTGTTGTTGCGCCATGAGTGCGGCATGCTGAGCAGCGAGATTCTGTTCGGATTGTCGTACTTGTTCCTGCAGCGTTGTTTGTTGTGACTGGAGATTGGCGAGTTCGCTCTGCAGCCATCCCGGTGGGCCATTGATGTTGACACCCGGAGGAGGACCGCTTCCGCCTCCGCCTCCGCCGCCGCCACCGCCGCCGCCGCCGCCGATAGACGGTGTGACGTTGCCGATTGCGTTTGGAACTGCTGATCCGCCGATCGGTGGTCCAGCATTTCCTGGTCGTCCCAACGATACCAAAGGTCCGGCTACCACAGGCAATACCGCACCTGCTGGATTACCGCTCGATCCAATTCCGACCACTTGGCTCAAGCCGTTGTTCTGAGTATTTAGGACCGGCGTTAGACCGACGTTATTCAGTGGTTGTGTAGCTGCGGTAGCCGCTGTTTGCTGCTGCTGCTGCGAAACGTTTAAACGTGGGTCTGCATTTTGCATTGGATTTATTCCTTTTTGCTTTAAAACTGTAAACGAATGACGGTGGATTATTGTGAGGTGTTTGCAGCGGATCACTGTGTTATTTCAAGACAAGTGTACGCTAATTGCTTCGACATTGCTTAATTGCTATTATTTTTTCTTGACTTTTATTGGGGTAGGTATTATTTTTTCTTTTGTATGTGAGGTTTTTTTTTTTTTTTTTTTTTTTTTTTGTTTCAACATCTTCTTTCCACGAGCCAGGTTAAGGATATTATTAATCGAATCGTTTTCTCAATGTCAAGTATTCGTCTCTATTATTCCTCGATTTGCCATAGCTGAGAAGCAGCTACTCTCACTTACTGGCTTGCTCCGTAGTCACTTTGTACTGATAGTAGTTGAAATGTTCCCCTCCGAACAGGAAACTAAACTTTGGGTTGTCCTTCTGCTTGTTTTTTGTCATTTGCTCAAATTCTGGTCCATTACGGGCCACAAATTGAGCTAGTTTGTCGATGATATTTCGCAGCTCAATATCTGTAATAAATTAATATTTTATCAAAATCCACTATTTATTTACTCATTGAGATGCTTAACATTTGTGCTTTCTTTTAGAAAAATGCAATGATGCAATGATATTTAATGCTGCAGCCTTGTCAATCTGGAAATTTTTAAAGCTACAATTTTGTTTCCTCATAAAAGAAGTTCTGGTGGTATGAAAAAATTTGTTTTAAAAATATTCATGGTTGGTACATTCAAAATGGGTTCTAAAAAAAAGTATTCAGAGAACGATTTTTTGTCATTTGCTCAAATTCTGGTTCATTATGAACCACAAAATGAGCTAATTTGTCAATGATATTTCAGAGCCCAATATTGGCAATAAATTAATATTGTATAAAAATCTATTATTTATTTGCTCATCGAAATGATTAATGTTTGTGCTTTCTCTTAGAAGAAGCTTTGATACAATGATATTTAGGACTGCAGCATCATTGATCTTGACATTTTTGAAGCTACAATTTTGCTTTCTAACAGAGAAAGCTATGCTTTTATGAAAAAATTTGTTTTGAAAATATCCATGCTGCTATAATGAAAATGGATTAAAAAATGGGAAATGGTGATATCGCTTATGGAGTTGGAATAACCTACTCTCGACATTATTGGTCATAGAAAAATATAGTTTCGAAACTGAAAACCAATGTGTTGTTTAATATTGAGTTTAGCGATATGTAATGCATTACAGACTAATGCGCATCAACTTAAACGTCCTTTTATCTTTTGTTTTTTATTACTTATCGCTCTTGTTCGATTTATAAAATAATTTTCAACAGAGGCGATGCATTGTAGGGTTAGAAATCTAATCACGAAATTATGAATGGTCAGAAAAATATTGTTTTCAAAGCTGTACGCCGATCTGTACTCGATAAATATCGAATATCGGTAACGCCAAAAAGTTTGATAAATTGCGTACTTGACGAAATTCGTTAAATGACAGAGATTGAGTAATTGGACGGAGAAAATCGGGGAAGCCGCTGTATGTGCAAGTGCCGACGAAATTACGCCAGTATTATTTCCATTTACCTGTAGGTGCTTGATCCATCTTTGGGACGTTTGGTTCACTTTATGTGAACCGCTCAAGTCGAACGGTCTACACTAGCGATTTTTCACACTTTTTCGATGAAAAATTGGCGCCGGGAGACATTATATTCCACGATCACGACAAAACAGCAACGCCAGCCGAATCAGCCATAACTCGGGGGGAACATGGACCAAATATTCCCGCCAGAGGCGCACGAGCGCTGTCCTTGGGGCAGACTATCATGTGCTTGAATGAACGTTAGTGCTTGAAGCTGCCACAAATTTACAAAAAGATCCGCATTCTCAAAGCTGAACTGCTCATCAAGAATCCTTGGAGAAAAATGCCTCGAACAGTAATGTCTTACGATAATCACCTATTTAAAAATTAGGGTTTTCAAGTTAACGACTGGTTATTGCGTTAACCATTGCAGCCAATGGCAGAAGATCTTTTTTGTCTTTTGAACAAATTCAGCACTCTCATAGGCTGTAGTGCTTGTCGCGTTCGGGACATATAACGATGATCGTTAAGTTGAAAACCCTTATTTTTCACACATCCATTTTATCAGCCATTACTGCACCGGGCACGTAGTTCCGGATCCCGGACCGTTCCAGTTCCCGGGTAATTCTGGATCCCAGATAGTTCCGGATCCTGGTTAGTGCCGGATCCCTGATAGTTCCGGATCCCGGATAGTTCCAGGAATATTCGAGTAGTCCAGATATCCGGATAACCCGAACTATTCGCATCTAACGCATTTGAAGATGTATCAATTTTTGAGATAAATAATTTCGGGATCAATTCATAATTTATTACTATTTTTATTACAAAATCATATACTTGAAGTCGGCAGTTCCCATCCAGAGCTTCTCATTAAACCTTTTTTTTTTAAATTCAAGTGCAATAGCAATCGTAGTCGACGGGACTATGTCGTAACTAGAAAAAAAAGGAATAATCTCTTATTAAGTCTAAACGAAATGAGACGAGTCGATGAGTGTACGAATATTATTTTCATGTATAAATTATAAACATGTCATGCATACGTTTCGCGTATAGAACGCAAAGTTTTACCTTACCTGCAATAGCGAATAAATAATAAATAGATAGATAAATGGTGGGATGCATAAAAAGCACAAATGAAATATTTGGATGGAACAATTTTAATGTCAGTCACGGAACAAAGAGCTTATTTACATTAGACATAAATATAGGAATTAGCGTAGTTTCATAGGAACATTTTGGTTTGCAAATTACATGTCAGATGCAAAAAAACAATTATGATCAATATATATTGCCAATATCATTGCAGAACACACGTGCATCGCGATTCGCACGAGATTCAAAAAATAATACCGATGTTCGGGGCAAAAATCATCGACAATCGATTAATCGGGTCAAAGAAACATCGACAAAATAATTCAATTATCCGAGAAAAAACATGCGCAGTATGCGGCATTTGTTCAATTCGGAACGCACCCTAAAGAGGGTGGATAACGTTTTTCTGGCGTACATTGTTGTATTTTCAGTTTTACATTCGGCCAATCACAGATTCAGGATTCCGTTAGATTTATTTTGTGGAAAAGATACCTATTCGGATAAGAGTTTTGTAGAGATCTAGAATTCAACCGTGTTTTATACATCTGTTCTGTAGAAACGATTCCCGAGTGTAAATGCGTTTGGTGATGACAATCATTCTGCTTTCGGACACCTGTATGTTACCCCTTAAGGAGGTTGGATACCCAACTAAAAATGATAAAAATTCCATCAGAAAACATGAACTGCCAAGAGTCAATGAAAAATTAATAATAACAATATTCGGTCACGCCTATAACATACTACGGTAAAAATGATAAAGATGCGCTCAGATTTTTGGAGGATATTCGTCGATAAAAATCACATCTCCATGCCAAAATTTATGTCAATCATCTGAATAGTTATCGAGAAATTAATAATTGAAGTTGTACTCTTATACATGGGCGACATAGTATGGGTAACTTTAGACACCTCCAACGCTATGTTTAAAAATATACTAAAAATGATTAACAATTGTTGATAACAGAAACAAATCATTCCTTGTATTTTCGAGAAGAACTTGTACGAAGATCAAAATGATTCGTCTGCTTGGTTGCTGAGAAAACGTCAAAACAAAACTGCTCGAATATCGAGCATTTTTTATTTATTGTTAAACGTAAAACATGAATTTATTGTTTGGATCTGTTATCGATGATTTTTTAAAACTATGTGCAACAATGTATGCCAATAAACACGCGATCGGAGTTGTCGATAAAAAGATAAACTGTAAAGTTGCCTGTAAATAAATTTTTCATTCAACATATTTATATATATGTATATATATAATACATAATACAGATAAGCTTAGGAGAAAACATATATAACAAACATATATAACGCAATAAACCTTTTTCCATTTACTTTCTTAAACAACGTGCGGCACATTAATTAGAATAATCGAAAAAATAATAATGGAATTTAAGTCGGAATGCCGAGGGTCTTTCTGACTATTTTTTGGGCTATTCTCTCGAATTCTTGTCTATCCTCTCGCCACATCTTAGCGGCGTCGACATTCGCACCGCTCTCGTCGTTTGGCTCTGCTAACATGCTAACGACGCTCAGTAAAATCTTTTCCACGCTCTGAACAGGACTCCATCGTTCCGCGCTGCTCTCGTAGCCCATCGGATCATCACCCGGTGCGTGCAAAATGCTAATGCACACTCGCCCATCTGCATAAACTGCAACACACATTCGTAACATCATTATTAACGAATATGACATAATATTAAAGAAAATTTATTCATTTTATAGGGAAGTACAGTGCTTTATTAATATTACATCAAATCATTTTATCAAATATTTATTGAATTGTTTTTAAAAGTTCATAATATCAATGTTCTATTTATTAAAACTCTACTGAGAACTTTTCACAACAATACAAATCAACTTTCATAAAATAGATTCGTATAAAATTTAATTAAGAGGACCAATCGGATGTTTGGATCTGAATGGGAATCTTTTTCATTGAAAATAATTTAAATCCTTTATTGCTTCCTCATAGAAAAAGCTTCATTTTAGTGAGAAAAAAAAAAAAAAAAAAAAAAAAAAAAAAAAAAAAAATGTATCAGAATGTTAGAACTTTTACACATAAAAATATATTTCCCTCCAATTTCTTGTACAATTGAGGGGTGGGATACAAAATTTGGAATGTCGAAAGTTTGGAATTACTAATATCTTGAAATTCCAGAATTGTGAAAATTAAAATAACGATAGATAAGTTGCTTGAATTTAAAAATTTAAAAATATCACGATGTCCAATGATTATTTATTTTTCTTATTTATTCGAACAATATTCAAATAATAATTATTTTTTTAAATTTATTCGAACAATATTCGAATAATAATTTTTTTTTATTTATTCGAACAATATTCAAATAATTATTTTTTTGTTGTTTATTCGAACAATATTCAAATAATAATATATTTTTTTATTTATTCCAATAATATTCGAATAATTATTTATTTTTCTTATTTATGCGAACAATATTCAAATAATAATATATTTTTTTTTTATTTCAACAATATTCAAATAATAATATTTTTTTTGTTTATTCCAAGAATATTCGAATAATTATTTATTTTTTTAATTTATTCGAACAATATTCAAATAATAATATATTTTTTTATTATATAAATAAATATTATATTTTTTATATTATTATAAATAAATATTATACAAATAAAAAAATATATTATTATTTGAATATTGTTCGAATAAATTAAAAAATAAATAATTATTCGAATATTCTTGGAATAAACAAAAAAATATATTATTATTTGAATATTGTTCGCAAAAATAAGAAAAATAAATAATTATTCGAATATTATTGGAATAAATAAATAAATATATTATTATTTGAATATTGTTCGAATAAACAAAAAAAAAAATTATTTGAATATTGTTCGAATAAATAAGAAAAACAAATAATCATTGGACATCGTGATATTTTTAAATTTTTTAATTCAAGCAACTTATCTATCGTTATTTTAATTTTCACAATTCTGGAATTTCAAGATATTAGTAATTCCAAACTTTCGACATTCCAAATTTTGTATCCCACCCCAATTGAGAATTATATTTTCCAAAATAATATATTAAGATTTATTTTTAATTTCACAGAGAACGGTGGGAAAATCAAGTTTTAAAAGTCATTTATAAAATCAATTTTGCAGGATTACATACTATGATTATAACCCAATAGGAGAGCATCGTTATGTGGTTTTTGTAACTGAATCAACTAAAAAAATATCTTATTTTCAATTAATAAAACATTTGTTAATTGGAAAGAATAAACTTTCTTCAAGAAAATACTTTCTTAAATTCAACAATTGCAATAGATAATAAGAGAATAAAAATTGATGATTGTAGTAGAGAAGATGGAAAAAGAATACTTACTGTTTGGATGAAACATTTCGCAGGTGAATTGCATTTTTGGTGGGCTCAGAGGATAATCAGGTGGAAATATGAGCTTAGCTGGAAAGACACCACCTTCGAAGCAGGTCCCTTCGGGTCCTCTGTAAACACCAAAACGTGTTCCAAATTTATTTTTACATTATTGATAGAATACAATGAAAAGTAGTGTTAAACATACGTGATGAGAGCCTCCCATTCAAAGAAATTCTCTTCGTTTATCGGACCAGCAATAATACCCTCCGGTGGATTTAAGGTTAATTCTGTAAAACACAGTGAAATATTAAGTCATTTGCGAAGCTATTGTGTATGCATAAAGTGGGAATAGACGCAAAGTCATGCAGTCTGGAAGAAGGTGGATAATCGGCGTGCGATAATGCAGTCCGTGTAAATCCTCACGTTTATATTCGGCCATTAAACGTCTTAACGCCGAGCCTGCCATTGTTTTTCTCACGATTTTATTGATATCAACACGATGAACATGACAGTAGCACTGAGTAGCACATTTGCCAACCTTTGCCAAAGTGGCAAGAGATTCTAGCTGATTCTCGCGATCCACGATGTTGCGTGAATTAGTGGGGATAGACGTGAGACCGTGAGAGGGGGGGCGGGGATAATTAATTTGCCTGTTTTTCCTTCTTCGTGTTTTCCGAAAAATAACTTTAAACATGAAAACACTTTTTGACCGGGTGAAAATCGCGGTTATCACGTTAAATTGAAACACCTCTTTGTTGTTGTTTTAGCACATGTTGAATTTTAAACGAAATTTGCCCTTCGCTGCTAATAAATAAATGATAGAAAACGATTTTTTAAAATTCATATCGTTTCGAATATGTTTTTTCCATATCCCATAATCCTATAATATAATATTATTATAAATAATATCATTTTTGTACTAAACTTAATAATAAAAATATCCGATAAAGTTCATACTATACTGGCCATAACTTTTGAAATACTCGATTGAAACAGATCAAATTTTAATGCCATATAGAGTAATGGCCAATCTTAACCTGGTACAAATTTGCTAAAAATCATTTGTACCATCCCGTTCTTAGGACATTTTTTAGGTTTTTAAAAATTTCTGCAAACGCTTTAACTTGACCAAATTTGTAGCCATCGGTTCGTATTAAAATTGACCAAAGTGATGCGACCTTTGCTAATGAATTTGGACGAAAAATCGGTAAAGCTACTTGGGTAGCTCTATCGAATATTTTAATGAATTAAAAAATGTACGTTATTGTATACATTTTTGCAAAATTTGATCAAGCGAGCACAAATTATTACGTAAACAAAGCAAGGATAAGTGATGCTACATATCTAATTTAGTGAAGATCGGTAGGGAGGTTCAGATTTCACAGGAATTTGATTTTCTGTTTATTCTTTTTTAACGACTACGATTATGCTCAATTTTTTAATGTATTTATTTAAAACAAGAATGCAAAGTAGAACCTTGCACATTTATTTCTCGTTATTTTTCGCTTTTTACAAAGCTTCCACTAGAAGGGAGCCAAAATCGATCGACATACTTCCTCATGGATGTAGATTTGCATTTGTTATTTAAAAAAAAATAACGACGAAGCAATATGCACGGTTTTACAGCAGAACTTCGATTATCCGAAACGTCAATTATCCGAATGATGGTCGTTTTGCTTATCCGAACGATCTTCATAAGCGTCACATTGTTGTCGGAGTTAACGCGAGTTGTTTATCCGAACGTTCGTTTTTTCGAATTTTTTTTGCCAACTTCAATTGATTTAATGATTCATATTATGTATTTATTTTATCCATATTTTACTTTCACGCTCTATAATCGAACGTATAAAAGAATTTAATATTTTAGTAGTTTATAAATACATGCGCGCTATAACAGTGAGTTAATCAACACTTTTTTCTCATAGAGTATTCCGAATTAGTTCGCTATAATTGACGCTGCTCTACTATGTCAACTATTTCACATCCTTTTTCTCTGTATTGTACCAATGTGGGTTAAATATTTTTTTCTTATTGTTATGATATCTTTGTTTTTGTAAATAACATGTCCCGTCTACTGTTAAACAAATGAATAGGTTGTGAACGCACGGTTGAAAGTATCTGCAACAGATGCATGTCTAAAGTGGCGATCGTCTTATCATTTAATTAAATTAGCACTTAAAAATTAAAAAATAACAATGTAAATTTCATACCACATCGTATTTTGGATTTATTATGTTTTTGTTTTTGTAATTATAACTTGAACGAATATGTAAATCAGTATGTACACAGTATGCTGTTGTAACGTATGACAGTATTTATTAATAAATTTATACGTGTATCGCTCGTACACAAAAATAGAATTTGCGGAGCTCCGCAATGCTTTCATCTCCGTGGATTTTGTACATTTATTCTCGTTTGGCATGAGTCTTGTAGTAAATAGCCGCAAACATTATACTTGAGCTCAGTCCCACCGATATTATAAAATTTCCTAAAAGAAGAATATCCGCCGAGTCCACCCATATAGTAAACACTCTTGCTGCAACAATACAATATAAACATTAAATTATTATTTTCATTTACAACTGTTATATCATTAATATAGTAAGATTTCGTTAACCGTTGAGCGTTTTTCATATACTTACTCAGATTTGTAAAAGCAGATATGAACCAAGTTAGGATTGAGACGGAATCGGCATTCTTTGCTCGTAATATTGCCAGTAATTGAACAATTTTACTGGACGCTGAGATCGGAGTGCACATAGGCTGCAAATGAATATTATTGTTGTATTACATAGACTCGTATATAACGAAAAATATACGATTTAAACCGCATATTTTTCGCAGCACCAATCGTCACTTGTTTTGTACTTACCGCCAAAAAAGTGAGGACGATTTTGGGTATTATTTGAAAGATCAAAGAGGCACTCAATACAAAATAAATCACAGCTATTGCCAAAGATTGCGTGTTGATTTTATTAAGGTATTTCAATACTAAATATATCAGGACAAATTCTTGGACCAGTATTACTGGATATTCCATGTAAGCAAGTATGGAGTATCCATTTGTGTAATTGTAACTGGTCATCACAGTGTAACTAAAAAAATATTTCATTATACACACTGAAAACTTGTGGCAAATCCAGCTTTTTCTACTGTAGCATCATTGATTTTAACGACATTTCTACTACAGTAATTATCGTAAAAACATACCTTGTCAGCTCCAATAATAATCCTAATATGGATATTCCTGCAGCTGTCTTTATTTTCATTAAATTTATAATTTGTGGTACTTTCAATATAAAGCATGATGCTATTGTTATTATACTTAATGTGTTTGCTATTGTTTCCAGATACATTTTCTTTTGATTTTTGTTTTCTTTTCGTAATTTAAAGCTTTATCTACTCCAATTTCTCTCTAGTCTTGCCGAAGGTCCACTTGCATCTTACTCTGAAAATAAGAAATTTTAAACATCTATCATAAGTATTTGTAATTGACTGCAGACATATTTCTCTTATTTTTCTGTTTAATAATCTTTTCAGTTAAAAAAATGTGTTTATAGTTTTCTTGAAAAAGTACGGCCATGTTTCTTTGAATAGAAGTATTTTCTAGCACAGTGATGTACTAAAAAGAAAATTTACATAATCACCTGCATAAGTTCCCAACTTCCTAAATTTGCATCAACCATAGACACATTTTCTTCCATTTGTTTCTCAAATTTTCCTACAAATTCACTCATATACTATTTCAAAGTGGGCATTTTTTGTTGCTGTGATAAGCTAAAAAAACGTCACACTTAACACACACTATAGCAAACCAATTATATAGTAAATTTACATTACTGCTTTTGGTTCAACTTTAACTTGTCTAAAATGTTACCAATAAATAATTTGAATTACAAAAATGTAATAATTTTATTTGAATCAAAAAGTTATCAATTTTTGCATTTCATTTATTTTTTATTAGCTCAAATAAATCTGCATTACTCTTAAGGGGGCAAACCACATTGGGAGGCTGATTTTCCGGCATTTTTTATGAATTTTTTTAAGTGTGAAAAATCAATTGAAATTTCATCTAACTTTAACATTATTTTATTGATATTTTGAATTATATTTACAAACTTTTTCAAGTCATGTTTTTCGAAAATATCGAAATTATCGGCTGTTGTCCATCGAAGATCGTCGTTGTTCGCGGGAAATGTCATGGAGGTCGCAATTTTTGCTTTGAAAGCAAAATAGTTGTTTTTTTGTTACATTATTAACATGCTTTCTAAAAATATGAACCATATTGCGACTAAAAATTGTAAAAATTGAAGTATCAGCAGGTGTTTGAAAAAAAAATTCTCGAATCTCACCATATTTTTCTTTTATTTTGCAATTTTGATTCATGTTCTTCGTAATTTCATAAAGAAATAGATTTTCAAGTTTCGTAACGATCGATTCATAACTTTTTCAACGAATTCCCGCGAATCAAAAAATGTCGTTTCGAGAATAACGCAGAATTTTGCGAAACGAAAAAATAATGTTGGTAACGTATTCTTGAATAGTTATTACTAACAATTTATGTAATAAAAAAGGTCCGATTTTTGAACATCCTAATGTGGTTTCCCCCCTTAAACACTTAAATTTTCGGTATTTTCAGCTTTAAAGTATTTCCAATTGTCTACAAATACATTATGTATAAAGAAAAAAAAATTAACGGTATATCATATTATTGAATGAAAATAATAAATGTCTTTAACAAGTTAATGATTTTGTTGAAGCTATTCTCGAATTCCACTTAGATTTTGAAGAATTTTCGACCACTTGAATACACTCGAGAAAAATTCGACAAATTAGTCGATACATAACTCTAGAGCTTCCGACATAATCTGTGGAACGTATACCGGGCACTCAACTACTTTCCGCTGGATTGATTTTTCCGGCCGTGTACCCAGTTAAAGCGAGTCAGCTGCACAAACAACATAAAAAGAATAAATACAAGGTAGAAACTGGCACATTGCTACATACAGACATTTTTTTCCTCATCACTTATCTCCACGTATTGGACAATTCTGAATATGCTAACATTAGAATCACGAAAAAAAATATTTTTGCCTAAAAATAAAGCTCCCTGTGCTATGAGGAATAAAAATGTGAATGTTATTCGTAGCGTAGCCCGCTGCAGACTGATTTCGAAAGCCCGGTTCTTGCCAGTATGTAGCTCCAATTTCGAAAGCACATTCCCAGTGTCGGAATAATCGTGCAGCTACTGCCACGGAGGGAAGACAACACTGCGCGGGAGAAAACGAGTTTATCGAGCATGTTGCATGTCTCACAGCGGGGACTTGAAATTTCTCCGACAACTGCTCTCCCTAGTGGTAACGGCGACGATGGTTCCTAAAATGGTTATAATATTGTCCGTAAGATATCTTATGGAGGTCCTCGGTGTGGATACCGTCCAGGACGGACGTGTTGCTCCCCAGCTGGGGAGCTTGGAAGATAGCGGACCGCCAAGACAAGTTTAATTGTTTATTTATTTATTATTTATCTAGAAGTTAAATATTTTCAACTTCAGTGTGCGAAATGCCGGGAATTCGGTTAATTTCAACTCACAATAATATTATGATATTATAATATTCTAAGCAGAGTCGAGAAATCCCCATTAATTCATGAGATATAGTTTACAGTACAATTTGTTTTGTATTTATGATTTCATAATAATAACAATATATAGTGATTATAAAATAGAGCGTAGACATTTGAATAGCTGAAAAAAATACTAATTTTCGCTTTAATATTGCAAGAAATAGTGGAAAAATAGAAGAAATAAGTAATGCATTACGTTCTTAATGCATTACTTATTTTTTTCCATTTTTTCAAAAGGATTACCGTGAATTATTATTGAAAAATAATAATTTTTGCAGTCATTCCAAAGTTTAATCATCGCATTACAATCGCTACATGTTATTATTATAAAATCATAATTATAGAGCTGATCGTATCATCATCATTATTTCTATAAGTATTAGGCATTTACAACTCTCTGTATTCTACCCCAGAAAATACTGGTTACAAGTCTTTTTACCACGATTTTATAAAAAGTCACTTTTTATAAGTTTTCGGATAACTTTTCCATAACAATGGAGAAATTGCTACTTGTGTTCCAGGGCGAAATCACCGCTAAACGTCTCAAAAACCACGTCAGTCGTTTCTGCAATTTTCCACACGGCAATTCGCCGCAAAATCACTGCCCGTTTTTTTCTCATAACGTCGGTGGTTTTGCAGTGAATGAAATTGTCGAATAAAGTCGAATGTACAATTGAAAAAGTCAATTGCATCAAATTTTATAAACTTGATTGTTGAAGCCTTGGTTGTTGCAATATAGGTGTTTGATTTTTCCAAGTGTGATACATCTACATGTTTTTTAAAATAACTTTTCTCTATGCTTTAGACCATTTTGAGCAACATAACATAAAAATCTGGAGTACAAAATTTTCCCAAAAACTGAAAGCTATTAAATCTGACTAAATCAGCTATTTTCAAATAAGGAAATGACCGGGAATTACAATATTCACTTGTCACAAAAAAAGTGCAGTATTTTTATTGTGAGCATAATCAATTATAGCATTTTACGCGTGAAAACATCAGAACGAGAGATTTTTTAAATCGTCGTTTTTCTAATTTTCTGTCCTTTACATTTTCGAAAAGAGTGTTAAAAAAATATTTGAACAAATAAAATAATAATATAGAAATATTTTGTGCAAGAAACTGTATATAAATGTAATGTGCACTGTAATATTATGCACTTGTACATTAAACACGTCTTTTTGATGTGTTTAGTACATCGAACAGTAATTACAGATTACATTGGTATATAAAATTGTATATATTCGGTTTCGGCACAATAATCTTCAATACAGACATATCAATTTTCATAAAGAAATATTTAAGTGTAGGAAGTTGCCAATTCCAATAAACATTCGGCTTACACGAAGACGATTGCTTTACATTTGTGTTAGGGCACAAATGATTTTGGTAAAAGCCAAACAGGTTTGAAGCGGAATTTATTTTTCATTCAAGCTGATATCTACTAGTGGATATTTAAAGAAGGTAATTCGCCTGACAAAAGCCAAGTCCACTTATGGCAAATAAATTTTATTTCAAGTCCAAGAATCAAGGAATGATCATGCCAGGCTCGATATTGGTCTCAAAAATTTATTTCATTGTCAACATTGCAGTACAAACGTTGTTAATCAACTACATGCGTATTCAATTAGGCTTAGATTAATTTTCTCCACCGTACAATAAATTAATTGTTATTGTAAGAAGAGGCTTATTATGCCTGTGCTTTTATTTTTTTTTTTTTCGTCATTGGTTTTTCCTTTTCTTACTCATCTTCCTTTCATCATTGCAGTTAAGTTTCTGTATGGATGGAAGTGCATACAATATTATATGTATTTAAAGCAATCAGTCGCACATACTCGTCGAATGGATTATTCATGCGTTAATAATGCGTTTCGCAGTTTCGACCTGATCCTCAGCCGCGGCTACTACAATTCTGTTCTCGGGTATATTCGTTTTTTTTTTTGTCTTTTTCCTTTTTTTCTTCCTTTCTTTTTTCTTTCTGTAATTTCAAGAGATTATTCTTGTCCCGTTTTTTCACAGAATACTGATCCAGTTGTTGTGTCCTATAATTAAGTGTTTTTTTTTATTTTATTTTTTTTCTTACTATCATCAACTACACTAATGTCACGTTTTCTATGAAATAGATGAAATTAAATTACATGTGCAAATGTTTACGTCGTCCTTTTTTTTTTTTTTTTTTTGTTCTTAAGGTTTTTATTCGAGTAACGTTTATTTTCGTTTTAACAAAAAATCATTCCATCACTTTTCGATCATCGTAGTTGTTTGAAAATGCGAAAAAGCCGAAATGATTGATTTGCCACCATTTTGCGGCACGATACAAGTTTAATTTTTGCTTTTTAAATGTCACAGTGTTATATAATTTATTATAGCTCGGTGCAGTATCAAGTGTATAAAAGATTTTTTCACGCTGTTTCTTTGCGTTGCAGATTGATTTCGTGAGAAAAGATTTCTTCTTTCGTAGCTCGTTCGGATACATACTTCGTAATTCATGACTAAATGTATCGCGCTCGTTGCCGCAATCGAAGTACGATACATTTGAGTAACGGCAACGCAAACATCGCTCTTTACTTTCTTCCCTTTGCATGCAATAAAGAATGGTCGAATTTATAATCATTAAGCTGCACGTTTTTCTTATTTATCCATTAAATTCACGCTTGTGGCGATCGAACTTGGTGATAAAACGTTTTTTTTCTTCTTCTTTTTAGACTAGGAGATCTGGATGGTAGAATGATAACAAAGCATGTAAACGCGGTGGTACATTGTGAACCACCGCGACATTAATATAATAATCGGACTCTCGGAATTTAGAGACAAAACCCTTTACATAATAAATATGTCGAACATAATATTATGCGAATAGAACTTCTTTTTTATTTCTCTTCATTTTTAATGACGAGGAAGTGTGACATGCGAAAAATCATTAAGTAGGAGGTACATACGTTTCACGTGTACTTTAACAAAATAAATATAAAATAATAATTAGAAATACTGAAAAATAAAATTTAAGGATCCATCATACATTTGTCTTCAAACAAAAGTTTCATTCCATTAAAATTTCAATACCTAAGCTTTGTCAATAAATTAGTATAAAAAAAAAATTTATAAACAGTTAAAATTTTTGTGCTCGTTGAATGAATTCATTGATTTTTCATAAAACATACGATTTTTTAAATCGTTTGTGAGGTATTGATTCAATAATTCTGAAACTCTTTCTGCGGTTGATTCTTCTAAAAACTACCCCACTCGTGGGCAGATTTGGTGTGAATTTTAAAAAGTCACTATGATCTCGAAGAATTGTAAAAAATCGCAGAAAAACCCGTTAAGTTTTTTTTTTTTTTTTTTTTTTTTTGTAATGTTTATATACGTTGCCATTGAATAAAATAAAATACAGATTTTTATAGTGTTTCCTATTTTTATTTACTACCGGTAACTCACGACAAGCTCAAGAACTTCGGGTTTTTTTTTTAATTCAATTTCTTGCAATATCTACATAGTTTTTTAGCGAATTGATTTGTTGTATTGAATGCATATAAATACATCAATATGTCTATTATAAATCTGTTATTATTTCACAACAGAATTTATACTTTTCGAAGTTACTTATTAAATTAATATGAAGATAAGTGTTTACGAAACTTTTGGTTGAGTATATTTGCAAAATGTATCCTTAAGCTAGGGCCTCGGGATCGAAGCAACGGTTTAAATAGACTGAACCCGTCCACGGGACGGAAGCTCAAAGCCGACTTTCGTGTTGCATTAAATTAAATTAAAAGAAAAAAAAATAAATTAAAAAATATAAAGGCAAAGGACCGTGGTTGATAAGCCAAAGCGTAGAGATGTGTGGTGAGGGTCAACTTGACCGTCAATTCTGTAAAATGACGGTCAAAAGTGCATCCATATAGTTGGACTGTGACCGTCAATTGACCAGTTGTGATCGTCACAACACATCACTACTAAAGAGGTTCCGCAGACATACGATTGGCCAGCAATCCTCGCGACACAGGTCGATTGATTCGTCGCTTCGATGCCCAATATTTTAATTACAACGTTTATGACTAGTCTGTTACCTCGGTCGTAACAATGATTAACAACGTACGAGGGCCATCGACGGGACCTGCAATCAAAGTCGTAATTCGTACTTTGATCACAGCGGAACCGTACGGCACACTTGTTCTTACGATTAATCGACAAAATTTTCGTTCGTGAACGAAAAAAAAAAAAAAAAAAAAAAAAAAAAACAGAGAGCACGACAAACATGCAAATTAAACGAAAAAAATTAATTTCGCTTATCCAACACTTTGTGCTTGATTTTTTACACAAGCATCACAGTCCTTATTATAAATTCAGACAATCGAAAGTTACACAGCGATTCAACGTTGTAACTTTTCGTTAACAGGAGAGAATTTAAAACAAATGTGTTCCTTTTCTTTTCAAAGAATCGCGTACATGTGAATAATCGTATCAGTCGCGAAGCTTTCGGCTCTTTTTGAGATGCTGCTTTTCGCGATGGAAGGTGACAATGAGATTCCACAGCCTCTCTCGTACGCTCAAGGCAGATTATATATTCATTTTTTTTTTACTTTCAATCATCGTGGTATTCGGCTACTTGTGTGATCGGCATTTTAATCGTTTAATATACTATATGAGATAATTGAAATAACACTTGGATAATACCTAACTATCGGAGATTTCGTTTTCTTCTTTTTCTTTTACTCAAGCTCCGACAGAGCTATCGTGACTTTGAACGAAAACGAAAAGCAGGAGGTGATAAAAACAATCAACCCATACCTCCTAGCCTTTATCAATCGTTAATCGCTTCATCATTTTCACGATCTTTGTGTATGCGAGCTTTTGCACGTGTCAATGCATGATTTTTCTTTTTGTTTTTCTTTTTTGTTTTAACTATATTTAAAAAGATAGAAGTACGAAACGAAATAGCTCAACGTACCAATTGTACGTTCAGTCCAGCAAAAAAAAATGTTAATTCAATTCAATCTCTAATGTTGACGTTAAATGTAGTGTTATTAGGACGATGATTAATATGCATCTTTGGCATCGGTCCGAAATTAATCAAATAATGCACAGATAACGATTTAATTATTGAAACCTCGGTGTTTTTGTTGACAAGAGGTGATGTTTCATCCCGGATGAAAAAGGGATTGCTTTTCGTTATGATAGAATGTAAAAAGTTGATAGAAGACGACGCGGACAATAGGAATAAGCAACAATATCAATGACATCGTAAACAATGCACTCACCGGAGAAACATATATGGCACAAGAAGAGAAAATTGCAGTTCGGTAAAATAAGAAGTATGCGCACCACAATATATTCAGCAACGAAGTATCGTTAATTACAATCCGAATTTTAAGCATCCCATTATTTTCGCAATCTCCCTAGACATTTCTCTACTCCATTAATAGTTTCACATAGATTTTTTAAATATTTCACGCTATTGGTAAGAAAATGTATAGAGACTACAACCAAACAAAAAATATGTTTCTTTAAAGATTCATTGAAAAATCATATATAAAGGATATTATAATACAGTTAATGAGAATAATAATATTCCATAACTACCATGATTTTATCAACTTTCTTGATATTCGTTATTCAATTTTCATAGAAATATCTTTATTTCTTTTTTAGATAAAAAATGCATCAATTTTATTTAGAAAAATAAAATTAATATCGTGTAATTTATTGAGGAACTTAATAAATAGAAAGTGTTTGAGAGTAATGGGATGCTTGGAACTCTGAATAGAAAATTATCTAGCAGGCCCAAAGAAACTAATTTAGATTTAGGATTTTTTTCTAAGTAAATGACAAAATGAAATACTTTGATCCTTGCAGTATTGGTTCTATAACATTTACACATGGCAATTTTTTTTAATGGTATTAAATGGAGAATAATTTTAATACTTTGACGGACTAACCCGATTTTCAAACCTGCGACACGATCACCACTAAAAAGCCGGAAAAGCATTGTCGTATCTTTTTACTAAGTTTATGGAAATGCCATTTGTGTCCAATACAATATTTTTCAACGTAATCATATTTCAAATGTCAACAATATGTTTCGATTAATTAAGAACCTCTCGCTTGTGGAGAACAAAGGTTGTTTGGATTTTTGCTTGAATAATAAACAAAAAAACGCGGATTCTTTCTTGAACCCCCTGGAACTTTCGTCTGTAACATGTCTAGAATTTCGAGGTTTCTCTGACTAGAGGCTACCAAAAATAAATCAGTGCAAAGCTATAATATTGCATGATTACAAGATAAATACATTAGCATAAAACACTAACATTAATTGGAATTGTGATAAACAGAAGTAGCTAATAGTTATGTCATTTAAAAAAGTTCATTACATTTTGTCATTTACTCTGAAAAAGATACCTAAATATAAATAACCCTTTCTAAACTGAGCTGGTTTATTAAATAAATAAAGTGTTTATACGCTCGTCTTCCAAATGCATAGTAGAAATAATAAAAAGATCAGCTATTACAAATTAAATAGGAGAAATAACGTTTTGCATTACATACAAGTGAATTTGTTATTTACGAAGAGAATAGAGCTGCGACGAAAGACTGTCCTTTCCGAGTAATTAGAATTTTGGCCTAGAGCGTATTGTATATTTTTTTTTTATCTATTGTTTTAAGGTATTTCGGTTGACGAATAAAACATTGTGCGTAAAGTATTGTTGCGGAAAGAGCTTATTGCGAAGACCGCGCGTTGCAGCGTTTCATCGCCACTACATTTGTTAAGGCTTGAAAAGAAGAAGAAAAATAAAAAAAAAAAAAAAAAAAAAAAAAATAAAGCTTCGATACTGCTCATAATATAAGTTTCCTTAGTAGTATCTGGTCTGTATCAATATGTTAAAATTGTCACCTAGTATACCTCAATGTTCTCCCCTTTTCAATATCTCAATTAATATACATATCGTAAAAATCAACATGAAATTAATGCTGGTCCGTATTCGCGACTCACTGTGTATCGGTTCGAGTTTCGGTTTTTTTTTTCCGTTATTTTTATTCAGCAGCGAGTTTTGAATGCGGGCCATAATATTCATGAATCGATTGTAAAATTGTCTATCATTTAATTATTCAATGCTAGTGTGAGTGTGTCTCTCGCTCTCGCTCTTTTTCTCTCTCTCTCTCTCTCTCTCTCTCTCTCTCTCTCTCTCTCTCTCTCTCTCTCTCTCTCTCTCTTACTCTCTGTTTCTCACTCTCACTCTGCGTTTCAATCGCGCGAGATCGAACGTAACAAAACGTTCCCTTTTTGTTTGTTTGTTTGTTTTGTTTACCCATTAATTGTTTTTGTTTAATCTTATCGTATATTACATGTGTCAAGACGAGCAGTACCATTACGTATTTGTACCTCACGATAGGCCTTGCGGTGTAAAACAAATCTTTTCTAATTCACCTGTCGAAGAACTAACGGGAGACTCGGCGCGTTCGTCCTGCTCAGCCAATTGCTCGCTGTAGTAATGAGGTGTGCTGAGGTAATCGATGAGTCGACGTGGAAGCGGCAAAGTTGGGATGAGATCCCTCCGCACCATTTTCAATATGACAAATCTGCACGTGTGCTGCAAGCTCTGTACCTGCTTGAATCTCGACACTGGATGCAAAAGTTGAACTCTCATCGGTCCGAGGACCGGACGCCGATGAAGAAAAAACAGATAACGTCCACTGCGCGAATGCTCGACGGCATTCTCAATGAAATCCACTATTGTGTGTGACTTGAATTTCGTGCAACTTCCAAAACTGAAGTTACCTGCATTTTAAAGAATTTTCCTTAGAATATGAATATATTTTTTCGTGATTTTACTATTATTCAGTCAACAAGAGTAACTCACCCTGATCATGCTCTATCCTCACGTGACGGACGCAACTATTCAGCCTGAATGAAAGCGAAAAAATGTAATGATCGTCACTGCTGTCCCGAACAATGAACGAACCGTCCGGTTCGTTGGATAAAATTTTTTCAGCTGCCTCGCCAGACATCGGACCCCAATACCAGCCGTACTGCCCAACAACAACAGAGTAACAAACAAATTAGCTAATTGATTTTTGCGTGAAAACGAAAGAGCCATATAAACTATGCCATACGAATCGTTTATTTATAATAAATAAATCGTAAATTTATATATATTTTATTAATCGTAAACAACTGGAATTAATGAAACATATGAAACCTTTTGGTTTACCCAAAAAGTAAATATCTGCATTCCATAATGAAATTCCATGAAAAAATAATCAAAATACATTAACCGCCCATTTGGCAACGGTTAACCAAATGTATACCCTTGCTTCGTAGTTCTCTCTACCTCGAATTGACTGTAAATTTAGCTTTTTAGACGCGACTACGAAAACATAGAAAAATGAGATAGAAAAATGAGTTGTTTGTATGGACAAAAATAGGACGATTTTTTAAAAACAACTTTAACGTCTTTAAAATATTTGTTCGATCGTGAAATGAATCGACCAATGAAACATCCGAATACACATTTCTGATAAAAATAAATTATAGAGATTGATGCAGATCGATAGAATTTGAATGGGATTTAATCGTACGTTATCATCTTTATCATTTTGGACTTTGATCAATTTATAAAAATTGAATCGTTTTTATTAGTTTCTTATAGTTTTGGTTTTCTATGGGTTAAATGCGATAGATACGTTATTGGTATGTACGGTGCACCAATGATTTTATAATATTTTATATTAAATTTACGTTTCGTCACTTGTAAATTTTAATCCGTTTGTGGTGTATCTTGTTATATCGTAAAGATATGATTTAACATTAATCGTTCGCAATCAAAGAGGCATAAATAGAGTGATCCTATTATTTTCTATCGTCTCAAAGTTATAGAAAGTATATCAGAATAAATCGTACGCGTTTAGACTGAAAGAATTATCATAATCTACCATAAAGCCCTGATATAAATGAAACAGTTTTTTATCATTTATACAATGATTTCATGGTGATTGACTTGTTTCTCTTCTCATCGTTTCACAGCTATAGGAATTCTATCATGATGAATTCTGAATACGATAAATATTCAAATCCAAAAATTTGTGGATGAAACTTTTTTTTTAAATCTAATATTATTAATATTACTTTTACGATTGTATATTATTATTATTAACTTTAATACAAAAATGATATTATTATTTATAATAATATCATAGTGTATTTATTATGTAAATGATATTATTATGTATAATAATATCATAGTATATGGAAGAAAAATATAAGATAATAGTACTTGGTAAATTCGCGAATCAAAGTCCGTGATCGGAACGATAGAATTTTTTTAAGGTAGCTCTGATTATCACCATTGAAAGGTATTGCATTAACATATTTTTATTTTTTTTTTATATTTGTATATTATCTGGTAATAAATATAGAGTCCCATTGTACCACGTATTTCCTTTTTATACATTTTTTCATTTATTTTCGGTCTCGAATTTCGGACTCACCGCGTGAAGATCATAGTCGTGAACTTGGCAACATCGCATCAGGGGCGCCGGTAATACAATAGTTTGACGTATCCTAACAGACATAACCGGTAAATAATATTTCCGACGTATGTTTTCCAATAATGGAAAGGGGCATAATATTCATGCCACTCACGGCAAACGAAAAGGGAAGTTCGTATCGGCGAGGTTTAAAAAAGCTCAGCAGAATTTGCTAGATGCGATCGCTGGGTGAGAAAAATCGAAAAAGCAGGCGAACGATCCACCGACAAGGACATTGTCATGTGTCTAGTACATACAACAGCAACATTCTTTTATGTCACACTGTGCGTAAAATGCGATTTTGCGCACGCTTCGCGTGCGTTAAACTGCATTTTCTCACATCGTAACATAAAATATCGTTCGACACTCGTGCGAAACACTTTTTCTAACTCGTGTGGTTGCAACCCTCGCCTTCGGCTCGGGTTGCAAACTCGCACTCGCCAGAAAAAGTCTTTTCGCACTTGTATCGAAATATACTATTTCTTTACTCGTGCATGGAAAATCCTCGTTTGCCCACCGTTTACAGACATGCAAAATGGCCAGTTGACACACTAGTGCGCAAATCATTTTGCGTACTGCTTGAAGTTGCAGCTCATTTTGCATGCAGTAAAAGTCGAACAAACTCGGATTTTGCATTGCACTCGTAAAGAAATATACTATTGCCCATCTACCGAATAAACCGGTCACGTGTCTCCTGAGTGCAGTGTTGCCAAGTCGCAGACGTGTCGGTCATGTGGGGGGGCAAGCAGACGATTTATATCATTTTGCTTGCAATAACTCAAGAAATATTTTTGTATCATTCGTTTACCCTATATTTTTCACTGATCATCCGAAAGCCTGCAATCTGTCGAAAAAGATGACCGTTTAATTGTTTATTAAAGTACTATTTCGGTATATGTATTACTTAATAGACATTGTATTCCGTACACCAGTTATGTTAAAAACCGACTTTTTAATTAACTATTTTTCGAATAAACGGCCGTTAACATACTTTTAAACTTTACAGATGCCATAAATAGTTCTTTCGGAACAACATATTAAAAAATCATGCAATTATTTACCAAGTACCTTAGCGCTAGAACTACCTTAAATCGTTTTCCATAATTTATTTTTACCAGAGGTTTTAAGCTTTGAAACGGCTTCGGATTTTTGGTTGTTGATAAAAAACGTGGTTTTTTAGCGTGGAGATTGCTAGGGAGCGGAATATCCGCGAATTTTTCGAGATAATTGAATGTAGAATGAAAAAAACTTACGTCTTTGACTTTTTCAATACTGGCGGCAAAGTCCATACTGGTATCTTCGGCAACCTCGTCGTCCTCACGCGGTGGTGAGGAATGATGCACGGACGTAGGAGAATCGGGTTTGGAAACAATAGCGGCAAGCGCATCCTCTGCCTGTTCGACGCTTATTTGACCGTTGCTTCTCGGCAAAGGTGGTAGAGCTCGTTTGAAGAAAGGCAATTTTTGAACAGTCGACTCAACGTCCGTCGTGGTATTATTGTTATTAGCATGTTGATCGGAGTCTCCCTCGTCCTCTTCAACGATATCACCCTGCACAATGCTGTTTCTCTTCTCCACAAAATGATCCGGCGATCCAAGTCTCTTAAACCTAAATATATTGCACAGCGTTTGCTTAAGATTTAACGAAAAATTTCGCTGACTCTTCTTCATCTTCTCGCGATCGGTGTCGACCTTTTCCTTGTGTCCCTCGTCCTTAACTTTTTTATGCTTCATATTAACGAGAGTATTTTTTTTATGCTTTCTAACATTAGCATTGTTGTTGTTATTGTTAATCAGTCCATTGGTACTCTTGTTGGATATCGGCGTATCCGTCGAAGAGTCCGTGTGCGGATTGCTATATCTATTATTATTATTTACACTAAGACCCTTTGGAATTGCAAGATGTATCGGTGTCTGACTCGTCGGTGGTTTATCGCGCTTTATTTTATTCTCACTCGAGTCGCTCGAGCTTGAATACAAAGTCTCAAGATACTGTCGAACCTCGTGGAGAGTCATGTGTATCGGTTCGCCAATATTGTGAGCGTGACTGTTTGACGTACGAGAAGCATGACGTCCCGAAGTTCCGGGTACGCTGTGACGTTTCCCATTGCCATTTCCGCTCGCGCTTTCGTTGCAGCAAACCTCGGCGAGCAATCTTTGCGACTTAATAACGTGAGTTATCGCTCGGGGTTTGCCGCAATAATGTCGAGCCTGTTGTATGTGAGCCTCGAGCTCGCTCTGCGACGAGGCCGAAACGTTTCTTCGTCTCTTACGATGATGACGATGACGCTTCGGTCGTTGAGGCGTGCGAAGCTCGTGAAGAGGTCGCACGACATCTATCGGCACGGTATAAATATCAGAGTCAAAGGGAACATTGTACATGTCGCTTATCTCGCTGGTTGTGAGCACATCGTGCGACATTGCCGATGTAATGAAGCTACTGTCGTCGGCTTTGTTGCTCAAACCTGAGGTATTAATGCTATTGTGAGAACTCGAGAGACGCGACGATGCTAAAGAGCAACGTGAGTTCGGACGATTGAGCGTGTTGTATGGTGTTATTGTAATAGTGGCAGTGACGCCCTGACGCGATGATGACGATGGAAGAAAATCGGATGCCCAAAAACGCTTTGAATTGTGAAGACTCGCGGTTATCGCTGGCGTTGGATCTGGTATCGGGGCAATTCGTCCCTCTGGCCAAGAAATGCGACAGGAAATCGCCAGTGCTTCCTCGATAATCTGATGTACCAAACTGTCGGCTAATTCCTCTATCCATCGAGGCGCCTTCAACCGCCGTCGTCGTCGCAGTCGCATTCCACCACTGTAACAAAGTATCGGCGGATTCGACGATACTGAGTCGGGCGGTGAAGGACTGTCTTGAAATTCGGGCGGTGGCTTTATCGCCACGTCCACCACTTCAACCTCGAGTTTTCCCTCTAAATCCGTCCATCCTGGACCTTTTTTTAATGTATTGAAATTCTGTCCGCACATACCGTCCGAATAATCGAACGAATCCTGAGACAGTGATTTACTTTCTATATCGCTCTCCTGCATCTGGAATTAAACCAGATACCAATTAATTCCCTCACTCTCCAGTTTACCATTTCCTTTTACCACTAATTTCCTTTTATTTTATGACAATCCTGGCAAGCTCAGTCATTTTAACCGAAAATCACTCGAGTTAACCAAGTTTTTAACCGAGAGAAAAGTTTGTCTCGATTAGCCCGTGTGCCACTAACTTTCACCGACAATTTAACCGTCTTTTAACAACAAACATTGCTGGTGAATTTAATCGACAATTTTCCATTGTGAAAAATTATTGTTGTCACGTTTAGTTTAACGGGTTATTTGCTCTTTTAAATTAACATTCGACAATTTGGTATATATTTTATCACGAACAAAAAACGTAAATTTCTTTTTATTCGTAGGATTCGGACCTGGAACTCTGTGATTGTGTTAGTCTGCACCTTAAAGCTCTCGGTTATTCGCACCTTTGAAAGCATATTTTTCATAGTTTATTTCAAGTATACGAAATGTCTAAGAATGTTATGATATTTTACATTTGTATAATTGTGAGACTCGCTTAAAATACCGGTTAAAAAGTCGGTGACACATCTTGCCAGGGAACCGTCGTAGATCGCCATTATTGACTTTTCTACAACTGAAAAATTCAATAACGATGATCTTTGCCCAAAAGACCGATTTGTACCTCTATAGCGAGATGCGCTCGAACTGAGTCACTCGATATCGAACCCCCCAATCCGCTGCTACCAAATTCACTGAGCGGCCCAGTCGCGCTGAGAGAACACGAAGGCGGAGAGTCCATGATTCTATTTTTCTTCTAACAATGCCCTTTTTAAAAGATCCCAGATGCTTTCCTCACATTCCACATTGTTACCTGTAATCACAAAATGGCAAATATTCTATGTCATTTCAAATGCTTCTCAATAAGAGCAAGAAAATTGTCATCGGTATTTAATCAAAATGGGCAACACCCATCTATTCTTTTAATCATATTTATTAATCCATTTGCTAGACAAACTACGAATTTGGCTAATAGTACAACACATAGTTACTACATCTATGCAGTACTACATTGATACTTTACTGTTTTTATTTTTATTATTACTTTTTTTTTTAACGATTCAGCATTATGATTTAATAATTATTCAGGACACAATATTACGAGTAATGGCTCACCTTTGAATAACAATTATGGTTGATGAATGTCGGTGCGCTATTTGTGATTACTACAATTGCATCATCGTCCATTGCATGGTCCATTACGATTAAAAAAATTGTTTGCAGTCTTTTGGGTATTCCAATCCTGTATCGAGTCTCCTAGAGTGTATACCTGTAATACACAGATTGTAGAAAAAGAAATTGAATGACAACTGAGAGAGGATAGCAAAGTTAAATAATAATAATAATAATAATAATTCAGTAATAATATTTATAAATGACCAATGTTGGTGCGAAGATCAAAAAACAATCTTTGAATTTTTACTCCGATTACTGCAATCCACCGTCGAATCCCCCGAAGTGAATTACAGAAAAATTTGCTATAATATCAATTACGGATGACTAATCTCGGTGTGCTATGCTTGACGTGTACAATTGCATTACTCATTGCTCGGTGTATTATGATTGATTGCAAGATTGCTCGAAGTCTTGTAGGTATCGTAACATACAGAAAAATTGTTGCAAGTAAAAATAAAAAAGGAAGCAAATTATAATGTAATAACATCAGGAAATATCCTGATTCCAATCCTTGATTGGTATTAGAATAATTGTTTGCAGTCCTTTAGGTATCAAGTGTTAAAGTTACTTAGGAATTTGTTAATTTATGTTAATCATGCTCAATATTTGAATTTTTAAAACAACAGAATAGACGGAAGATCATTGTGAGTGGTTATTTTTCTTTCAGAGATGAACAACTTGCTTTTGATTCGTTTAGCTCGAGCGTTTACTCTGTCAAGTATGATTTTATTTATTTGTTTATTTAAACAAAAGACCATCATTGTCACTGTATATTTTTACAGAAGGCAACATACCGTTCTAATAAAAGATTTTTCGTTTGTGATATCTAAAAACTCCAATATCAAGAACCTACATGAAATCTTGGAATATGTACATGTATGTATCTGTATGCTTCAACTAAGAAATAAAAGAAGCATAAAACTACAGAGAAAGGGAAAGTAATATTTGCTGTTATACCGATAGCGAATGAAATATATCAGTGAGCTATTGTTGATTTCTACAATTGCAATAGTCATTACAATTACAAAGATTGTTTGCTGTCCTTAAGTTCCACAATCGTATATGCAGTTACCCAGAGTGTATATCGGTAATATAAAAAAAAAAAATGGCAAAAGGACAAAGAGAGGATAGGAAAGTTATGTTCGACTGTTGTTGGTTGTAATATAATTCAAGAGTTTGCGTATGAAAGACTGCATTCATAGCCTTATCTGCTTTGCGTTATTGGCTCCCACACTGTTTATTATCTAAATGGCTCACAATAATTCGCTTTACCAAGTTTTTATAAAAACAATAATGGATTTAATGAAATATCACAGACGACAAAGACACATTGTAAATGCATTAAAAAATAATAAAAAGAAACACTGGAAATTCGCGAGAAATATGTAACAAGATCTCCGTAAATTGTAGAAGTTTTAGCGATCGTAATGAAAATTGGTAGCGTATGACTGTCCTTATGAATAATTCCAATCAGAAATAAACCAGTTATCGCGAATACGTGTGGGAAACGTCGAGAAAATAACGCGTAGGAAAGCGTGTTGAAAAGGCGAGGTTTTGCAGTACTTTTTTTTTCCTTTTTCTTCGCGTTTTGCCCCTTGGCATTCTAGAACGTTGCTACAATTGATGGTAACGCGTTACAGATAGCTATATTGCAATATCCATGCCTGGCATGCACGCCCATGCGCCTCTCGAGGAAACAATATCGTCGAGCGATATGATAAAAAAAAAAATAGTTACTTCTCGCGAATTGATAGAGCTCGATGCAGCGGAGGAGTGCAATACGCTGCGCGTGTCACTCGCGATTTCTTATCGCCGCCGCGTATTGCGAGAATTTTAAAGATCGCTAAACCCTCGGACTTTCAAGTATTACATCGCGGCGGGTATCGCAGCTCGACATATCAACCCCCGGTACAACGTGATGTTTGCGGCAATGGCAATAGTACTACAAGCCGTGTTTGACGTCTCGTAAGACGACGAACAAGAGAGAGAGAGAGAGAGAGAGAGAGAGAGAGAAAGAGACAGAGGGAGAGAGATAGGAAGATAGGCAGAGAAAGGGATAGATAGAAAGAGAGAGAGAGAGAGAGAGAGAGAGAGAGGGAGGACATATAACGTAGTACGAGTAGTAGTAGTAATAGTAGTAGTAGTAGTAGTAAGTAGATACGTACATTTATGCGAAATAATTTGCAGCCATGCCTCGTACGTAGAATCCTCGTGAATTCGTAGCCAAGTCATCTTGATTATTGAGACATATCGTAGTTAGGTCCGGTCGTAGCACAAATCAATATATTTAAAAGACAACACAAGGGCGACACATTCACCTTTTACTCGTGCACTATGTCGCGTCGATTCCTCTCGTTCCTCGCCCAATGTACACCCATTGACGTGATGATGGTGGTGGTGGTGACGGTGGCGATGGTTCGTGGCCATAGATTACGAGGGTTGCACCCAGACCGAGTGATTAGTCGAAGCAAGTGCAGCAAGAGGTTGCTGCTGCTGGCTACTGCAGACACTACGACAGACGCAGTGCCGTACGACAACCGCCCCGTCAGACAAACGCTGACCAACTAGTTGACGTACCGAATAAGAGAATCCACCTGGTCTATGACTCATCATCGGCGAGACTCGGCTCGATAGATGATTTTCCGGAGCTCACGACATCCAATGATCGAGCTCGTTTTCCGGGTAAAGACTCGGCGCATACGCCGCATTGGGCGCTGCAGTTTTTCATTGTTGTATGCACTTTCTGATAAGCGACACACGCTTTGACACTGAAGCGCATGCGCGGCTATACGCGATTATACGGATTTATATCGCGGTCTTCTTGACTTTACCACATTTTATTATTTTCCCGGATTGAGACTATTTTAAATGTTTTATATGAATTTTTTATACATGTTTCATGGTTTTTTAGAGCGATATATTGTGCACGTGAGGGATTCAAGCTGAATTTTTCGTGTTCGGTCCCCTTCAATAATTTTGAAAATTTTTTATCAAATAGAGTTTTGAGAAAGGAAATGCACATATTTTTTTATTTGGCGCTACGACCAATATTTGCGACACGCGAATTTTTGGAAAAATTTGAATTTTTCGGAATTCATATATTTTTAATCGTCAATATCTTGGAAATTAACAGTCCTGGGGCATTATACACCGATCGGACCACCTTTTACCATGGCCGTCGTCGATATAGTTGATTATTTTTTTAATTATTCACCCTAATGAATGGAGCTTGCTCCATTTTTTTCAAAACTTTCATTGCATATTTCGCACACTTGTGAATTTCTAAAAACTGCTTTAAAAATTGCGTTTAAAAACTTTCGAATGCACGTATCTTCTTGGATATAAGTCGTATCGTAAAAAAACCTACATAAAAATTTTTCATTTTGAAGTATACTTTTATGTTAATTTATTTAAAAAGTTCTTTACCTCCTCCGAAGCATTGATTTTTCATTAATAAACATAAAAATCGATTTTTCAAAAGCGGACATTTTTTTTTTTTTTTTTCGAATAAGTCTCTAAAATACTACCGATGAAGACGAACATTTTAAGCTTTTTCACAACATTAAGACCGGGAGTGGGACAATTTATTTCCGATTTTTTATGAGAGTTTTCATTTTTTATAAATCTTTTAAACTCTCATAAAAATTCGAAAAAAGTATTATTGCACTTCCGGTCTAGGCTTAAAATGTTCGCCTTCATCAGTAGTATTTTAGAGATTTTTTCGAAAAAAATAAAAAATGTCCAAGTTTTTGAAAAATCCATTTTGCTTCCTCATAGAGGAAGCTTTGTTTTCGTGAAAAAATTTTTTTCCGAGATTTTCAGAATGGTCCAAAACGTCGAGAAAAGTGATTTAGAAAAAAATGTCTGTATGTGTGTGTGTGTGTGTGTGTGTGTGTGTGTGTGTATGTGTATGTTACACGGTCAAAAAATGTAAACCTTTATAACTCGGGAACGCCTCGAGATATAGAGCTGAAATTGACACCATAGATAGAGGGGTCAATCCTCATCGTTCATACCAATTTTTGTTAAAATCCCCATAATCGTTAAATTTTTACGCGGTTTTGAATTTTTTTAAAAATGTCTGTTAACGCGATAACTCTTTTAATTTTCGAGATATTAAGCTCAAAATTGCTATGTATGTGAGCTTTCATACACTGGTGATCCTTATTAAATTTGGTTAAGATCGGTTGAAACGTTAAAATTTTATGAGATTTTAATTTTTTTGAATTTTTGAATTTTTTTTCTGCGATGCGAATTTTGATATCAAATATCAAGCTGGGAGTTGTTAAATGAGTACCTAATTCATGATTAACAGAAAAATACGTCAGATATAGCCCAAAAATGTTGAACGATACCATATTTTCATAGCGAAGTTGCACAGTCTATATTGCGAAAAGTAGCGATTTATGTCGTACACTGTTAAAAAAATCTGTATTAAAATTAATACAAAAGTGTTGGAAGTTTTTTTGCAGATACCGTATATGAAATTTTGTATACATGTGTATATGAAAAATCATAACATTTAGAGGAATATTACAATTGAGCGTTATTAAGATTTAATGTCAATATGACGATATGCATAAACGGTGCATTAAATTTCATAAACATGTATGATGAATTTTCATATGAGCGGTATCTGAAAACTCAAGCACATATGTGTTGGAAATTTAAAGTGGACATAAAAACAATTTTAAAAAATAGAAATATTATTCGGAAATTATTTTTTCAAACAAATTATGTCATCAGAAATTGTTGGATATTGGTTTTCGCCACAGAACATTTTTCGCTTACACTGGGGTTTGAACCTACGACCTACCTACCTAAGTACCTAACAACGCACGCACGCTACCAACTATGCTGCTATCAACGACTTAGTAATTTTGGATATCTAAATAGCATAAGAGTTGTATTACTATTATTCTCTCAAGAATACTTATAATTGACATAAGAAAATATTCAATTGATTGCAATCAGAGCGCGAAGTGGGTTGGAAATATTTTCAAATGAACATAATTTTTGGACGAACGGAATCTTTTTCTCACGACGAAGTTCAGGTATCCGGATTTTCGAAAAAATAATATCCACAGACCTGTCAAGTTCTAGCAACAAACATAAATCAAACATAAATTTGCCGCAATAGCGGCGCGAGATGCTCCGGTGTTTAAAAAAATCGATTTTCGAAATCTCGAGTAACTTATCAGAAGTCGATGCTAAGTTACAAGTGTTAGCGATCTAGTGCGGATTTTTTTTTCGTTATTGGAAAATGTGTATTAAATTTCAAATCAGTCACTAAAAATCCAAAAAATTCATGTGGATTTTCATGTACTAATATAGTAATGATTGATTTAGTAACCATGTGTTATAATTTTATATCACCGGATTGGTAAAATCCATACACGCATATTGAATTTACTGTGCCACTATTTTATTTCACGAGGTGTGGAAACGACGTTTGACGCACGCGAACCGTGCGTAAAACCGCGTTCTACGCACTGAGTAAAATAAATAACATTCTATCAGATTTTTAAGGATGTACGATAGGTACAGTCCCGCCAAATGAGAGTTTCAGAGCAAATTTCGAACTCTTCCCAAAGGGATAAAAATCGGAAAAAAATCAAGTATGTAAAAGATGCCGAAAAAATCGATTTTCCATAATAATAATTCCAAAATGTTATTAACAAATTGATAAATAAAAAAATTGTTGAATAAATCACCGGGCAACCGCACGTTTTTTTTTCGAATAATAATGTTTTGTCAATTTTTTCGAAAACATATGAATATTTTCAGAGCTTTTCTTTATTTTAAATATTTTTTTTAGAATCTTGAAAAATGCGCGAAAAATGATCAGCAATCGGTCTTGACGATTCTGAAGTGACATTCACCTGGAATCTGGTAAGTCTTCGTAAAACTTTAAGCGCCCGTATTACTCGAACACTTTTTTAATTTAATGTAAAATTTTTTTAATAACCAATTTACTGTTTATTTTTTGGCAAAAAATTGATTCATTTTTTCAAAAGTGCACAATTTCTACAAAACTTGATTTAAAAAAACCCCTACGTAATTCCATAGCCAATATATAGTATATAGATTATAAAATTTTTTGGTTTTTTGTTCGAGGTCTTGTACTTTACGAGAAAACCGGCCTCCCGTGAAGGTATCTAAAAAAAAAGACGATATTCAACATGGTCTCTGTCGCCGTCATTTTGTATCAAAATAATAATAAAAAAGCTTTTCGTACTTCAATATGTGTTAAATAAACTCACCAAAAAGAAATCCTATTCCTTCTTTCATACTCCCAAAATAAATCGTCGAAGTTAGCTCTTTTTTTCTGCCGCTGGAGTGATGTTACCCCTTTATAAAAAAAAATTTGTGCATGTTGAAAAGAATGAAGCATTTCCGCTAAAATCGACTAAGTATGTAAGAGGAAAAGATATGTGCATAGACGTTTTAAAAAAAATACGATTTTCAAGATGGGCTCTGTCGCCGCCATTTTGTATCAATGTAATACCAAAAAAATTATATTTCGTACTTCAATTATGCGTTAAATAAACCCTCTGAAAACAAATTCTATTCCTTTTTTCATACCCCCAAAATACATCATCAAAATTAGCCCTTATTTTTTGCCGCTTGAGTGGTGTTACCCCTTTACAACAACAACAACAACAACAAAAAACCGGTGCATATTGAAAAGAATGAATGTTTGAGAAAAATTCGCAAGCATTTCCGGTAAAACCGGCCAAGTACGTGGGAGGAAAGGATATGTGCATTTCGTGTACCGAAGGAGAAGAAGAAAGCATATGCTGCCGGCGGGTGATTGAGTATATGTTTGGTTGGCTCCCCCAACCAGAAGCATCGGAGCTCGGGCTTTGAGGGCTTTGAGTAATCTCGGTAGCATTCGCTCCTCAGTGTGGATCCAGAAGCCGCTCAGGCTTCATCCGCCTTCCACGAGTGGTGCATATTCACAAAAAAAAAAAAGAAATAAATTAAAAAAAGAACGTGCTGGCTTCAGCCGATATTTTCTCTCTGCTCTTGTTAAAAAAAACTATCATTTTATAAACGCGATTAGAAAAAAATAATAATTTAAATAAAGCGTTTGAATTAATAGCCGGGTGATGACCGGCTGGAAATTGGTGACCATGCGCTGTTGGGGGCTTTTGGCTTTCCTTGCGGCACTATTTTTCCAAGTTCAAAGTGAAAATCTCACCCCACCGTATTTCAATTTAGCAGAGGGTAAAGAAATTATCGCTTCTGCGACATGCGGAGTAAACAGCACCGGACCCGAATTATACTGTAAATTGGTTGGAGCTAATTCGGACCAGAATGAAGACATTAATCTTATTCAGGGCCAGGTCAGTATCGTTCCTATACACACTGCAAAAAAATATCTACTTGCAATTTAATGTACTTTTTGCTGAGAATTTTTAATGCATAAACTAGTATATTAATTTAATATACAAGTGTAGTGTAAAATTAATGTATGGTACGGCATATTCAATAATTTACTTTAATCTTACAGTAAAAGTACTTGAATTTTAATAATTTGATTTAATTTTACTGGAAAAGCCCATTAATTTTATACTACAATTGTATATTAAATTTCGATTACGAGTTTATGCATAAAAACTTCCAGTGTTTTCTAACAGTGGCTATTAAAAATATTTAAGTTAAAATTATTACACAGTGCAGAGAGCTCTTTTACAGAAACGGGTATAAAAATTTACTACACGTGTATAAAGTAAAATTGATGTATATTTCTACAAAAGTCTCTTTTTAATATATAGGTTAAAATCAATTTTACCACACGTACATTAAATTTTTATTTTCCTATTTTATTTTTATTAAAAAAAAAATTTCCAAATATTTTTACAGCGTACATTTTGCAAAATATAACACCTATTCTCTATTATAAATTTGTTACAAAAGTCGTCTTTTTAATATGAGTTAAATTCCATTTTACCACACGTACATTGAATTTTTATTTTCATTCGTATATTAAATTGAATTTCCTACATGGGTTCAGTAAAAATACAATACATTAAATTGCTATACAGTATATGAATATTCCAAATATTTTTCATAGTGTACATCTTGCAAAACATAAATTATTCTGTATTTATTGCTGCATCTTTTTCGAGCGATAGAATTTTCAGTTTTTTCTTTCGTCTTTACTGTATTATTACGAGAATATTTCTTTAGAGAAATGGTTGGGAATCCCTGCTTCATTGTGCGGGGATATATACCTAGACGAGATTAGAACAATTTTTGCCTGGAGCTTGTCGCTCTTTACTCGCTTGTATTTTCTCCTTCTCAAATATTTTTCGACACTTTTCTCCTTATTGCCCAAGAGATTGTTACTTATTTCTATACAATAATAAGTAATAATAGAACTGCCAAGAGCATTAGCATGGGAACCACTTGCCGGAAGATCAAAGGGTCCTTACTACAGTGACGCCCGACCAAGTTTTATAAAAAGAAAGAGAGGACGACGAGGCGGAGAGAGAAAAAAAAGTTAAACGGGATCGAGGCTTGCTAACCAGTGCAGCGGCGAAGGCTTCCCCGAAAAACCGTCGCCAAAATTTAGAGCTATTTGACAAATCCATGAGAAACACTTTAATATTGGACAGAAGAAAAAAAAAATGCTTTACAAATTGCTGCCTTATTATTTTTCACTTTTTCCAAACACTGTTAAAAAATATTGTAAATTTTCTGTGACAAGTAATATGAAATTTACAAAACTGATGTGTGAAATTAACATTCACGGTAAAATTAACATTAGTAGGGTGAATTTTTGTACGTGAAGATTAAATTTTCAAATATTTTAATGAAAATTACAAAACTTCTGTAGTAATCCAGTTGTTACATGACCAAAATTGTAAAATTTCCATTAAGTTCTTAATATTAGTTAACCGATTTGTGAATTTATATACAGGACTTTTATATCTGTATAAAAATTACAAGTTCATCATCATGGAATTTTTCAAGACATTAATTTTCATGCATTTTCGAAACAAAAATATTGAATGCGGTTAATAAATTTTCAGTCGACCACAACTGTAATTTCATAAATTCAAAAACATTGTTTTCATTGTAGGTAGCTTTTGATTTTATAATAAACAAGTGCACGACATTTACAAACGACATGCAAAAAAAAATGCAGAATGTAAATTCCTAGTATTTTGTAACGGTAAATTTACAAATTTCTCAAAACTTTTCCTGTATTGTTACTTTAAATATCTAATACAGATTGACGAGAAATTTGTGGTGCAAGTGGTGAATTAAAGCTTCCACTCCGGTATTGTAATTTTCTAGTACATTTTTTAAACAGTGCACTGTTAGAAAAGATTGGACGTTTTTATTTATAAACTGGTCATTGAAATTTAATATACAATTGTGCTATAAAATTCATATACTTTTCCAGTAAAATTAAAGTAAATTATTGAATGTGCTGTACCATACATTAATTTTACATTACACTTGTATACTAAATTTAATATACCGGTTTATGCATAAAAACTTCCAGTAAAAGTACACTAAATTTCAAGTAGATTTTTTTTACAGTGTGAAGCTACTTCTATGAGGAAGTATGTTAATCGATTTTTGTTTCTTTGATTGAAGCTTTGTAAAAAGGCGAAAAATAATGAGAAAGCAATTTGCAAATTTCTACTTTGTCGGTTTGTTTATGCTGTAGAACGTCATTTATTAATTTGTTTGGACCACATAGTCTTGTACAAATGGGTTTCGAATCTACAGTCGGGCATTTACAGTTGACTTAAATCTAAAAGATTGATTGCCGTTGTTTTATTTTTAATTACGCTGTTATTATTATTGTGAATAATAATTATGTTGTTTATGCTGTAGACATTTTTGTAAAAATTCCAAGTGTCGTAGAATTTCATCAACCGCTTGACCGATTTTTCTCAAATTTGTACTAAAGCCTTGTGCCATGGTAGTCCATATGTGGACCAAATGAGAACCCGGTATCTCGTAATTTGCACGAACTAGCGCGAGAATGAGATTTTCGAAAAATTCAAAATATCATAAAATTTTTACGGCTCGACAGATCTGCGTCAAATTTGTATTGAAATCTGTTTCGTTGATACTCCATATGTGAACAAAATTTAAGATAAATCTTTTTAAAAAAATGTTCCTGTCGGCATTTTTTATTTTTTATTCACCAAAAACTAAATTTACCGATCCATGGATGAATAAGAATTAACATTTTTACATAAAAAGAAAAAAAAAAATACATGTTAGTACATTGGAAGACTGATTTTTTTTTTCATGTATATTTCTAAAATAATTTATTCGAGGATTCTGTGAGAGACCGCGAAGAAATTCGAGATATCGTTAGAACGGTAGGATAAGCAGTAAGATAAAGATGCTGACCCCTGGATATGACGATAGCGAGGGAGCGTCGCTCGTTTGCTTCTGAAAAAAATGTTTATCAGCCCGGATGTTACAAGAACGTGCCTAAATCGTGTTATTTAAAAGGGCCGAATGACCGCGCGAGAGAAATACTATAGGAAATGGAGATGTCGGCGCGTAGGAGGTCAAAGTACACTTACGAGAGACTTGTGAAATGGTCGCGTATGAGCGCGAAGAGCTGCAACGGTAAAAATATTTTTTTTTCTCTTTTACAGGTTTGCGATTATTGTGATCCTACTAATCCGGAGAAAAATCATCCCCCTGAGCATGCAGTCGATGGCATGGAAACGTGGTGGCAATCGCCACCCCTTTCGAGATCCATGAAATACAACCTGGTTAATTTGACGATCAATCTCGAGCAGGTAATACCCATAATTTTTTCACTAAATAATATTCAAAGGATTTTCCAAACTATACACATTTGGTAAAAATAAATGATAGAAAACGATTTAAAAAGAAATCCTATGTGGGTCATTCCATACCAAGTGGGCCACCCAAATTTAGCATGCTCGTAAAAAGTCTTCATAATTTGTTCAAAAGTTGTTGAGAGTATCATGAAAATACATAAATTATTTCAGAATTTTAGCATCTTTAGTTTGCCAAAAATTTAATGACAATTTTTTTTTATTTAATTTTTTTCAATTCGCTGTATATTCAAAATTGTCGGTCGTACCAAAAATTTGTTCCTGTATAAAGTTTTTGAATGTACTTTTTACCATTTTTTGACGAAATAAATTATATTTTTTTTCGTTGAGACAGACCACTCCGATTTTTTTTTAAAAATAATATAATTGTTTTATTAAATTCAATAATAAAAATACACAATCGTAGGAGTAATATTAATAATATTACATTTTTCATTAAAAAAAAAAGTTTCATCCACAAATCTTTGGATTCAAATATTTATCAGAAACGAGTCAATCAGCATGAAATTATTGTATAAATGATAGAAAGCAGTTTCATTTATATCAGGGTTTTACGATAGATTATGATAATTCTTTCAGTCTAAACACATACGACTTATTCCGATATCCTTTCTGTAAATGTGAGACGATAGAAAATGATAGGATCAACTTTATTGATGCCTCTTTGACTGCGAACGATTAATGTTGAAGCATATATTTACAATGCATAATACAATACACTACAAGCGAATTATAATGTACAAGTGATGAAACGTAAATTCAATATAAAATATTATAAATCGGTTGGTGCACCATACATACCGATAAATGATCTATCGTATTTAACCCATAGAAAACGAATACTATATAGGAAACAACGGTTCAATTTGTATAAATTGATCAAAGTCCGAATACATAGAGATGATAACATGCGATTAAATCTCATACAAATCCTATCGATTTGCATCAGTCTCGATATAATTTATTTTTACCCGGGAGTACCCGTCTTTGTTGAGTTTTCTCAAAGAAATTTTTAGAATTTTTTTAATGAAAATTAATATAAAGTATTGCAAGTTTTTTTTCGGATACGCGTATATTAAATTTAATAAACAAATATTAATTAATATACAAAAAAATTGTTATATAATTAATATACAGTATACTAAACATTTCATAAAAGTTGTGTTTACAATATAATTATTGAAATCTTACAACATATCTGTATATTAAATGACATTTAATATACCGCATCTGGAAAAGAACTTCCAATACATATATTAATTTTCAAAATATTTTTAACAGTGTGGACTAAAAATCTACAGTTATGGCTCAATAGTTGCTTGAACTTCCACGATTTTTCTCAGTGTACATTGAATTTTCATTTTCTTTTGTATATTAAATTGAATTTCTTACACGGGTTTAGTAAAAACACATAATACGGGTTTAGTATATATTACTATGCAGTATATGAATTTTTCAAATATTTTTAACAGCGCAAGTGCGCGCTTCGGATAGGGAGAGCGAAACGGAAGAATTTTTCGAAAAGGGTCTGCGAACACCAGATGTGGCCGACGACGTTAGCTTCGCTTTCGTCGTTTAACACCCGCAGACTCCATGAGACTCCGTCTGTTGGTCTCTCTATTGAAATCCCAAAACACATGTGCAGTGCTTGGTGAGCATATGAAAAGCACACGAAATAGGCCTACCGCCGAGTTTAGGCCTTCCAAGAAAACTTACGAGCACCGAGCTATAGGGTATTCCATTCATGGTATTGAAAAGAAACGCATTCAACGACATGCACTTGAAGCTAAATCTCCCTTCCCATATTTTAATGCCTCGGTACAATGAACGAGAGATACAGAAGCGTTTACTGCTTGTGCTTTTTTCCACGGATCGCTTTATCTACAGTGATAATTTCATTTCCCTTTTGCCCCAGGAAGTCGCCTACCATTCGATATAAACTTCGTGCTCTATATGAATGATAGAAGAGCGATACGCCTACGGATATAGTTGTTTGAATCTCCACTTTTCCAGTACACCACGCGAAGATGAAACTTTTTTTTAGAAAAAAGAAAGAAAATATTTTTTAATCGAAAATTTATTATATATTGCGTTTTCACTGTGGCAATGATAATACCAAAGATAATCGAGAATTTGTGAAAATTGTTGCAATTTTTGCAAGTAAATTATTTTTTCAGTGCGAATATGACTTGATTTTTACGACGACATCGGTAACGTTATCTGGCCCGGAATCGTGCACTTTAATATATGTTTACTGTTAACATGTGTGCGGTGACTTTATTTTTTTATCATACGCAAAAATTCGCAAATAACTTTCGAACTCGCGGTACTTTTTATCTTTTCTCTAACTTTGTTCCAAGTATGTTAATTCTCGATAGAAAGATTAATTTCGCTAACACTCCAGTAAGCACCATGCGAAAAGATCGATTTTCAAACATTCATTATTTATTAAATTTATCGGTAAGAACCATCCAAATTTGCAGAAGTAAAGCTGAATAGTTCAATTACAATCGACCGAAAGTTCATGAACATCAGTTTGATTTGCCTTCCTGACATAACTACCTTAAGTCTAATAAAAATGCATGTGAATGTTTTTTGTTGCTCCATATTTTCAGACACAGTAGTGCAGTTTAAAAAAAAATGTTTTATACAACTTTTTATTCAATTAATAGAATTGCACAAGTTAAAATGTTGCATGTTTTATAAATAATTTGAAAGCCTATAGTAAAGGCAGTTATTCGTAGTCTTCTCCGAATCATTTTGAACTATGGTCCGAGTGATAGAAAGTCGATAGCGGACGCTCGTAGAGATAATTCTCCGACTCGTTTACTTATGCTATACATGTGACGAGAAAATATTATACTCGAATGTATTTATATTTAAGCAACACATTTTCGACACACATATTCGGACTGGGGGTGCTGTCAGTAGCTTGAATGGCCAGAAGCTCGAATGGTAATATGACCCACGGCCATAACGTCGAATGGACATTACCAATTTGCTATTAAAGTAGAAAAAAACCTAATGTCCATTCGGCTAATGTCTATTCGAACTAATGTCCATCCGACCTAATGTCCATTCGACCTTACCTAGCAATCTTGACAACCGTCGTTTCCAGCTGATTCACCGTAAAAACCACCGGGTGGTTTTTTGCAAAAAATAAACCGAAATTCGGTCATAACAACCGCGAAAACCACTGCCCGAACAATGTTTTTCGGTTGTTTTTTCGGTTTTCCATGGTAAATTGAAAAAAGAAAACGACCGCATGAAATTTTTCAGGGCAGTCGTTTTCACGTTTTTTTTTTTTTCGTAAACACCACCCGGTTGTTTTTACGGTAAAACGGTAGTTATTGAGATTGCTAGGGAATGGCCGTGGATGATATTACCGTTCGAGCTTATGGCCATTCGAGCTACTGACAGCGCACCCCACGATAGATCTGGTATCGTTATGTATGGTGCACCAACGGATTTATAATATTTTATATTGAAATTACGTTTCGTCACTTGTACATTTTTATCCGTTTTTGGTGAATCGTGTTATATCGTAAATATATGATTCAACATTAATCGTTCGCAATCAAAGAGGCATCAATAGAGTGATCCTATCATTTTTCATCATCCCACAATTATAGAAAGTATATCGGAATAAATCGTATGCATTTAGGCTGAAAGAATAATTATATTGTGAAATCTTGATATAACTGAAACAGTTTTCTAACATTTATACAATAATTTCATGCTGATTGACTCGTTTCTCTTCTCATCGATTCACAGCTAAGGAAGTCTATCATAATGAATCTTAAGAATATGATAAATATTTGAATCCAAAGATTTGTGAATGAAACTTTTTTTTTAATAAAAAATGCAATGTTATTAATATTACTTCTACGATCGTATATTTTTCCCAGACGGATCCGAAATGACTTCTGCTGAGTCATTTTGAAGTTATTCGCGAGTCACACTGACCTGTCGCGGTCATTTAGGAGTCAAATTTTCGTTATTGCTCAGTCAATTAAATATCACTTAAATATCACAAGGCATAATGTTCATTTTTGTAATGAATTAATGACCAAATTTGAAGTTGTTTTTTGGTAGCTTATGAGTCGTTTTTCGGTTATTCAACTGAGATCGGATCCAGGAATGACTGTTGGTACACCCATTTATAGGGTTAATTTCAAGTCAATTTCCGGTATCATTCGAGTAACTTTACGGTAAACTAACTGAAAAATCACTTAAGAATTACTTGAAAATCACTGGTTGTTGACCCCCCAAAAATCGTTTACAATACAGACACCCCCTTGTACATTTATCGAACAAAATGACTGCATTTATTGGTCATTCGTCGGTGATCTCGAATACTCAAGGGTTATTATTAAATTTAATCCAAAAATGATATTATTTATAATAATATTGGATATGAAAGAAACATATATGATTTCGATCGTAAGTTTCGTAACTTACGAAACTTGGTAAATTCGCGAACCAAAGTATTCGTATTCGGAGCGATAGGACTTTTAAAAATCGTTTTCTATCATTTATTTTTAGAGCTACTTAAAAATTAGTGTTAAGCAGATAATATCTTTGCAAATCTCTAACTAGGAATGATTTCTGGTTTAAAGATAACGTTAATTACTTTCTGCTGTTACTACTGTTATTTAATGCACTAAACTTTGAGAAGGGATCGGAAAAAAGGAGCCATATGCAACACAGGCCTAAATCCTTTTTTTTTCTAAAAATAATAAATATTTTAATTCTTTTTTTTTTTTTTTGTTAATAGGAATTTCATGTGGCATACATCTACATTCGGATGGGAAATTCGCCACGTCCTGGGCTTTGGGCTTTGGAAAAATCGAAAGACTATGGTAAAACATGGTCTCCTTGGCAATATTTCTCCGACTCTGAGAGCGATTGCCTCACGTATTTCGGTGTAGACGCTCACACACCAATCACACGTGATGACAGCGTTATCTGTACCTTGGAATACTCGAAAATTGTGCCCCTCGAGGGTGGCGAAATACCGATATCGATTCTCAACAATCGTCCATCAGCCAAAACATATTTCAATTCCACTGTCTTGCAAGAATGGACAAGAGCGACGAATGTGCGTTTTCGTTTCTTGAGAACGAAAAATCTTTTGGGACACTTGATGTCTGTCGCGAGACAAGATCCAACAGTAACGAGACGTGTACGTATTACGTTAATTATGCTAATCATTTATAGCACAGAATACTGCAATATTTCCAATAGTAGTAATCGTGATTTATTGGCGTAAAATATTAATAATAATTATAAATTTATTATACATAAATATATATAATAATTATAAAATTATTATATAAATAAGTATATAATAATTGGCATAATTATTTTGGTTCGAATATTGCAAATTGTAATTATAATTTCTATTGGTTTACATTATACTTTGCCAATTGGTCATCGACCCCGCGGTCCTTCAGCCTGTTTCCGATATTTAATTACAATTAAAGTATTGTCATTTGCCATCTAGCGGCATTATGCGAAACACCGATGGACGATACAAGTGACGGCGCATCAGCGTTTGGCATAATGCCGCTAAATGGCAAAAGACTAGGACGTTTCTCGCAAGCGATTTGCAGCCAAAGTGTTTATACAACTGCGAAGATGAAGGGAGTGGCACAGAATGGCTTAAAAAAAAAAAAAAAAAAAAAAAAAAAAACTGCGAAGATTTTTAGGATTCGGCTGCACTTGAGGGAGCTATCGTCTGAAGCTGAAGCACCTTGTATTAATTGTTGTATTCCTTTGATGAAAACAGACGATGGCAGTCTGTCTTTCTTCCTCAACTCGGGTTTCGGGTCTCAAAGAATTGATAAAACTAAAACGGCACGTTATGCCTTCACCATGCCGTCACCGTGCAGTCACGTCGTGCGTTCAAAATTTTTCGATATGGCACGCCATGCCGTCACCGTGCAGTCATGCCGTGACGGCATGGTGACGGCATGGCGTGCCATATCGAAAAATTTTGATCTCGCGGCATGACTGCACGCTGTCGGCACGGTGACGGTAAGGTCATGGTGCCGTGATATTCGATCGTACATGACGGCACGGTGATGGCACGGTGCCGGCATGCCCATAAAAAAAGCACGTTTGTCTATCTGGGTACGTTTTTTCGTTTTTCATCGAACAAATCAGTTCGATGGGCGAGCAAATTAATTAATTAGCAACTAACGAATTGGGTTTTACAACTTAGTCGCTTTGAGCGCCATGCTTTAGCCACACGAATTGGTTGGGGCAAACAATTATTTCTCGCCGTGTAAAAGGCATGTAACTGCATCGACTTTTATTGTTTCAAATATAATATCACAATTTTTTCGATAGGCACAATAAAATAGTATTAGAAACGTCCAAACAGAATTTTTTAAGTACATGTGTAAACCTCAGGCGGCTCCCAGTAATAATTATCTCAGCCGTTGGCAGTTTTTCCGAATGTCTAATGTATTCTCATACAGTAGAAACTCAGTAAAAATAAAAAGCTGCCTATATCGGCAGCTAGGTTTACCGCAGTTTTCCTGTGTCGGCGTGCAAATTCGATACAGTAGTGCATTAGGAAGAGTTGCCGCGGACAACACTCTCGGAGGGGGCTCGGGGAATGGAATGGGGAATGAAGGGGGTGGGGATAGTGAAAGCCAATAGGCGTACTTGAGGACTACCCAACAACAACAAAAGTCCATGTATGAAAAATGACGTTAAAAACTAACGTTGGTTAAAATAACGCAATTTTCGGCAAATTGTCGTCCGAAGCGTATCTTCTGGGCACCATTTTTTTTTACCACAAAAGGCAACGTTATAAATCATAAAAGGGTAACAATATTTTTTTCGTTATCTATCGTAGTCTCTTTCATTACACTCCGACATCTTCCGAAAGGCCAATACACATACACTCTGCTCCATCTATAATGCATTTTGTCTCTAACTCAATTGTTGCTTTTCTCTTTCGCGGCTTTTAACGTACCGTAAATGCATTATTTTTTACATGAGCCCTATCAAACTCCTGTCTAACTGCATCCATTCTGAGCTGAAAATAGTTCCATGAAGATCTAATTTAATTTCCCTATTGCAATCTAGCTTCATCGCTCGTGGATATCAAATTACTGTTTTGCCATTGTGATAGAATTAATTATTTTTTCGCTGCTTTTACCTCAAGGTTTTTTAATATATTTTTATATTGCGTATTCTCGAATTACGCCTATTGGCTTTTAATATCCCCAAACCATGGCATGGAAGTTAGCAACGTTGCTGCAACGAACGAAATCGTTGTTGATTTTTCTGCATCTTACAACGATCTCTGTTAGCTGAAATATTTATTGTATGCCTTCTACAATACCAGTGTGGTTACTGAAATCATTTTGTTCGTTTTGGAGCGTTTACGGTTTTGGAGCAATCACGGAGTCTGAAAAATAAATCGTAAGTACGAATCCGGACGAAATTGCGGCCGTCAAAAGTTTTCCGCACCATCAATTAGTGCGAAATAGTTACCGCATCGTCCACGATAATGTAGATGATGGGCAATAAAGGCTCTTCACCTAACGGAGATCCTCCACGGAGACTGAAAAAAATCGAAAGTTGTCCGCACTATCGAGTGGCGCGAAATAATTTGAGTAACTTTCTTGATAATATAGCAGAGACAAAAAAAATATTTTAGCTAACAGAGATCGTCCACAAAGTCAGGAGAAAATCGAAACTGGTGATTAATACAGTTTTTGACCCATGGAAAGATTTCCGCACGATCGATTAGAGTAAAATAATTTCAGTCTCTTCTTTAATGTCGTAGCAAATAGGAAAACCATGTTTGACCTAGGAGAGATCCTTGTAAGATGCAGAAAAAAAATTAACAACGATTTCCTTGCAGCAACGTTGCTAACTTCCATCCCATAATGATTTAATTCTTTTTTTAAGCGCGAGGGAGATTATATTTTAACAATAACTTTAAAGCATAATTCGGTAAGTTAGAAAATCATACAATGAATATCAATTAGCTAACAAATAAGTTTTCAGTTTTATCGTGTTTAATTTTAAACAATATTAAAAATACAATGTATTTTTTTGTTTTTATTTTTTTGTTATTGGTGTGTTCTTCCGTACGCGTTATTCAGGCTTTTACGTTACCCATCTCCTCTTTTTCCCCGTTCCTTTATAGAGACTCCTCTAGAGTGTTGTCCGCACCCACTCAACCTAATGTACTACTACTGTATCGCAATTTGCACGAGGGCCACGAGGGCACAGTGAAACTGCGGAAAACCCGGCCGATACAGGCGGCTGGGCCGAGGTTACATTTCCGAATAGTAAATAGACGAGAGTCTAAAATTCCGAAATTTAATATCTCACCTACATTTTTGACGAAATGTTTTCTAGCGAATTTCATCAATAATGTTGGTGAGACATTAAATTTCGGAATTTTAGACCTTCGTGTTCGTTTACCATTCAGAACTTTAACCCCGCTTCGCATTATTGATGAAATTCGCTAGAAAACTTTTTGTCAAAGATGTAGGTGAGATATTAAAGTTCGGAATTTTAGACCTTCGTGTATTTACCATTTGGAACTTTAATCCGGCCCCGAAAAATTCCAAGTTGCAATATTCCAAAAGCATTATTGATAGATTTAAAAAAATGTTTGATAAAATATTGCCATAATTTAAAGGAAGATTTCTATAATATTTTCCAAATACTTTGGTATTATGTGTGATTTATGACTCTAGGATGCTGATTCGGTTTTTAACGGACAGTCGCACGATAGTACAAAGTTTAACGAATACCCCGTCGAAATCCGTAATGAATGATCCCGCAGTGATGGCCCATTTACCAACAGTTATCGCTGAATGAACCGCGAGTTTATCGGTCCCGAGTGCTCACAAGAAAGCGATGAACCCTAAGACCTTTTCTCGAAGACCACTTGTGCTTTCACAAGAGTCTAATAAGCTTCGGGTAAAATTATAGTAGTTGGACTTATCAATGGCTTCGTTTTATACGTAATTTGTATGTTATCAGCACCAAGTTGTCGAAAAAATAGTGCTTCCTCAATATATTATCTCGCAGTTCTGAAAATTGTATAAAACTTCCGAAAAAGAGCAATTAAAAATATAAAGGCTCTGTGATAAATGTTGGCCAATAAATTGTCAATATATCGAATAATTGAATTTCGCGGTAATTGATAAAACAGACGTTCGAATTTTATTTAACGAATTTATTTCGATTTATGAATTTGTATAAATTATAATAATTATAAATTTATTTCGAAGCGTTATTTTACAACATTTTCTTTTCACCGGCGAATCTATGCGTAGTTGTTTTAGAGAAATGGCATAATTAAATTAGTTTTTACTCAGAGAATTACAGCATGACAAAAATACAAAATAACTTTATGAACATTTTACTAGATCGAACGGCCGATTATGATTTAGTCGACACTGATTGTGAGACAAATCGTCGAGGGGCCATTCACTTCACATTTAGATGCACCCAAAATTTCAATGACAAAACTTCGTGATTTGACAAAATTAATATATTTTCGGGTAATTTCACAAGATCTTATTTTTTTCGAATTTTGATTTCATACCAGTGGAAATCAGTAAGAAATCGCTTCCATTTTCGGAAAACTCAATAGAAAATGACTATTGCAGAGTACTCAATATGGCGTCTTAAAACAAAAAAAAACACTTGTAGCTTATAAACGGCTTTTCATTTTCTTAAAGTTAACATCATTTATAGCTAAACCTTTTGTCGTTATGTCCAGATGACCGCTCTTTGTGGGCTTCATCGTTCAACTGAATTATCATCAACCACTACTCTATACTGGGTATTGGTTAAAAACTGGAATTTATTTAATTTCGTGAATTTATATGATTTCAATATAATTTCGATTTCGCGAATTCATATGATTGTAATGTGATTCCAATTTCGTGCATTCATACGATTTCAATGTGATTTCGAGGAAAAACTAAATCAATGATTTCCGATCGGCGATTTCTTACGATTTGGTTCTTGATTTCATACGAGGTGCTTCGGTGATTTCCCCAGTGAATGGCCCCTCGCAAATCGTAGCAAGTCTGGTATCTATTAGTGGACAACTATTGAATTGTTAATATAAATAAACGAGTTGTGATTTTGTAGAGTTGTTTAAAATTTAATACCCAAGTACAATGCAAAATTAAAGTCCTTTTACATTAAAAACATAATTTCGTTTGTAGACTCTGTAAAGAATTTGAAATACAAGTTTTACGTATCTTTCGATAATAAATTATTATAACTGGCATATTTCTCAATATTTATGTACAGTTAAGTAGGTCGTTTATATTATAAGAAAGTATAATAGTGGAATATTGCGTAAGAATGATGAATTAAATAATACTCTTCCATATTAGGAGATTTAAAAAACATTAATGTTTTACAGGGATTGTAATTGTAGCGAGAATTACAAACGAAACGTGTAAAAAATTAGTGTAACAAATTCTGTACTGTATAGGAGGATTAGTGACATCTATGACTTGTTTCTCGCATATTAAAAACGTAGGGAAATTGTGGAGATAATTTCGGAGAACGAAAAATAAACAGACACCAAAATAAAGAATCTCAATTCGGGCAAATGAATATTGGGTTACATTCGAGATATACATTTTTTCTCTGATTCATATAGTTTTACGCGAGGCGGAGCAAAGAGTATATTCGATGTTTTGTTTACAGTACTTTTATTCGATAAAAGATATCAGTATCGGTGGTCGGTGTATGTGCAATGGCCACGCGGACACTTGCGACATTCAGGATCCCTCGCAGCCCAAAAAACTCGTTTGCCGATGTCAACATAACACCCACGGACCGCAGTGTGCTTCCTGCCTTCCAGGATTCCAGCAGAAGAAGTGGCAACAGTCCACGACCTCCAAGAAATTTACTTGCGAACGTGAGTAGTCCACTTCTTTTTGCTTCCTCATAGCGGAAGCTTCGTTTTCGTGCCAATTCTTTTCTCCGTCTCTTTTGCCATCACTAAAAATTCAAACTTACCTATCTCAACAACTGCTTTAACAATCGGGCTGAAATTTAGCGAACATATAAAGCAATTCGACGTCTTTGTTTGTGGTAATGTTCAAAAAAATTCTGAAATATCTTCAAATTTTATTTGACTTTGCAATTTTCGCAAAATATCTGTACGCTCTCCAGCATCCGCAAATTTTTAGCTATTGAACTAAATAATTTTTTATGGATAAAACTATGTTAAAGGAGGATCGATATTGAATTTGGAATGAATCTGTAAAAAAGTTCAGTTTTTATGGGATATTAAATTTTTCAATAAAAAATATTCATTTTCCTCGAACTCATGTCGAATCTCACAAAATCAACTTAAATTTTCTGCGGACGAAAAATAACATTCAGCGCTGCTACCTACCAAATTTGGTCATGATTGGTAAGGCGGTTTCTATTTTACGTGATTTTTCATTTTTTAAGAACTACACAGGCTCCAAAAAGAGTTGCAAAGTAGAAATTTGCACATTATTTCCTTATTCATTTTCATTTTTTTACAAAACTTCCTCTATGAGGAGGCCAAAATTAATAAATAGGCTAAATCATAAAGGTGGCTTTGTGAAAAATGATTACAATTAATGAGGAAGCAATGTGCAAAGTTTTACTTTGCAACTTTTCTTCTGTTACGGAACCAATCGTCATAATGCGAATGATGAATTTAATTTCTCAATCTTCCGTTCGTTTCAGCCTGCAATTGCTTCGGACACTCGAACGAGTGCGTTTACGATCCCAAAGTCGATGAAAACCATCTGTCACTGGATATTCACGGAAATTACGAGGGAGGCGGTATTTGCCTGAATTGTAGCCACAATACGGAGGGCAATAATTGTAATCGTTGCAAGTCCAAATTCTTCAGACCCAGGGACAAGCCTCTTAACGCTACTGACGTTTGTCAACGTAAGTATTCAATTCTGATGGCATTTCAGCATTTCATAAAATCCATTTTTCTTTTGTTAATCAAAGGTAAAAAACAATAACAATAGTAGTAATAATAATTGTGCGCTAATTTAGACGCCATTATTTGGAAAATAAATGATTTTTTTTTTCATAATTTCCATTTGATATTGTTTTGATAAAAATGCAGATCTTGAAATTTTTTTTTTTCGAAAAATTATTAAAGGGTTATACACTTCCGGTACACCTACTTTTGATGTTTTTTTGTGGGTAAATAATAAACGACATGGAAAATTCGTTTAAAGTACTTTATTATACAATTATTGAACGGACTGTTTTCTCGCATCCACCCTAGAACAAAAAACAAAAGTTTTCCTGAAATTACATATTGGTAGGCGTGCTAGTACGTAGGTATTTTTCTAAATCAATTTTTTAAAAAAATGGTGAACCTTTGAAAAAGAAGTTTCGATTTTGAAAAGAAAATTGGCAGTAAATTGTTTACAAAAAAAAAACAAAAGTTTACGTCGAATAAAAATACCGCTACGTACTACCATCGAGAATGTTATTGCGAAGGTACAGTCAAAATTAGTTTAGGCTAGTTTGAAAAAAGTGGTTTCGAGAAAAACGCGTTTAAAGTTTTACATGGAGAGAAATGGAGATCGAGAATATAGCTGCGAGTCTCAGAAAATATATAGTTAGGAGGTAACACAAGGGCTTTATGATAATAGCCCGTATAATATTTCACGGGTTACGATACGTATCGTAACCGGAACGATTACCATAAATATTTGAAATTTTCCTGCGTGTATGAAAACAATGACGATAAACCCGGCTACTACAATTATAGGATGAAAAGAAAAGAAACTCTCGTAGCTGTTAGCAGACTCTTCTCTTCGTGTACGAGCACTTACCAGATTCGGTGAATGTCACATGAAATTTACATTTTTTGCACACAACAGCTTGCGATATAGCGGAGAACGCTGCTAAAAAGTTCAACATTCGGTAACAAAAGCCTTCTTCTACTTCAAAGTCGTCAGGATCGATTGCTGATAATTTTCTAGTCGATGTGCCAATCTTCTCGACGATCTTGGCTTCTCCATTTCGTAACAACTCAACGGACGCCGCCGCTCGATAATTAAAATTTTTTTAAAAATATTCACTATAGCACCAACTGCATATTGTTTTATGTGATTCCAATATATTGTTTAAGCGGAAAAAAAAACCGATTTTTCCAAAATCATAGAGTGGTGTTACCCCTTAATATCGAACAAGGCAAAGATCATTAATAAAATTATACGAATGTCCACAGCGTGCAACTGCGAGCACTTCTACTCGACCGGAAACTGTGCCGATTCAACGGGCAAATGCGAGTGCCGTCCTGAATTTACAGCCCCAAATTGCGACACCTGTAACTACGGCTTCTTCGGTTATCCAAAATGTAGGCCTTGCGAGTGCAGCCTAAAGGGAACCGAAGGTTATCACTGCGAAGCCACAGACGGTCATTGTCCATGCAAAGAAAACTACGCCGGTCACTATTGTGATCTCTGCGCCGAAGGTTACTACAATTATCCAGAATGTCTTCCCTGTGGCTGCAACGCAATAGGTGCGCTCAATAACGTATGCGACGTTGTAAGTGGACAGTGCACGTGTCAAAATAACTTTGGCGGAAGAACCTGCGACATATGCGAACACGGCTACTACAATTATCCAACTTGCACTTATTGCGAGTGTGACGCACGTGGCACGGAAGAAAGCGTCTGTGACAAAGACAACGGAAGATGTTTGTGCAAAGAGGGGTATGGCGGTGAACGTTGCGATCAGTGCATCAGCGGTTATTATGGTTATCCCAACTGCAGACCCTGTAACTGCAGCACAATTGGTTCTTCATCCGAAAGCTGCGATGCAACGGGAAAATGTTCGTGTCTCGACAATTTCGCCGGACGAACCTGCGATCAATGCAGCCCAGGTTATTACAAATATCCCGAGTGCATAGCCTGTAATTGCGACAGTCACGGATCAATAGGAGTTTCATGCGACAGTGAGGGCAACTGTCAATGTCAAGAAAACTTTGATGGTCTTCGTTGCGCCGTTTGCAAAGAGGGTTTTTATAATTTTCCACGTTGCGAGGGTTGCAACTGTGATCCCGCTGGTGTTGTCAAGTCCTTTACCGGTTGTGGCTCACTTCCCGCTGGTGAGCTTTGCCAATGCAAGGACAGAGTCCAAGGAAGAATTTGCAATCGGTGCAAACCGCTGTATTGGAACTTATTGCCATCGAATCCCGAGGGTTGCGAGGAATGTCATTGCAATATTCCCGGCGTGATCGGTAGCATCGGAGAGTGCGATCCTAAAAACGGACAATGTATCTGCAAACCCGGTGTAAGTGGACGCTCGTGCGCTCGATGCGTCGATGGCACTTACAACCTTCGAGAGTCCAATCTTTTTGGATGTGAGGATTGTGGATGTGATATCGGTGGATCCATAAGCAACATCTGCGACAAGGAAACTGGACAATGTTCTTGTCAACCAAGAGTCACCGGACTCACCTGTAACGAACCACTCAAGGCTCATTATTTCCCGACACTTCATCAATTCCAATATGAAGTCGAGGACGGAAGAACACCCGCTGGAACTCCGGTTCGTTATGGCTACGAGGAGAAACACTTCCCCGGCTACAGCTGGAAAGGTTACGCCGTATTTGGATTTCTTCAGGACGAAATTATTCAGCGCGTTGATATTCATCAGCCGTCGGTCTATCGCATGGTTCTCCGATTTGTCAATCTCAATAGCGAACCTGTTATCGGTAAGATCGTCATATCGCCGGACAATCCATCGGAACTGGAGCAGGAATTTAAGGTTCTATTCAAACCCAGTGAGGAACCGACTTTCGTCACCGTTGCCGGTTCTCACGGAAATTTACCCTCGCCGTTTGTCATGAATCCTGGATATTGGGCAATCAGCATAAAGACAGAGAAGAGTCTCTTCCTCGACTATTTCGTTCTGCTTCCCTCCGAGTATTACGAGGCTACTCTACTCACTCAAGACGTCAATGTTCCTTGCGAAATCGGCTATAAGGGACTTTGCAGGCACTACGGTTATCCGAATCTCGAACGTTTCGATTCTGTTCGCGGTGCTGGTGGTTTTGTTGATGACAATGGCGTTAGAATTCCACTCGTCGAATACTTTACCGATCGTGCTGTACTCGCCGAAGTCGGACAAGATGAGATTCCGCTCATCAATAACGAACAGCCGGAGATCCACTTCGAATTTAGAATCGCTAAGCCCGGCCCTCACGTTCTGATTGTCACATACGTCACTTCAAAGGACGAGGATACCTCATCGACTTTGTTGATCGAAGTCAATGGCGTTGGTAAGGGCAAAGCGACGCTCTATCCTTGCAAATATACCAGTGTATGCAGACAAGTTGTTACCGATAGATACGGAAAAATCGCTGTACTGAATTTCCCATCCAATTACATGGGTCTCGTGCTCACTGGTGAGCCCAATTCAAACGTCGCTATAGATTCCGTAGTGGCGATTCCCTACGATAACTGGTCTCTTGATTATATCGAGCCCAAATCGGTTTGCGTGCGAAAGGATGGAAAATGCGTTCAAGGAATGTTCCCCGGAGCGGCCGATGCTAAAAAAGTCGAATTCGAGACCGATAATCAAGTTCTAGAAGTCGGTAGCCGACCCGCAGGAATTTATGACAACACCACAAAGCTCATTCACTTGAACAACGATGACGCGATGATTGACGTAAAGACCAAAGTGCCACAGCCTGGCCAATACATATTTATCGTTCAGTACTATCAGCCTGATCATCCGGGTTTTGAGATGGAGGTTTTGGTCCAGAACGGCAAGTTCTACGAGGCACTATTGCCGATTGATCATTGTCCGAGCAATAGCGGCTGTCGAAGCATTGTCAAACAAGCGGATGGAAGTGATCGCTTCCAACTAATTGAAAATGTCGTGCTGAGCTTCAAGACCGGAAGCGGAACGGGAATCTGGCTCGACTACATTCTCATTATTCCAGCTGAGCAATACAACGAAAAGTTCCTCAAGAAGATTCAATTCGATCAGACCAAAGAATTCATAAAACGATGCGGTACGAATAATTTCCATTCTAACGTAACCGATAAGGGTTTCTGCAAGGATTCGGTATTTTCTTTGACGACAAACTACAACAATGGAGCTCTACCCTGTCACTGCGTTCTCACGGGAACAACGAGCTTTGAGTGTGAGAAATTTGGTGGTCAATGTCCATGCAAGGAAAACATCATTGGCCGTCGGTGCGAAAGTTGTAGAACTGGATTTTATGGATATCCGAATTGCAAACCCTGCAATTGTCCGAGAACCGCGCTCTGCGAGCCTGAAACCGGCGCTTGCATTTGTCCCTCGCGGGTTATGGGAGAACAATGCGACCAATGTGAACCTGGGACCTACGGATTTCATCCTATAATCGGTTGCGAGGAGTGCGATTGCTCACCGATCGGAGTCCTCAATGGAAATTTACAGTGCGACCTTTTAAACGGTTCTTGCAAGTGCAAGCAAAATGTCGTTGGCCGCAAGTGCGACAAATGCCTCGCCGGTTATTCACAATTTCCTTATTGCGAGAGATGCGACTGCGACGTTCGTGGAACTACGGAGGAAATTTGTAACCAACATACGGCCGAGTGTTATTGCAAAGCCAATGTCCAGGGTTCGGCTTGCGATGTCTGCAAGGATGGCACGTTCAATATTCAAGCGGACAATGAAGAGGGCTGCAGTAAGTGTTTCTGTTTCGGTAAGACTACACGTTGCGCTTCTGCAAGTCTTTATCGAACGCACACGATCAATATGATCGATTGGGACGTTGTTCTCGTCGATGAAAAATCTGCCGGCAATGTTACCGTTCTTTCAACGATACCCCGTGAAATAAACGACACGAGCATTCTCGTTGATCTCAGCGACAGTACGACAGACACAAAATTAATTTATCTCTCCGCGCCCGCGAATTATCTTGGAAAGAAATTGACTTCGTACGGTGGTACGCTAAATTATACGATTCATTATACCACTGGACTATTTGGAAATGCTATGCACGGACCTGACGTTATTCTTCATGGTGCTGGTAGCTTTTTGTTGTATTACTGCGACGAACAACCTCCGTCTTATACCAATTTCGAAGCATCTCTTAAACTTATCGAGAGCAATCTGTTGACACCGACGAATCTCCTTGTTACCCGAGAACAATTGCTCACGGTTCTCGAAGACCTTCAGGGGATTTACATAAGAGCTACGTACTTTAGTGGCAGTCTCGAAGCTACTCTTTCGGATGTTACTATGGATGAAGCAACGGAAAATTATTCGCACAATAGTGTGCTTGCTAGCAGCGTCGAACAATGCCAGTGCCCGCCGAATTATCAGGGATTGTCCTGCGAGGAATGCGCACCAGGATATTACAGAGTAGAGTCTGGACCTTCTGGAGGATACTGCGTCAAATGTCAGTGTAATCAACACGCCGAGACATGCGACGTCAACACTGGAGTTTGCCACGTAAGTATTACTCTCTTCTCTTTGGTAATTATTATTTTTTCCACAGCAATATTTAATACTGGAAATGGTATTATGACTTGGTAAATAATCTTTCAAAAGTCTTCCTAGCAAAGATTTTTCTTTAAGAAATATACATTTTTTGTTTATCGTTAAGTGTTCAACGAGGATGCTACCTTCCTAATCAAAAACTTCGATTATCTCGAGAAAAAAAAAAAAAAAAAAAAAAACTAAAAAAAATCTTGAAAACAAAGCTTTTTCTATGAGAAAGCAAAAATCGATTTTATTTAAAGTTGATTGTGATTAAGTTTTCCAGTAGAAATGGTGACTGTTTAAACAACACGGCTTTATGATGGCAAAAATGAAGCAAAGATGACAAAACATTTTCTGCCATGTTGATCATGGTCGGGAAATGACGGTAGAAATGACGAAGCTTTTTTTCTGGTTCAGCTTGCGTGATTTTTCTCAACAACTTTGACAATAATCATTCCACGAATAAAATGACAACCCGCAAGCTCCTTGGGTCATCATTTTGCTGCCGTTTTTACATAATCTTTTAAGATGATGCAAATACTCTAAATTAAACTCCGCTATAACAATAGTGGAATTTAATTTAGAGTATGTGTTATTGTTGTGTTACGTGGAAGACAAAAAAGACATTCAGGAAAATCATTTATAAAATATTTACTTCCAAATTTCCCAGCAACCTCGAATATTTTAATCATTTTTTATATCTATTCTTCCTTATTTAGAAAAAGTGAATCCCTTGATAAAGATAATGCTGCTGGAGGGAATGGGGAAAGATAATAAAAAGTTTTTTTATTTTATTGCAGGATTGCCAGGATGGTACAACTGGCGATCACTGCGAATTCTGCGAGGTCGGATATTACGGAAATGCGACAACTGGAACCCCCGGCGACTGTCTGATATGCGCCTGCCCAATGCCAGTGCCTTCAAACAACTTCGCAACCGGTTGCGAGGTCGATGCGATCGGCGAAAAAATAAGTTGCGACTGTATTCCCGGATATTACGGTGCGCGTTGCCAATCCTGCGCCGCAGGTTTCTACGGTACACCGGATTCCGAAGGAGGCTTCTGTCAGCCTTGCGACTGTTCCGGAAACATAGACACCAACGAGATCGACTCCTGCGATTCCATAACCGGCGAATGCCGTCATTGTCTCAACAATACATATGGCGAAGCCTGCAATATTTGCGCTCCCGGCTTTTTCGGCGACGCTGTCGAACGCAAAGACTGTCAGAGTTGTTTCTGCGACTCTTGCGGTATGGATAAATGCGACAGTTACAACGGCGTATGCCAATGTAAGAAAAACGTCGTGGGGGAAAAATGCGACCGATGCGAAGTGAATCACTATGGTTTTGATAAGTGCAAAGGTTGCGAGGCTTGCGATTGCGGACGTGCGGCGGAAAGTTCTCAATGCGATGACACATCGGGCCAATGTAGATGCAAACCCGGCGTTACAGGACGTAGATGCGATCGTTGCATCGCTGGATTCTGGAACTATGGTCCGGAAGGTTGTATATCGTGCGGATGCAATACTGGCTACTCGATCGGCGCTTCGTGCAACGCAACAACCGGCCAATGCTCTTGTTTGCCCGGCGTAATCGGCGAAAAATGCGACCACTGTCCATATCGGTACGTTCTGAAGGAAGGCGACGGATGTTACGAGTGCGACTCTTGCGTTCACGATCTTCTCGACGTCACCGACGAGCTCGCCAATCTTCTCACACCGATATCCCAGGAATTCACCACCGTTGCCGAAAGTTACTTCACAAATCAGCGTCTCAAATTCATCAATGACACTGTGAACAAATTGTATCCTGAAGTTCGTCTTCTTGATCCCACTCGCATTGATTTTCTACCGTTGCAACAGAAAATTAAAGCCCTGGGCGACGAGATATTGGCGCAAAAGCGAAAAGTCGATTACATCGCTGAAGATAGTGAAACGTGGAAGAACGGAGCGGAAAGCACTCTCGAGGATATGCACGACTTGGAGAACGAAGTTGTGAGGGAAATAGATCTAGTTAATTCGATTATCGCTGAAGTGCGCTCGTTGGCATTCAGTATCGAAAGCGGCACGGGTTCAAAGGTCGATAGTGCCCTCAAAGAGGCCGAAATTATACTCAAGCAGATCCAGGACGTGACTTTTACTAAATTCCGCGACGCTGCGTCCGATCAATTGGGACAGGCGAACATAATATTCTCGGAAATGATGGAGTACAACGTTCCAGTCGGTAATCTCGAGTCATCCGCAGGATTACTCGGCGAGAAGGTACGAAATTTCAGTATGAAAGTCGACGATCTTTTCCTGATGGCCGACAAAGCCGGGGAGCTTGCGAAAATCGTCGAAGGTTTGATCAGCGAAAACAGTAGAGCCATGGAAATCAGTAATTTCGATGTTGTGAAAAATTCGACCGGCGAGGCACGCGATGACCTTGCCGCAGGCAAAGATCTTAACATTAAAGCGAACGCTTATCTCGAAGAGGCAGCGGTGAAAATTGATCAATTGCGACACAACGAATTGGACACTGCGGCTCAAAGATTACGCGATACCATCGATCGAAATGATCAAGCGTTGCTGGACATTGAAAATACCGCGGAGACAGCTCAAACGCATGCGGAAGCTCTTTATCAGCAGTCCCTTGAGCTTGACAACGTTCTTACGGATACCAGAAATACCAGTGCCGTTAGAGCGGTTTCCGCTTATCGGACGTCGACGAAACGATTCGGGCAGCACGACAAGACGCTCTGGAGGCTTTGCAGGCTGCGAATAACGCTACAACGATGTCTCGAGGTATTGGACAGAAAACGAGAAACGCTCGTGACACTTCGAGCGAATTGCTTGCGGCCGCGAGAGATGCGCGTGCCGAAACGGAAGGAAGATTAAAGACTGATCTCAACCGAGCCGAGAAAGACGTCAATGACATCGATATGCGGAACAAAAAGAGCGAGGAGTCTCTAGAGTATATCGATCGCATACTGAAAAATCTTCAAGCCCCTGGATCGGCACTGATAAACGAGACGACGAAGGAAGCTCAGAAAATTGATCAGTTAGTGAAGGAAGCGCTTCGAAATATGGATGGAAACGTCGACAGGATACCGGAAGATCTTAAAGAAGCAAAGCAACTCTCAAAGGACACGACCGATTCCATTAGAGACATTTCCAAGCGAACAAACAACTCGATTCCGTGGTAAAAGTCGTGCCGAATATAACACAACTGTTGGATCATTTGAGCGAGACGCAAAGTGCCATCGACTCTACGAGGAACGATTTGCTGACGAAAATCGAGAATTTAAAGAACAAAGTCGCGAATGCTCGGGAAATGGCTGATAAATTCCAGACAGGATTGACTTTCTATAGAAACACGACATTGGAGCTTAAAAATCCGGAGAATCTGCCGCTTCTTGCTACGTCGACGAAAGTATCGGTCTATTTGCGAACTAAGAAGACCAACGGATTTGTACTTTATCTCGGTAACGAAAATACCAATCTTCAACGAGGCAAAACGCACGACTTCATGGCGCTTATGATAGAGAGCGGATATCCGGTGCTGATTATTGATCTCGGCTCAGGACCGGAAAAAGTCATAAGCAAACACTTTGTTTCGGACGGCGTTTGGCGTCAGATAATAGTCGATCGAACCGGCAAAAACGTAAAACTCATTGTAAGAGAAGAAATAGCCGACAGCAAGGAAAAAGAATTCGTAACGGAACACGCATTGCCAGGAACTTATGCGATTTTCAATCTGGATAAGGATCAATCCAAGTTATTCGTCGGTGGATATCCTTCGTCTTTCCAGATCCAAGACGCAGTGACTTCCTCGTCGTTCGAGGGTGAAATGGAAGATCTTGTTGTGGGCGATCGACCAGTTTCCTTCTGGAATTTCCTTCATGGTGAAAATAATCTTCGAGGCGCAATTGAACGCGACAGACTCGTTGATTTTGCGACGACGACTGGCTATCGCTTCGATAGAAACGGTTACGTTGCGATGAGCACGAAAACCGCCAATATACAGTGGGTAACGGACAAATTTTGGATAACCCTGAAATTCAAGACATTCGCCGAGGACGGTCTTATTTATTTAACCGGCAAGGGATCGCAATTCATGTCACTGGAAATGCAAGGTGGTCGAGTGCTGTTCAGATTTAATTTGGGATACGGTGAGGCTGTTATTAAATCTAACGATAAATCGAACGACGGAAATTGGCATACATTGGAGGCGAGAAGACTGGACAACATTGGAGTATTGACGATCGACGACGCAAAATCCGGAGGAGGACCTGGAAAAGTCGTTGCTAAAGCGGAAGCACCAGGGAAAAACGCAGCCTTTAGAGCTACCGATCTCTTTTATATTGGCGGCTATCCTCTCAACGACGAAAACTTGAAAACCGTCACGAAAATTGGCTTCGATGGTTGTATCGATAAAGTCGTTATTCTTGGAACTACGACAGACATGAGTAAAAACATGCGTGCCATAGGTGCAACACCAGGATGTCCTGTGAGATTCGCCAGTCTTGTTTCCTTCGAAGAGAACACACCGGGCTACGTCAGATGGACAAACGTAACCGCCGACAAAATACTGCAGATTAATCTCAAATTTAGAACACAAGCGACAAACGGTTTGATATTCTACGCTACAAATCCTGATCAGACTGTCAATAGCCTCTTGTCACTCGTAGGTGGTCGTCTTGTCTTTAAGAGTCAGGGCGAAGAATTGACCACGAGTTCAGCTGGTATTAAATTCAACGACAACGAGTGGCACGTTGTAACGGCTACGCACAACGAGCAGGCTCTCAGACTTGATATTGATGACACGGAAAATTATGTTTCCGAATTTTCCCCACCTGTGCTCAACATAGACGCTGGTAATTTGTACATAGGAGGAATTCCAAACGCTTTTGGCGCTGATCAAGGAGATTCCAAAGCCGCAATGCAGCCTTTTGTTGGATGCATAGGTGACACGACTCTCAATGGAGGTATCATTAATTTTGCTAGTACAAAGGAACGTCCGAATGCTTTCCTAGGAAAATGTACGGGAGGCGATCAATCACCTCTACCGCCGCATGTCGAACCTGAACCTGGAAACTGGCCTCCACCGTACATTACCGAGGAATATGATACCACGACTTTGGCTCCGTTGCAGCCCAAATTCGTCGACACCGACGACGATGGTGAAGGTAATACCATAGAAGGGGAAATACCATTAGAAGGAAGGCCCAAAGTTCCACATATTACTCAACCTCCGAGGACAACCGAAGAACCCACTGAAGAACCTCCGACCGAACGTCCTACACCTCCGATAACGGTGGATCAATGTGCATTGCCTTATTATCCAGCAGCCGATCCTGATACCGAAAACGCATGGAGATTGGGAACCGTTAGAAACAGCCGTTTGGAGTACAGATCATTGCGAGGACGTTACAAGGATGACTATGATTTCCAGATTGATATTAAAACGCTGGCCGACGAGGGAATTGTTTTCTACGCCTCAAATATGCACAAACAGGAACTTATCGCCGTTTATGTTCAAGATGGAAAGGTAAACTACAAATTTGATTGCGGTAGTGGACCTGCGGTAATAACAAGCTTGTCGAATATCAATGACAATCAATGGCACACTATTGTCTTCAAGAGACAAGGAAACTATGGTGAATTGATCGTTGGTGATGAACCATCGGTCTCGGGCTATTCATTGGGACACACCAAGACGATCAATGTTAATCCGCCTTTCCTCGTTGGTGGAGTTTGGCCCGAGATGTCTGAACCTGTATTCCAAAATATTGGAATGAACAAATCGTTCAGCGGATGCGTTGCCAATTTTATGATGAATGGACAGCTCGTTGGTGAACCTGAATTGCAATCCGGAGTTATTCCGTGCTCGAAACATGTCGAGCCAGGTCTCTTCTTCTATCCTGGCGATGGTACCAATTTGTACAAAGCTATGGACAAATTCACGGTCGGCAGAAGTGTCGATATCGAAATGGAAATTAAGCCACGTTCCAACTCTGGACATCTTTTGTCTATTCACGGGCGACGTGATTTCTTGCTGCTGGAAATGGTTAATGGAACTATCAGGTTCCTTGTCAAAGCCTCTAAAGGAGGGATTGAGACGTCATTCGTGCCGACCCCGCCCAATTCCTTGTGTGACGGAAACTGGCACAGCATCAGAGGTAAATAAACCCAAATTCGATACGCTTGACTTTAGACTCTGGTGAAAATATTTCTCTGACAATTTTTTTTGGAAAAACTCTAACCGGATGATTTCACTGATTTCCCGAGATTTTTCTCTGAGTTTCTCTGCCATTTCCTAAATATCTCTGCAATTTCTTCACTGTTAAAAAACATTGTAAATTTACTGTTGCAAGCAATATGAAATTTGGAAAACCGACGTGTGGTATAATTATTAGTACAATATTCACTGTAAAATCAATAATATCGTAGTGTGAAGGCAACATTAATTTCTTTTTTAACTTGGCGTCGAGTCGCTACCGCGACTCTTGATTAGAGCAAATTTATGTAAGTCCAGATTTAATTTTTGAAATATTTTCATGAAAATTACAAAACTTCTCTAGTAATCCAGTTATTACATGTCCAAAATTGTAAAATTGCAGTTAAATTCTTAACATTAGTTAACCAATTTGTAAATTCATATACTAGACTTCATACTATTCATAGACTTTTATGTCTACATAGAAAATCAGTAGTTTATCACCATGGAATTCTTCAAGATGTTAATTTTCATGCATCTTAGGAACAAAAATATTGAATGCGGATAATAAATTTTCAGTCACTTACAACTCTAATTTCAGAAATTCAAAAAGATTGTTTTCATTGTAGGTAGCTTTTGATTTTATAATTATAGAAAAATAAAAAATATAGATTGTAAACACCTGGTATTTTGTAACAGTAAATTTGCAACAGTTCTCAGATCTTTTTCAGTATTGTTACTCCGAATATATAATACAGATTGACAAGAAATTTGTGGTACAGGTTGTGAATAAAAACTTCCACTCTAGTACTGTAATTTTTTGGTAAATATTGTTAACATTATAGATTAATCTCCTTTTTTTTGTTGTTGCTTTCCAGCCATGAGAAAAAAGAACGCAATGCAACTGCTGGTGGGCCGTGCTCATGCACCACCGGGCATCGGCCCCCAGAATCAAGTCGGGGTCTTCACAAAACATCCGATATTTATCGGAGGACATCCTCTGCTCGCCAAGAAACTCCGAGGAAGCACATCCCACGCTCAGTACGTCGGATGTATAAGAAATATAAGGATTAATGGAAAAGCGAAAACCTTAGATCCTGAACGAGCTTATGGAAAGGTTTCGACGGGCATGTGCCCGACCATATAAAGCGGGAGATATTGCCGAAAAAGAACGGTTTAAAAAAAAAACAATGTTACCTCATTGCCAAACTATCATCATGAGAGTTCACGAGCGATTTATATTTTTCTAGATTTATATACCAAGAGGTTTAACAATAAACGACTGATTAATAAATAGTGTTTCCACTTTTCTTCCCTCCTCACACAGAAACTTTTTCCTTCGTCTTTCTATCCCAGTGTGTGACCAATGTTTGAAGATAGCCAAAGACAAAGATTTAGGGGAAAAAATACAATTTTCTATAACTAATATAAAACTCCTTGCGATGCCGAAATTCAAGGCAAAGGCAGTTTTAAGGTTGGTCAGTTCTTAATATGTGTTCGAATTTTCGGGGAAATAACCTTACTCGGTGAGATTTTACGCGTTTTTTACCTAGAGGCCGTGTATCGGTATATATGGTGGACCAACGGATTTATAACATTTTATTTTGAATTTACGTTTCGTCGCTTGTAAATTTTTATCCGTTTGCGGTTTATCGTGTTATATGGTAAATATATGATTGAACGTTACTCGTTCGCAATCAAAGTGGCATCAATAGAGTAATTCTATCATTTTCTACCGGCTCACAATTATAAAAAGTATAAATCGGAATAAATCGTATTTATTTAGACTGAAATAATTATCATAATCTATCGTAAAACCCTGATATAAATGAAACAGGTTTCTATCATTTATACAATACTTTTATCCTGATTGACTCATTTCTCTTCTCATCGTTTCACAGCTGTAGGAAGTCTATCATAATGAATCGTGAATATGATAAACATTTGAATCCGAACATTTGTGGATAAACCTTTTTTTTAAATGAAAAATGTGATATTATTAATATTACTCTTACGATTGTATATTTTTATTATAAATTTAATACAAAAATTATATTATTTATAATATTATGGGATATGGAAGAAATATATAGGATTCCGATCGTAATTTTATGATAGTACTTCGTCAATTCGCGAGTCAAAGTCCGTATTTGGGACGATAGAATTTTTTGAAATCGTTTTCTATCATTTATTTTTACCAGGGTGGTGTATTCAGCTCGGGGTATCGTCACGATATTGCCACTTTGCATGCATTTTTCTTTTTTTTTAGCATGTTTTTTTAAAGGTACCAATGATTCAATATCTGATTAATATTATGTATCGTTTTTATTGTAAAGAAAAAAAAAAAGACAAACGAAAAAAATACAACAGTCATATTCGAAGTAATCGTATTCGCATTAAAATTTATTCTCACTGCTCCGGATACGAAACTACGAACAAAAAAATTCACGCGTACTTGAGCGTCGCATGAGAAAAAAATAATAATAATCATGACATTATATTCTAGCTTGGAAATATCGTGGCAACGACAAAAAGCACGCAGTGGTTGCTAATAATAGTAATAACTCAACAGAGGAAGATAATGAAAAATTATGATAAAATAATTAGAAAGTAGTAAAGGCCGGTAGCAAATGGTTTCTATGATAAAGTAGTAGTCGAGCATGAAAAATTAACGCTATATGTAGAGAGACACGTACATGTCCCGAATATTCCAAGTAAATAGTTAGAGTACTATAATAATCGTGGAAACCTCTTTCTTTTCTTTTTCTTCTTTCTTTAATTATTACGCAGGGTATCACAGTCTTTTCGCTAACAATAAATCATACGTTTGACGCTTGACAGGAATTTCGAATTATCATTTTTGCCTTTGTTCTTTTTTTTGCTTGGTATATTAAAAAAATATGTTTGTCTGAGGTAATGGGTATATTGAATCCCAGGGCAATTATTGGACGTTTCTCAACAGAAAAAAAATCATGAATTTGAGTAACAACATATCGTTGAGTTGCGATGCGGTTTGTCTTTGTCAACGCATTGCGCATTCACATTTATCCCGGTATGTCCATTGCGAACGCTTTTTCACAATCATTGCACAGAATCTCAAGATATTTAGACCAGACGTCAATTGCATTCGCGTCTATTTCACGGATTCTCTCGTCGTCTTATCGATCCCCTCCTTTCACTTCACAGTCGTTAAACAATTATTTTCTCTCCACCGATCTGTAATAATTGTCATGTGCGCGTTCTATATCATTCGCTGCCCGGCGCTCACTCTACATCAGGGATTGGCACCTTTCCAAACCATCAAAATGCTTTTAATGATCATTGCATTATAATTCACTGTAAGGCTGACAAATATTATCATCCCTATTATTGCATTTTTAGGCCACTCGGAAAATTTTCATCTATTTCTTCTCATAATCAACATCGCCAAGGACTTAGCCCCGGATATTAATATTTTTAAGTCGTACAATGGATTGAAAAATTTTTAAAAAATTTAATAATCTGGTTAAGGGGAGATGAAATCTATTGAGTCGGTAACAAAAACGGTAACCATTTCTTAAAACGCCACCGAACGTTTCTGGATAAAAGAAAAGTCTTACATCCCATTTCGTAACTCACGAGTGAGGCCACCTTTCGCCTCCCTCTTAACCCTTTGTGAAGTTGTTTATCCAAACAAAAAAAATTGAATATTCAAAAAGTAAAGGTTGTCATACAAGTAATTATGGTGCCGAAATAATAATTTTTTACTTTTTCGCAATAATTATGACTAAGAGCAAGTATTCTTTAAAAATAAATTGTAATGCACGTAATAGTTCGCACTTAATAAGATAAAAAATAAATCGATGATTTTGTTTTTTTTCCTTTTTCACGGTAATTGTCATTCCGTAAGCCTGTAAGATTCTAAAAGTTGCACATAAACAACAACGAAAAAAGTACAAGTCGCTCAATATTTCTTAAATCTGTAAATCAAGATGATAATTTTCACTTTACTGTATTATATAAAGGGACATTCATTTTTTTAAACCAGGCCAATACATTAATATTTAAAGGACGCTTACGTGCCCCAAAGATTTTTATTCGTTTTTCAGAGTCCGATCTTCTCGTGTATATCATCGTTAAATCTACAGGAAAACGACATAATTTATGAATTTTCCAAATACTATTGTTCTAGGAGAAACCAGAATTTTATACATCTTTCTTTGTTCATAAATGAAAAAGTGAGAATCCTTGTTTTAGGTCTATATAAATTCAATTCCCAAGGAAAATGAAAAAGTATTTACTACACAGTTTGAGCCAAATAATTATGAAGCTTTTGCAGTCATTTTAATTCACTTGGGAGTAGTTATACCTTTACAATGGATGATAATGTTTCTGAGCCCTAATGATTCATAATCATTTAGTGAAAAAAGTATTAAGAATACGTTTTTTTTTTTTGTTGTTATAAGAATAGCGCCTATCCCTGCTTTCCAACCTCCTCTCTCCGTGTGCATATTATATTTCGTTATTGCATTTACAAATTACAATTCACAGCTGTAATCGCTTAAAATAATGACTCTTACTGTAGACAAATAATTGTCAAAAAATCACGTTGCGGTTCTCTTGTTCATTCTCGTATCCTTCGTTTAATTTTGTTCTTTTAGTTTATTACACCGTTACTCGATCCCGTGGGCGAAGATCATAACTAGTCCGGGCTCGACCATCATATCCTCGGGCATGTGCGCGTTATCGCAGTATAGCACCAGTACAGCCTGTTTACCCGGCACTCGTTTGCAGATATAATTCTCGTACTGGCGTCGCAAATTCTGTCGCTTCTCAAGAGAACTCAAACCTGGTGGCCACTTGCGTTCGTGACAATTTTCCATTAGCTCGTCGATCACATGCGGTGGACAATTGTGCTCGGACAACGTTCTCTTAATCATTGTCTGCAACAATACCAATTTTTTTTGTCATTTATGTAACGCTGGCATAACACTCGAGGCATACCTTGAAATTTAAGAAGACTTCACACTAGTCAAATGAGTGCTAAATTTTTAAAAGCATTTCTTCAATTTCTGGTGGTTTAATCAAATGTTCTGAGGCTTTACTCACATGGCAGCATTGGTTCTTAATATACAAATACATCCACAGCTGTGATTTGAAAAATCACATCATGATGTCATGTTTTTTTCACCGAGTTTTTTAAAAGCGTAATATAAGTCCGATTATGACGAGCAATAATTAATTTTGTATATAGGAAAATTCTTTATCGATCGACCGTCGAGATTTTTAATAATATTTGTTGTTCGAAAGATAGAACTGTTTGATTATCCTATCCTAATCTAACATCGGACATACAAATGGCCGTAACTTTTCAACAATTAGTGCCATAAAAAATAAATCTGAACAGTCAATCGATTAAGGATCTCTCGATAATCGAAATGAGCCATTGCTCGTCATAATTTGACTATTATTAAGGTTCATCCTTTTGAAAAACTACACGAAAAAACATGACATCGGGCATTTGCATAGTTCAGTCGATTTTCCATTCGAATCACGGCTGTGAATGTACTTATATATTAACAACTGATTCTGCTACGAGAATAACCCCTTGGAACTGTTAATTAAACCAACAGAAATTGTAAAAACATTTTTTTTAAATTTAGCACGGATTTGACTAATCTGAAGTGCAGCAGCCTCCTTAAGGCTGGTAAAAGCTTATCAATACGGGTCGATACTACTACTACTGGAAACCGATAAAAATGGACATAGATCCAGATAGGATGCTATTCGGATTTGTGTGGTTTTTATCCATTTCTATTGATTTCTAGCAGTATGTTTCAATCTTTCTCAATAGGGACACGATTTGATATATCGATGAGTTGCTTTATTTATATTTGAAAATGGGTATTCTTGGAAACGGTATGAATTTCTCAAAGATGATTATTTATAAAATTGGAAAGTAGCAATTATTAAGGCGTTTTTTTTTAAATTTATGAGGAGCTGAGGACTCATGAGATATTTATTCACAAACACAATTTAATGCATTTTGTACAAATTTGATACATCTACAAGGACAGGTAATGCTGCCTTATCGATTCTCCGGTAAATATTCTGCGGAACTCTAGAACAAAACTTTTGGGGTACTATGAATTTAAAAAAAAAATGCAATACTCAATCTGCAAACTTCTTGTTTACAGAAAACACCAGTTTTTTCTTGAAAACAGTGATTTTACATAATGGATATTTAATAAATTTTAAGAGTCATAGACTGAGAAGATATTTTCAGATATTTGTTTACATAAACATACTTATATTCCAAACTATTATTTCAACTAAACCTTAGCAATGAAATAGAAATAGGAAAGAATTTTTGAATTCCGATTCATTATCTGGGAAGCTTTCTGTTTTTCTCTCATTCTGTATAAACTCTCATTTTCCCTGACCTCCAATGATTGAAAATCTTTATTAATCGTTATTTATTTAAAATAAGAATGAATAATATTTAACCTGTAGAAGTTCATCAGGCGTAGAGATCATTCCTCCCCATCTAGTGACTCTGGCTCGAGGAAGCGTAGCTGACCATCGTATAACTTCATCCCTCTCCATCTGATCGGTAATGGCTCTCATTGCCGGATTAGAGATGCCCATGGCCCTCATAAAGTCCTTAAGCAAATTAATCTCGCGTCTCTGTTCATTGATTTGAAACTGTTGTTCGCCGAGTTCCCTTCTCATATCGCTTAATTTTTGGTGCTGAGACTGTATGAGATTTCTGAGTTCCCTTATGCAATTGTGATCCTTAAGCTCGTCCTTGGGTATTATCAGACTACAGCCCTGTTCGCAGGGCATAGGCCTTTTAGGATTGAATTCGCACTCCTCTAAATGAGTCGCCAAGCTATCGAGCTTGACGACCGAAGGACAGCCATACATAACATTATCGCAATTGATGCAAAGACGAGCCAGCAAATTTCTGAGTATCCTCGGAACTGGCCGCAACTGAGCCGAAGTGATGGGTGTTCGATCCAATGGACATGTAGGTTGACGGTTGATCCATTCGTTGATGCATACTCGGCAGAAAGCGTGTTCGCATACAGGAGCCTGTAACACATCGCTCACCTACCAGTCCTCAGAAACTGCTCAAACTTTAACGTAGCATTAAAACGATAGCGTTTAAAAACAAAGCTCTAATATATTATGAAAAGCCTAAAACTAATTACACCATTTTTGATTGTTTTAATTGAGAAAAGTGTAATATCACGCATAATCTGCTCAAACTTTAACGTAGCATTCAAAGGATAGCATTGAAAAACAAAACTCTAATATTGTTATCAAACTTTCTTTCAGTCTCTCAACTGAGCAATAAAGATGTTATATTATTGTTATTTATATATTATCAAAGACATAGTAACTAATTGCCGAATTTCCGATTGTTCTAATTGAGAAAAGTGCAATATTACCTGTACAGGATCCTCGAGAACTCCGGAGCAAATAGGACAAACGAGTTCCTCGTCGACTTCGCCCTGAAAGCGATTCACGTCGAAGCCCATACTTCAAATTGTCAGGGAAACAACAACAAAAATACGTAATCACGCCTTTTCGATCGTTTTCTCCGACGATCCACCCACGCAACCAATTTGCCCGATTCCCTTTTGCAGGGTCTGCGAGCCGAGCGATTGCAACACTATAAACCGTTATATACACACACACACACACACAGTGTCTCGATACGCAATCTGACAGATTCACTTGTGCGAGAAGAAAAACAATAGAATCACAGAACCTCGTTTCGCGACCAAGATCATTCGGACTTGACAGTTGCGAATCTTGTCTTGTCCGAAATATTCGTTGCACTCGTGCGGGCCAATTTTTATTAGCAACTTTAAACTTTGCTCAAAGTTTGGTAAAGTCGTTCAATTTCCTTTATTTCCTCACGAATTTCATTCGGCTTCTCGAAAAATTTGTTCCACGAGGCCGATTCATAGCATCGTGCCTCGTTCGGGCGAGCGGACATTTCTCAGCGGCAACGAATAACCTGATACACCAGTGCGGGACATCGTTAAAGTTTATCGCCGACTGAGAAGAACTCTGTCCAGACAGAGTAGGACGGATAATAAACGTGACCGGGCCGCACGCACCGCAGGAATATTCAGTGGGGGGGGGGGGGGGCGGGTAAAGGGGGCAAGAGGGGGTAAGGCGACGACGACTTGACGGTGTATCGCGATATTTTCTTGGAGAATGTACAGGAAACCCGATGACGAGAGACACCTGCTCGTAGCAAATACCGTTCAACCTGTATGCCTCGACGTTATAATTATTATGCACTAAAGTATAACAAAAATTGCGCGACTTGTTGTTGTTGCGCGATAAGCTGTGCCCATTTTTCGACGAATCAATCATACGCACAAGTGCATTGGGCTTTACTGTGCGCGACACCATTCATCGCTTGTATGCGCATAGAATACTACGTTAAATACTATATTGCTACTGATGCAATCGGATTGTTGGCAAATGTGTTATTTTTTCTTTAGGCTCTTGAGTCATTAGACTTTTCTATAGAACTCGCTGTTATTTAAGACGTCGTTAATCAACGACCGATAATCATTTCCGACATATATTCTACCTTCGAACAGAGATGGCATTGGCCTCCACGAAAATACGGGTTTTTTTTTAATAGCGTATTTAAGACAAAGTAAAAACGTAATTGATGGAGTTCATTCTCACCAAAAATTTGTCTCAAGATAGATGCTAAGAACATTATTTAAAATAATGTAAATGATGATAATGAGAAAAAATTATTATTCGCGCTAATTACAACCCATTCAGACAAACGTGTCGTGGGTCCTATCGTATTACAGTGGCAGCATAAATATGCCACGCGACGGTATGTTATGCTGAAATTAACGAAACGATGTGTCATTCTGTTACTATGGTGTCATTTTTAAAGAATATTTAGGATGATAATTACAACACGATGACAGCATAATGGTGGCACGCTATGCAGTGCTAAAAGTCGTTATCGATTTATTCTGATTGTCCCTAGTGGGTTCGACCACCGTGGTTTCAGTGAGCGTTTTTTTTTTTTTGTAGCTTCGGTGGTTTTGCTGTTTTGATCACCGCAAAAACACCGACGTAAATTTCGAAAAATCTCTAAATTTCGTAATGTTTTTACAATTTGTATAAATAACGGTAGAAATCACGGCTCGACGGAATTTTCAGTACCATGGTAATCCACAGAATCCGTCTTGCCACTGATAAACAACAATAAAAGTGACTAATGTCAGTACATGGGCGGATGATAACTTACGATCGTCCGTACTTATACATAGAACGGTGAACACTCACTTGCGAGAAACGTTTCGGCTCGTTCGCCATCTAGCGTGCTAACTTCGGGTGCACGCGCAATAACCGGTTTAGCTCCGCTAGATGGCCAAAGTGGTCCTTCAGTTATAACTATATTGGTCCATGGCCGTATGGTCAGGCTACTGCAGAGTAGCGACTGGAGCCAGCCCCAACTAAACAACCAACCAACCAACCATAACTATATTGCAAGTTGCTGTGCTATCATATATGATAGCAGAACTTGCAATATAGTTATAACTGAAGGTTATAACTATATTGCAAGCATATAACTATATTAACCACGTTTTGGAGATGTCCTAACTATTTGACATAGATGGGCCTAGTCGTTTAGAAATGTGGAATGAGAAAAAACGATGTTGTCTTGTCTTCAGAGTATCAAACGTTGCACATTTTATACAACTAAAAATTAAATATTGACGGTAGCAGCATTTAACTGGCTTCACGGCAACGTGAAATCTGCCGTGATTCGGTCCGTGATTTCTACCATGATTTATAAAAATTACAAAATATTACGAAATTTCGAAATTTTTCGTAATTGACATCGGTGTTTTTGCGGTGATTGAAACAGCAAAACCACCAACGCCAGGTAAAAAAATGTTCAGTGGTTTTGCGGTGAATTGCTTTGCGGAAAAGTGCAGAAAACACTGAGGTGGTTTTTGCAGTTTTTTAGCGGTGACAGAACCTAATAGGGGTCTGCTAGGTATCGTAAGCGTTTTATTTTTTGTATCTGTTACTTCCATTGATTTTCGTTTTATTTTTTTTCTTGTATATCCTTTTAAATTCTGAGTAAAAAAATAAGACAGAGCTGGTTCTTTTATCTTCCCCGATATGAAAAAGTCGGTAAACCCAAGAGGTTTGACACATTCGATGGGTGGACCCCGTGTGTGTTGTCGACAGTGCTACCAGATCAGAATAGCGCCACCTCCGGATCCTTCTGGAAAACATTGGAAAAACCCGAAAAATCCCCGGGCCAGTTAATCGTTCAATCGGTTCAATCGTTAAGAAAATTACACGATAAACCGAGTATCTGAAAAAAAAAAAAAAACAATAATTGGGTTTGGAAGAGGACGTAGAAAATATTGATGCGTATAATTTCCTTTGTAAACTTTAATACTGTACTACCCTAGAGCACTTGCGATTGATTACAACGGCCATAATGACGGGAAAAATGATGGTCGTTTTTGTACACGTTAATAACGGTGCGATTTTGGTAATAATAACAGAAAAACCATAGTCACCGTTATTTTTTTTTGTCATTCTGAACAAAATCGCGCCTTTACCACTGCCTCTTAAGAGGCGCGATTGTGCTTCCCCCACCACACCTGAAAATTTCGAAAGCTGTTTCCTCTCAAAAAACAACACAGATTGAGCTTGCATTTTGAGGGAATACGCGGAAGTATGGTACAATTGGGCTAAGCTTCTGGCTCCTCAATCGATTCAGGCGTTTTTTTGTGAGAATTAAAAGAAAAATAGTGCGAGAGAGACAGAGCTATGTCCGAGAGAGTGATGCCCACTTGCCCACAAATATGATTGGACACATGAGGATTGGACACAAATTATTGGACACACAAGTTATTGGGCGCATCCAGATTGGACACAAATTATTGGAGACATCAAGATTGGACACATACTTTATTGGACACATCGAGATTGGACACACAAATTATTGGACACACGAAGATAGGACACAAATTATTAGACACAAATTATTGGACACACAAAGATTGGATACGCAAATTATTGGACACACGAAGATTGGACACAAAGAGAGGGTTCCATCTGGCCACATACCAATTGTGCACGTTTCGATTGCACGACTACATTGTGCACAATTCTTTTTGTGCACAAATACATTGTGCAGAATCTTTTATGTGCACACTTATGTTGTGCACAATTTTTTTGTGTACAATTATATTTTATGACAAATTTTAAAAAGAAAAAAAGTCATATAGCTTTTTTAATTTTCCGAAACGGAACGTGAATACTTGGCTAGTGAATCAGCCGTTTCGTTACCCGGGATACCAGCATGCCCTGGGATCCAGATGAGGCTGGTTTTCAGGTTCCTAGCGTGAAGCGTGGAGAGAGCTTGGTAAGCTTCAATGATGATGGGAGATGGATCCTTCGAGAGGGTAAGAAAGAGAAGGGCGTGAAGAGAACTCAAAGAGTCAGAGAAGATACGCGAATTGGTAATGTTGTTGTCGATTATAAATTTAAGAGCGAGGAAAAGAACTAAGGCCTCGGCAGAGAAGATAGAGGCATGCGTTGAAATTTGGTATTTTAGTGACAACGAAAGGGACAGGCAAAAGATGGCTAATCCAACAGGGTTGATTTTCCCAGATTTGGAACCATCGGTGTAAAAGACAGCAGTGTTACGGAGATGAGATTTGAAGGTGTCGAGAAATGACGTTGGAGGACAATCGGACAGCTGAATTAATCTGCCGGATTTAATATCGATAAAAGAGGAGGGAAAATTCGAAGAGGGGTTGATTTGATAGATAGGAGGGGAATGGACTAGACGAGATTGAATCCTTAAAATGAAAAAGTTTAAGGAATCCGCGTATAAGTGGAAGATTGCAGAGAGATGTGTACTTGTTAGATGTACGCAAAGTGAGAATGAGAGTGGGAATAGAGTCTAAGAGAGGGTGATTGGCGTAAGAGAAGACTTTCAGCAGATATCTGTTAGCGAGAAGTTGGAGGCAGAATTTGAGAAGTGGTTCCCGTGTCTCAGCCATGACGATATTGTTAGGAGTAGAGTAACGAAGTCCGAGTGGCAGTTTAATCGAGGTGCGTTGAATTATTTCAATCTTTTTGAATAAGGAGAAATAATAGGCAGAGCCATGGAGCCTTCGGATAAGAGCTCTGTAGACAGTGAGAAGAGAAGAAGGATCAGCGCCCCACCAGGTCGAGCGCAGACATTTGATTATGTTAACGAGCTTATGGCATTTGGATAAGAGGTTGTTGATGTGAGATTTCCAGGAGAATTAGTAGTCTGAAGTGAGGCCGAGAAATTTGGTTTCTTCGCAGGCAGAAACCCGTGTTGAATCAATAGTGAGATGATGTTTAAGGGGGTTGAATTGTTTGCGGGAGAAGACAATAAATTTAGATTTAGAGGGTTCAATGGAAAGCCCCCGATTTCCGAGATACAATGACACCCTGTTAACACGAGGCATGAGCTTTCCTCGTGAAGGCGTTGATCTAAGGCGTTGGTGTATTTGTTATAGAGCAGAGGGCTAAGAATGCATCCCTGAGGCACCCCTTTGAAGGAAAGGGAAGGGCCGTGGGTTTCACCGGCGATCTTGAAGAAAAGTCTTTTAGTGGAGGTCAGGTTGTATATAAATTTACAAAAGGGCAATGGAAGTCCCATATCACGAAGATCGTGAACGAGAATCCCCAGGTCAACATTATCAAAAGCGCTAGCAATGTCTAAGAAGATGCAAGCTGTGTAGTGGCCATTGACAAAGCCTAGATAGATTTCTGTAGTCAGGATGAAGAGATTGTCAGTGCACGACCTAGCTTTGCGAAAACCGAATTGAGAGGATGACAAGAGAGAATAACTCTCCAGCTATTGAACCATCCGAGCGTGGATAAGACGTTCATTCAGTTTCAGGAGACAGGAGGCAAGAGAGATGGGGCGAAATTTCCCGGGGACTGATTTGGGAATGAGAAAGACAAGAAAATCGTTCCAGGAATTGGGGAACAAGCCGTTAGCGAAGAATTTATTATAGGAGTCGAGAAGTAGAAGAAGTAAGGGGTCGGGGAGATTCGAAATTATATTGAAGTCAACTTTGTCGAGACCTGGAGACGAGCTCCGTTTGCTTCTGTAAATGGCTATTTTGAGTTCGTTGAGAATAAAGGGCGTAGTAAGGCTGTCATTTTGAGTGAAGAAATCTGGGAAGTTCGGACGAAAACAGGAAGGTGGGCAAATGGAAGGGATAAGCTTGACCATTTTCTCGATGGTTGCGCTGTTGTTAGGGTGGGTAATCGGATCCGGGATGTTCCGGTTCCGAAAGCGCTTGATCTTATCCCACACCAAGGAGGATGGAGTGCGGAAATCTAGAGAGGTGGTGAAGCGATTCCAAGAGTTGTTTAGCTTTATGGAAAGTCCGTTTAGCTTTGGCGTCTAGTTTTTTGGCGTTAGTTAAATTAGTTACGGTTTTTTTCCCTCTGAAGATGGCCCAAGCATTTTTGTGGGCATCGTTAGCCTTTTGACAGGTGTCATCCCATCAGACAGCGGATCTAGAGGGGACTTCTTGGGCTCGGGGGGTCTGTTGGAAAAATTAGGGCAGGAGGCACTGATAGCATTCTCGATGGCGCCAGTAATGTTCTCGTATTGAATAAGAGGGGAAGTGTCAGAGAGAGAGAGAGAGGGGGTGCAGGAGTCCAGGTGAGTCTTGAAGTTGTCCCAATCAATATTTTTGATGGGATAGCGATGAGATGAGTAAGAAATGGAAGATGGCGAGATGTTAATTGAGATGGAGATGGGAAAATGGTCACTTGTGAGAGCGTCGTCCAGAACCTGCCAGGTGCAGAGGGGCGAGAGGTTAGGAGAGATAAAAGATAGGTCGATGGCTGAGAAGTTAGGGCTTAGGGCGTTATTTAGGGTGGCGGTGCCGTCGTTAAGGCAGGTGACGTTGTGTTCTGGAAGAATGTAAAAAAGAGCCGACCCTGAAGGGCAGGATGCTGAGCAACCCCAATCCGGATGGTGACAGTTGAAGACACCCCCAATTAGGATGTGGCCAGAGGTATCTAAAGAGTTGAAGAATAGTCGCCAATCAATCGAGTTGAGAGGACAAGGGTTAGGAGGCCTCTAAAGAGAAATAATAGTTAAGGGGCCAAAAGAAGTAGGAAAAGAGAGGGAGAGAGTTTCTAAACTATCTGGTTGGTAAAGAGTGTCGTTAATTAGAGTGAAGGGAAGATTCTTCTTGAGGCACATGGCAACGCCACCTCCTCTTCGATGCTCTCTGTTCCTCGTGAAAATGTTGAAATCTGGGATTTTGAATGATTGAGAAGGCTGGAGCCAGGTCTCGCATAAGATGATCACTTCGTATGCCGATGATAATTCAATGAGAAGACCTAATTTATTCTGGACGCTCCGGCGGTTCCATTGAAGATTTTAAGTGGTTTTAATATAGGAGTTAAAAAATGATTGTTTTAATATAGGAGTTAAAAAAATTACTTTATGAACGACCATCTTCCAGGCTTCATATTATTACTTTTTTATTTCTTATATTTTTAATTAAGTGTGTTTAAATATGACGTAGAGGTTCACCGTCTTCCTGGTTAGCCATCATGGGAGCGACGCGAGAACGCAACCGCCCTACGCAGCGTTCCAACGTCGACCCTCGGAGGCTTCAAAACACTTGCAAGAAACGCTCCGTCTGTTCGCCGTCTAGCGGCATCATATGAAGCACTATTACACAATGCTCCGCTAGATGGCGAACGGTCGAAGCGTTCCTCGCAAGTGATTTAAAGTGTCAGATTTCTCATTATTTTTCACTTTGCACAAAGCCTTTATAAGCAAGATGTAATTAATCATCATATACTTCTTCATGAAAGTGGAGAATGATAATAATGAGAAAAATCATGTAATAAAATAGATTAAACAAAAAATTAAAATAAACGGAATGAATAAGATACGACAGTTTTATTCATGCACTTGCTTTTCTTTGTAACATATTTCTCAACATTACCTGATCATCCAGGCTTTGGCGGAGTATCCGAGATCTATATTTCTTATTATCGCCACCGAATTCTGCGAAAGATTCTCCTTTTGTGGATTGAGAAGTAAGCTTCATTTGATATTCGAGATGCAAACCTCCGATTACTTTTATACTCTGTTTATTTGTTTCTAACTATTGGGTATCAATTGTCTTTTGAAATTTACCAAATTTTAGCAGTAAGATTCCTCAATATTTAATAAAAAATAATTAATACAGAACATAACGTATAATGCGCCAATATCGTAATTATCTGTAACCCGTCTATTTGATTTTCGATAAAACGGAAAGTTATATAGAATTAATAACAAATAGTTAATATTTAATAGAAGAAACACATGAGCAAAGTCAGTTGAAAATTAATGGGAGAGTATCTATTATTTTGATACTATCAATGAGCGTGACACTTTTTTTATTGCATTAATATATTTATTAATTGCAGCGATACTATCACTATACCTACGTAACGTTTTACTCTTCCACGAGAATGGAGCAACGGTGATATATCATGTATTCATAATGTTATGCTACTTTGTACCAGTCGTTGGTGCGATCTTAGCCGATAGTTACTTGGGTCGTTTTAGGTAAACGAAAAATAACTAATAACTAAGCTCATTTTTAAAAACTATTATCCTTATTGTATTCCAGGACGATCCTCTACTTCTCAGTTATTTATGCGATAGGAAATATCCTCATGTGTTTTGCAGCGACGCCTCCAATATCAATTTGGCCCATGTAAGTTGAAAACATTTGTCTACTTTTCCAAAATATTCTTCATGCTCGTGGAAATACTTTACTGTTCGTTAACCGACAGCAGTGGACGCGCGGTCGGTGTGTGGCTTCGGCGGTCCCCAGAGTTAAGTAGCATTATTTGCGATCATAACTTGGTGATGGGTGATCGCTTAGCCTCGCACTGGTTTGCGCGACAACTGCTGAGCGGGAGGCAGTTTTTCTGCGTTTCTAATGTATTCTCATACAGTAGAAACACAGTAAAAATAAAGCCGACTGTATCGGCCAGGTTTTCCGCAGTTTCCCTGTGCCCTCGTGCAAATGTGATACAGTAGTGTATTAGGATGAGTGGCTGCGGACAACACTCTAGAGGGGTCTCTATGAAGGAACGGGGAAGAGGGGAGAGGGGAAAAGTAAAAGCCTGAAGAAGGCATATGGAAGAAACCAATAATAATACTTTTTTGTTTGTTTGAAAAAGCGTTTGTCCCGATACTTTATTTTAATTAAAACATAATTATCGTAAATCAGTGCATCGTTGCATATTTTGGTCCCGCGATCCAATATCTATGACTTAGGAATTAATTTACAAATTTCATTATTTAAATTTGTTTACACCACTCTTACAATTTGAAATTGAATTGGAAATTATGTGTCCCAATAGCGGAATGACGTATGTAGGATTAACACTGATTGCCTGGGGCACGGGTGGAATAAAACCGTGCGTGGCCGCATTTGGGGGCGATCAATTTCACTTGCCGCAGCAGCAGAAACGATTGCAAGAATTCTTCTCGATATTTTACTTCACAATTAACCTTGGCGGCTTCATGGGGATGATACTGACACCGATATTACGAGAGGCCTTCACCTGCTTCGGCGACAACACCTGTTACGCCATGGGATTCGGATTTCCGGCAGCACTAATGGTCACTGCGCTCTGTGAGTGCCACGCGATAACTCGACACATATTTTCCTCTTCTCATCATTTGTCTGTCTGTCGAGGCGTTCGACACGCCGACCGAAATAATATTCAACTTAATACACTGTGTCCTGTTTTCCGTTCTTATTTCGTCAATACACGATCAGTGAAAGTTTCTTTTTATACGTAACCGGTTATGAAAGACACAAATTTCACAAAGCCACTGCGCGATAATCAGATCAATAATATCTTATTATCATAGTTAGAGTTCTTTTTGTTTCAGTTCTCTTTCTGCTTGGAAAACCCCTTTATCGTCTCAAGTATCCGAAGGAAAATATCACGCTGAATTTCATAAGCTGTATATTTGTGAGTGGACTTAAAAAATGACAAAAAATCTGCGTATTCTGATGTATTCCGTGTTTATTTAAAATACAGTATGCGGCAAGAAGGAAATTGAGCGCTCCTGTTACTGAGCCTCGATGGGATCATTGGTTGGATTACGCTCAGGATCGATTTTCACACAAATTAATAGCTGATATAAAAATCGTTCTCGCTGTTCTGTTTTTGTATATACCTTTGCCTCTATTCTGGAGTCTTTTCGATCAGCAGGTAAAAAACAAAATGCCATACACGATGTTCATAAGCCTTGTTGATAACTTTAAGCCTACAGGGATCACGATGGACATTCCAAGCTTCAAGAATGAATGGTCAATTTTTGGGAATCCAGATCTTACCAGATCAGATGCAGGTTACAAACTCCTTCAGTAGTTACACTGTAGTGACTTTAATAATATACCTGTAGCATCTCATGAAGGTTTTATGAATTATGGTTATACATGTTGTATCCATAGGTGATTAATCCCGCGATCGTACTGATGCTTATACCTCTTTTCGACAAGAGCATATATCCCTGGTTCTCAACGACACTTTACTCACCATTACAACGTATGGTAATTGGTGGCATTTTCGCTGGGCTGGCATTCGTAGCCAGTGGCCTACTCGAATTGAAATTGGAGGTATGATAATGAGAATGGTTAATAATCGCTACCAACCCTGGCAATCACGATAACTTTGATTTTTTTCTAAAAACAACTGTCAAAGTTACCATAAAAATTACGCTCAATAGAAGTTCTTTTTCGCACAGAACAAACTTTCGGAAATGCTTTAGCAAGTCGTGTTGCCTTAATTTTGACCGCAATTTACTCCTAGTTGACTGAAAAACGACGTACGGCATTTTGTGCTAAAATGTTACCGCAGATCACTGCAACACGATCGATCTTATTTCATTTTTGATTAGTCGTTTTACGGTTAAGGTCACCACGACCGTAAACAACGTCTATTACCGTTACGTATGGAATACTTTGGCTCAAAGGATGGAACGAGACAACATGCGCGCGCTCGTGGAATATCGTATTTGGGGAAGAAAAATTGAAAAAATGAAAGAAAAAAAACTTAGTGTGAACGGCAGGTCTCGAACTTACAATCTACGGGTTACCAGTCCAGTGCACTGCGCCTTCAGCCCCTCGGCTCGTTGTTAACGAACTAAACATATATTCCTCCTAATCTATCATAAGCTGCTGTAGATTTTATAAACTCAATGATTCCGAGAAGGCTTGAGTGACGCGCGTAATTGTACTGCTGCGGCGAATTGTCTTACATCTGCCGTAACTTATAAAGTCGTTGCTTGCAAAAGCCTCACGTTCCCGACATAATAAAAAAATTTCTTCATCACCCGAGAGAAAAACTTTATTTAAGCTATATTTATATATACAAACGTACACTCCGCGAAAAAAGTTTGTCCTCCCTAGGATTAAAATGTACGATTATCCAAGGCAAAAACACAAAACAAAGCTTCCTCTATGCGGTAAGAATAAAAATGATGATAATAATAGGGCGTTTCTTCTTGTTTGAGGAAACTTATCCCGTACTCCCGGATCGAGGCCAGACCACCTTGAACTTCATTAACACCCTCGGATGCGACGTTGGAATTCTTGCATCCTTTGACTTGGAGCTAACTTTGACCGCCGGTGAGAAGCAAGTGTTCAACGTCTCGTTGAGGAATTCGACGACGTATGATCTTTATCTCGTCGCGCCGCCTCAATGTGGAGACGTGAAGCTCGACGAACCGAGTCTGATCACGAGTGTTAGGGCACTCGAGTATCGCGTGGACACTATGATTGTCGGCCTTGTTGGCAAATCACTTTATCTTTTTATCGCCGAGCCAGATCCATACGATAAGAGCCTCAGCGGACGTCCGAAACTCCGGTAGGTACACATCGGTCATTGTTTTATTACGACCGATTGTAATCCTGTTAACAGGACTATGCAGATGCTATGTTTACAGTTTGCTGTATTAATAACAACTTCGAGAATGAAACTCGGTTATTAATGTGATGTCCTACACTTTTTGTCGTGCTGTTTCGCTGTGAGCGCCCCACGGCGCTTTCTCACTTGCTCTCACGGCGACTCGGTCGGTATCACGGTCTTCTACGCAGATCTGGAAACCGTTAAGTGGGACACCTCCAACACTATCAAACAGTGCGAGTTTCCAGACCTGAGTAGAAGACCGTATCCTGCATACAGATCGAGAAACTTCACTTTTTCCGTGGTGAGGGTAACTCACTAGCTGACCACGTTTTGAATAGTCCGCCTCATGACCGTGCCTGGCGCTGTAGTCGTAGGATGTTGGATGTGCCTGCGCACGTCTGTTGTAGAAAAGAGATGGATGTAGTTTTAAATGGATAATAATAAAAAATAATGAATAATCCATCACGAACGTGAATATAATTTTTTGCTTTCATTTTGTTGTAATTTCAATTAGTATCAAAGACCTTTTGTGTACGCACCATTAGATCTCGTTATACATACGCTTAAAAAAGAGTGTAGAGCCATACATAATCTGAAATGTCGTAGAGAACAAGTCTATAAAGATACAGGTAAATATACTTACTTCGGCAATTAGTTTTCCGTTATCGTACTAAACGTACGTTCCGGTGACGCAATCCGCGAGCAAATGCCTTTTGCGAACAAATGGAGTCGGTTTTAAATCACTGATCCCCGGAATTGGGGCTGCCCACATTTTTCGCCTTTTTTCGTCGTTCGGTATACTTTAAAAACCAATCGTTTTACGCGTAGATTTTTATTGCCGGTTTTACATCACGGTTTTGTCTTTTTTATCACTTTACAAATGGGTTAAATCCCATTTTTTTCACTGTGTCAACAACAACATCCAGTGACCGTCGCGGCTCTTGTGGGCGACACAAGAACTACAGAATCTGTGGACACTACGCATCTCCCACCCATGCACTTTCTCGACCTGTGTGTAAGGCCGTAGATGCAAGGATACAACGTGTCACCGAAAAAATGTTTTAAAGTTTCAAAGGTCCGGCCAAAAAAAAATTGGCTGCCATTATACAATTTACAGTTTTCAATATTCATTTGCTGAAACGTCATATGATGCGAATCCTGTTGAAAAATATTGAAAAGTACTAATAAAAACCTATAGGCGTTGACATAAACCGCATACATCCGGATAGGATTCAATCAGGATCTAAGCGGTTTTTGTCCATTTTTATCGGTTTCTAATGGTATAATTCGATCTTTTCACGTTTCTAGCGGATATAAATTAGTTAAATCTTATTGACAATGAGTAGTTAGTTATGTAGTTCGGGCCGGCTTCCGTCGGTGTACTGCAGAAGTATTGACCATACTGCCATGGACATAACAATAAGTATTAATGCTTCTTTACAGTTCTCTTATCTTAAACGTAGTGGCCGCGATACTGGCTGCTCCATTTCCTTTCCCGCCCTCAGTGGCTCTAACTATCGAATGAAAAATGTGTACCCGTGAAAAATGTAGTGTGTTTCTCTTAGATGGCTACAAGTGCAAGCGAGACAGCTGAATTTTTTTCTTTATCTGATAATAGCCGAGAAGTGTTGATTGGAAAAATCTGAGACGTCGTGAACCCTTCTCTTCTGATAAAAGCCGAGAAGTCTAGACTGCAGAATTCTCGGACGCCGTGAACCCTTCTCTTCTTTTATCCGAAATATCAATTGGGGCGGAGTATAACGCTGAACAGTTTTGGATACTGACCGAGCAATTGCACATAGCTAAAAAACGAGTGATCGTCTATTGTTATCTAATTTTTCAGGGTGATTTTCCTCAGGGACTCCGAGGGCGTTGACAATATCACGGTTACGTTGGAGAGTCCGAGTGGACTCGAAGACAAGTATTTCGTGCCTGACGGACATTACATGTCGGAATCTACGTACATGGAACTCGAGTCTGGATTGTAAATATATATTCGTGCAATACAACTTTTATCAGCGTGAAAAGCTAGGATGATAAATTACTGTATGTCGACATGAAATGTCAGCTAATGAAAAATTCGAGCAATTACCTTATCTCACATATTATTATGACAGAGCACGCATATCACCAGCGCCTACTAACAAACGAAAATGAATGCACTGTTGAAACAAGGATATATGAGATATCGCGATGCACTTTCCTTTTCTATTCTTTACCACCTTTATAATAAATTATGCCCAACTAGGGTTTGACGACACAAGCAAGTCGTGTCACCGCAATTTATTCCTAGGTGATCGAAAAACGACGTACGTCGTTTTGTGCAAAAATGTTACCGCAAATCACTGCATAATGACCGATCTTATTTCATTTTTGGATGGTAGTTTTACGATTAAGGTCAACATTAAACGACCGCAAACTACCCCACCTAACACAAATTCGTAACTTGGATATAATATTTACGTTAACAAAATAACGTGTCCTGTCAAAATAACATCAAGAAGGTCTCAGGATATGGAAGAATTTTCGTAACATTTATATTACATTACATTAAATTTATGTAACAAGTAAATTTATTACGTCACACTTTAATAAAATCTCGATAATAAATGTTACGTATGTTTGTTACAGAAATAATATATAACGTTTATATATTTTTTAAACAGAATTTTGTGTCACAACTGGATACGATTGTTATTAAAACAAAGCATCATACTTATGTCAATGTTACACAACAATGTTATGTATTTTTACAATTCGAAAGTTATATAACTGTTACATTCTGTGTTAGGTGGGACGTCTCTATTACCGTTTCGTACGAAATACTTTGGCTTAAAGGGTGGAACGAGACAACATGCGCGCGCGCGCGCGCTCGTTCAAAATCGTATTTTGAGAAGAAGAATTTAAAACAAGGCAAAAAAGAACGGAGGTATCGAACATGTAATCTACGGGTTACCAGTCGAGTGCACTGCGCCCTCGGCCATAAAATATTAATTTATTTCACTCAGTGCGTAGAACGCGGTTTTACGCACGCTTCGCGTGAGTCAAACGTCGTTTACACGCCTCGTGAAATTAAATTTTGTACGATACTCGTGCGAAAAACGTTTTCTTAACTCGTGTGATTGCAACACTCGCTGCAATTGCTCGTGCTGCAAATTCACGCTCGTCAGAAAAAGTTTTTTCGCACTCGTATCGTAATGTACTATTCTAGGCCTTAACCATGAGGCACTCATCGCCAGTCGTTATGTGTAATAACTATTTATATTAATCACAATATCTTTGGGATAATTACCAAACTAAGTTGCTTACGTTTAAGGTTATTGCGGGGCCAAGTCAAAATGCTACCACTTTCGTAAACATTTTCGCGAATATCATTATCCATTTGCAAATAGTCTGGTAAAATTTTAGAATGATGAACAGCACAGTTTAGGAGAAAGAAAATCGCAAGTTTTTCGACCTATTACACTACTGTTATAGAGAGTTCTGACGATTACGCCGTATTTACGTTATAACAGCTAAGAAAATGCTACCACGTACATAAAGCAACTACTTATGTATAGTTTTAATGATAATCGCATTACCGTTTGGCACCTTTGGCAGACCATCGACAGCACCGTTATTTAATTATTAATTTATGAAAACTCTTGGTTGTCTTCGCTTGGGAACTGAATATGCAGCTGTCTCACTCGCGCACTAACCTCACCGCACACCGCGCGCGCCTCTTAGTCTCGACGAGTCGACATACACGTACAGTTAAGGGAAAAGGTACATTATAATAAAAACCGTACAACAATATTGATCGGTCGAAGCCTTATCAAATAGCTTGAAAAAAAAAAAAAAAAATTAGAAAAATAACTGATATTTACATTGATATCTAATAGCTTTTGTGCTTCAAATGTTTTGCGTACTTGCATGTTCAGAGTGCTTTTATGGGAATCATATGCGGTGAATATTGGCAGGCTCATAGCTCATTTTTCTAAGGCTGAACTCAGGAAGCGGAGGTCTATCAAGAGCAAGCCAGTTATTTTTTTTTTTTATCTTAAGTCTATGAAAGTCTAGTAAGTCTACTTTAGAGATCGCAGTGGAACTTTTAAGTTTCTCTTTATGTCTATCAAAATCATTTAATCCTCGGCCGCTAACATAAATCGTGAAACGACCAATCAAAAATGAAATAAGATCGGTGGTTCTGCAGCGATCTGCGGTAACTTTTTATACACAAAACGGCATCGGTCGTTTAAAATATATTTAAAAAAGGACGCACAGTAGAACTTTGCACATTGCTTCCGTATTGCATTTGATTGTGTAAAAAGCTACCGCTATGCGGAAGTATGTTTATCTATTTTGGCTTTCTCATAGAGGAAGCTTTGTAAACATTCAAATAGTATAATTCTTTGGCAACACTTGAATTGATTTAGTGTTAATTATCTTGAGTTAGAGGAAAATGTTGATTTTTTAAAGATACAAAATGCCATAAAATCCTAATCCCTTTACCGATCATTACGAAATTTGGTACGTAGGAGCGCTGAGTACTATTGTTGGTCTGTAGAAAATTTCGATTTATTCGGTGATATTTTACGTGAATTAGAACAAATCGTAAATTTTTTGAAAAATTCGAAATTCCATAAAAACCAAACCTATTTATAGATTCATCCCAAATTCAATATCGATCGTTTCGGACCATTCTGAGTGTCCTGACTTGAAAATCTCGAAAAAAAAATGTTCATGAAAACATAACTTCCTCTATGAGGAGGCAAAATGATGTGTCATGTTATAAATTCCAATATAACTTTCTAGCCTGATTTATGTACTAAAGCACGGACTGAACCAGTCCGTAAAGATGGGGCCTGCCTCATTCAGTATCGAATTTGAATCAAATCTATAAAGAGATTCAGGTTTTACAGGATTTTTAATTATTTAAAAAATCGGCATTGTCAATCTATTCACGACAAATTGGAGCCGTTGATCTCAAATTTTCTACGTAGGCGTATTAATATTCAACAGTGCCATATATAAAATATGACAAAGGTCACGTACCTACGTCATAATAACACGTAAGGATATTTGATGAACTACTTAAAACAAAATTGCAAAGGCGGGCTTGATTATTTTTCACTTTTCGCAGACTGAGAGAAAAGCATATCGTTCATTTAAGGATGTTCGACTGTTTCACACAAGCCAAATCAGTGCTACGTTTTTGTAATTGTTTCATTAAAGTTTAATGTATTAAATAACTGTAGTGGAGCGTTGATTTGTATTGAAGCATGTGCACTTAACTGAGAGAAAAATGAATACTGACGGATTTGCATAAAGATTAACTGATAAACTTTACTTTCCAATGGGATACGTTTCGTTCAGTTTTTTCCAAAAATAACCTACAATTTTTTCCCAATTTTGATGAGTGATGGCTCATTCTCTTTCTTAAAAGATGCTCTACAAATTGACCGACTGGATATTTGATATTATTGATTGCTCAATAATTATAGCTATTTGTTTATGAAAGTATTTTGATTTTTGTTAAATAACAGGCTATAATTATTAAACGATTAATAATATGAAATATGCAGCCAGTCAATTTGTAGAGCATCTTTTAAGAAAGAGAATGAGCCATCGCTCAGAAAAATTGGCGAAAAATTATAGATTATTCTTGGAAAAAAAACTGTACGAAAATGTATCCCATTGGAAAGTAACGTTAATTAGTTAATCTGTATGCAAATCCGGCACTATTAACCGTCCGTTGGGTTAAGTATACATGCTCCAATTCAAACTACTCTCTATTATTGTCCTTTAATGCATTAAACTTTAATGAAACAATTACAAAAATTTAGCACTGATTTGACTACTGTGAAATAATCGAACATCCTTAACGATTTCACATGATAAAACGAATATAGAAAAGCTTGCAATGCGTTATGGTTGAAGCGATGATAATATAGTTCAATAAACTATACTTGCAAAGTCATTGGAAACAAATATTGAAATAATATATGCGACGAAACGGCATATAAGAAACTATTATCATGTTGATGATAATATAATTATTTTTGTTATAACCATAAAATACAGACGGTCCTCTTGGGAATTATAGTTTATAGTTATATTGTATACTATATTTTTCAAATTATTATATTTTTTTCTCTTAGCGCAAGGCTTCATCTCTGAGGAAGCCTGCAAAACGTATAAAATAAAGAAGCAATCTGCAAGATTGTCCGACTTTGTAGTTACTCGTTTTAAATCGATATAATCTAACAATAGTTTTATTATTATATGTTATATAATAATATAACAATGAATTGTGAATATTTATATTCTTTTTTAACTTGGCGTCGAGTCACTACCGCGATTCTTGATTAGGGATCGACACCTCTTACCTTTCGGTACACCGATAAATGGTTGCTGTAAGCAAAAATTATTACAATACAAATAATTGTTATGATGATATAACTCTTTAATCGACGTATAATATGACTAATATAATATTTTTTGCAGATTTCAATACGTGATACGAGGGGACGGTCATCCGGTGGTGAATCATCGGTCGCTGGTATCTCTCGAGATGGGAGCAGTATATGTGTTGCTACTCAGAGAACACAGTGGGCTAATTATGGTACATGACATTTATAAATATGTGGGGCTGAGAAAATTCTCCTCCCTTCCCCCTCAATTAAATTGTCTTATGAAGCGTCACGAGACGTGTTGGTGAAAATTATAATGACCCTTGACACTTATGAATACATCAAACTTTCATCACCACTTTCAATTAAATAATTAACTATCACAAATAGCGGTTGCAAATCCGAGAATCTTGACTAATTTTTTAATACAAGAAGATTTTGTAACAGGTCATCGATTTTTTTATTTTCTTTCTAACGGGACGAAATCCAATTTCATATAATCGAAAAATGACAATGGTCTAGTACATTACAAAGGCATATTTCAATATATTATATATTATTATTTTTTAACGATTGACCTAACTTATGTACTATTTATTAACGACATTAATTTGTTGTTAATACTTTTTTTTTTTTTCTCAATACCGATTAATTATTTTTATATTAATTGCAGTTTGACAGATTATACACGATGACTCCGTGCAACAAGATCCACATGTTCTGGTTAATACCGCAATACCTTTTAATTTCAATAGCCGAAGTTATGTTCGCTATTTCGGGATTGGAGTTCTCCTTTACTCAGGTGACAACAAAAAATCACAAACCCTTGAGGAATTTCAATATTAAAATGTGTTATTTAATCATAATAACAGGCTCCAAACAGTATGAAGACTGTAACGATTGCAGCTTGGTACGTAAGTGTGGCTCTCGGCAATCTGATGGTCATTATTATAACTCAAGCGCGGCTCTTCAGAAGCCAAGTAATTAATTTGAAACTCAACTTGTTTCTATTATCTTATAAATCAAACATGCAAAGTACATATTATATTCCTTCCACATCATATTTTCTATTATACGAAGCATTCTCTGTCAGTTCAGCCACTTTTTTTTCGACCTTCCGATTTGCCCTGTAATTGGTTATATGAATATACCACACAAAGACACTCTATGTGAATTTTTTCAGATTTTTAAAAATAATTTTTTAGAAAATGGCTTTTTTATTCAAGTGCAAATATCTCAGAATTTTGAAGTTACTGAAAAAAAATGTCGGCACATAAAAGTTGTCGTTTATTGTTAGCTTTCGAGCGGAATATTCCAAATAATTGTCACGTTCCTCTGAGTATGATTTTTTTCCGAAAAATGGAGGAATTTTTGTTTAATTAAAAAAAGGATCGTTTTTTTTTACTGAAAAAATTACAGGGTATTGCTACATGACTGTTGATATCACAAAAAAATCGGCAGAGTGGCACCGATCGATCTTCTGGTATTAAAAAATGCATTCGTGTGAAATTTCCGAAAACGGGGGCATTATTATTTTTTTGATAAAAAAAAGGTTATTTTTTTTTTGGCTAATAAAATTACAGAGGATTCTTGCATGACTGTAGATATTGCAAAAAAATCATCAGAGTGGTACGGATCGAACTTCCGGTATAAAAAAAAATAATTCCCCCGTTTTTCGAAACTTCCACACGAATATATTTTTTTTAATACCGTAAGCTCGATCCGTACCACTCTGATGATTTTTTTTTATTGAAAAAAATTCTTACGAAGCTTTTCCTTCACGAGGGTTAATATTAGGATACGGACTATAATTTTTTTGGTGTGGGAAGTGAATATTTTCTTTTAGGCAGTCCAGAGGCCCTGACATACGACGACCGGGCATTTTTTAAAACTTCTTTTCTTCCGTTTTAATAAATTCCAAGAATCCGCTCCGATATGACGATCTCAAACAATGCTTTCACAAAAACCAAGTTTTCTCTATGGAAAAGCAAAAGTTGTTTTAACATTTTCTTTTTACAGGCTTACGAGTTCTTCTTCTTCGCTGGATTGATCCTCGCAAACATGCTGATATTTGCTGTGATGGTTCGTCGCTACAGTTTTGTCGTGCTCGAAGCGGACTCAAGCGTAATTTTATCGTCCACTAAAGAGGGAAGCGATGAACGAGAAGAGAAGCTTCTTCTGTTTAAGGAATTTACTGGGCAATCGTAAAATTTGACAAATGTCCCTGACAGACGAAATTTCAACTAAAATCTCGGTAAACAAATAGAAACACACAGTTTACTAATTCATAAATAATGTAATACATGTATATTTTCCTTATAACTTTTTATATATTTATTAGAATAGTGTTACAAATAAATAGATTTTTTTACGTACGCTGCGACAAGAAGTGCCTTTTGGGAATTCATGACACGAAGAGTCAAAGAATTTTTGAGACAACAGTTTGCACTTAATTTCTACACCATGGAAATGAGAATATTTTTACGATTTAGTGTCATTAGATAATTTTGCGATAGGAAAAACGTTGTTTCTGGATACTTTGATTTTCAATGACAAAAAATTTCACACGTTTTCGCGAATTAGATTGTTGTAATTTTGCACAGACCTTCCACAAACTTGAGGCCGCTTTAAAAATTCTTAAAAGTAGAAGAAAACTACTATTGTTCTTTTTCGAAGACTTTATATCTCCAGCGAAAGAATGTAACTAGGCTATTATTATTAACTAGACATATTCCTAAAATTATTTATTAGATCTACAGATCGATATTCTAGTTGTGATCGAGAGAGAGAGAGAGAGAGAGAGAGAGAGAGAGAGCGAGCCCGAGTTTCAATTCAATTACATTTGCTTAAAATCTATACATATGTCGAGTAACTTAAATATCGATATCTCCCGGGAGAGTTTGGGTATCAATGGAATGAGATAAAACACGTTAAGAATCAGCATTGGTTATTGATATTTTTGAGATAAGGGTTTCTTCCATACCAGAGAGAACGCAGCGTAGCTGCAGATGAGGCTTCGCCTTCAGTGGTGTTCGACTTGTAATACGCGTGTGGAGAGAATTAAACTTTTATTTTTTTTAATACAATTAAATTATCAATTTTGTTCGCTTCATCTTCAGTCATTAAAAATGACTTTAAATAAGAGGGATTCCGTTAGCGAACACAGAGGTAAATATTTTGCATAAAACTACGAAACTGTACAGGGCAAAGTCACCAATAAGTAGAACGATTTGTTTATCATAGGTTTCTATAAAACGTAATATTTCCACACTGTGCAACATTTTTTACGGTTAACCAGAATCTCGAATTATGTGATGCGATCAAAAAAATATCATATCTTTATCGGAAAGTATATAACAACAAATATTAAAAACCAAAAAGCCAAAAACAAATTAAAACAAATTAAAAATCTAACGTTCAGACAAGACGTCACTCACTGATGACTAGTCAATTACTGGTGCATTCACCCTACACCCGGTAAGAAAGGGCGTATCTCTTTTTTTTTAATTTTATTTAAATGGTGGAATTTGACGCGATAAACGCGACACTTTTACATTACACTAATGGATTACACAATTTTTAAATTCCGAGTCTAAGAAAGTTGCAAGCTCTCTATCGAATTTGGAAAAATATTGGGTACCGATTAATACTTTTGGTACGAATTTGAAAAGTTTGGATACGTGGACCGAACTATAACGTTCAATGGACTATTGACAGATTAATTGCGAGCGGCTGATCGCCAATGACGAGAGATTTGACATTCTGGAGAGATATACATGAGATATTCCTGGCCAATTCAGTAAGCGTTCAACCCTTCCAATTCATTCAATAATTTTTTATGCTGTTTTATATGCTCGAAAAAACACTTCAAATGGTTTTTATATTTTTTTCCACTGATTTCTTTTTCATAAACTTTTTAAATTTGATTTTTTGCCCCGACCGCTTCTAATTCGTTCCATAATTTTTTATACTATTCTATATGCTTGAAAAAACACTTTTATTTTTTTTTTAGATATTTGTACTGAAATTTTTTTTTTCATACATTTTTTTAATTTAATTTTTTTGCACCAATTAAAAAATTTGTAATTTTTCTCAATAATCCCGTACTGAATATCAATATTCTTGAGCGTTTACCCAGAGTGGCCAGACGTTTGCGTCAATTTTTTGTAGTCTTTTTGTAGGCTTTTAAAAAAAAGCCGTTAAAAAGGAAAAAAATTAAATGAGATGTCAGTTATAGTCGGTTGCGCAATCATTTTATATATAACACGAGATTATTTCAGAATTTTTCTGAAGCTTCTTTTATCGATATAAAAAAAAATCCTGCGTTGAATAATAAGTTGTTGAAATAGAAAATGAAATGAAACATTTTTAACTCTCGGTTTGTAAATTTCTCAAATATAACTATCAACAATCAATGGTTGATTTTGAAAAATCAACCAAAAAGCCAACCATCGCTGTACTCAATTCGGGGTTGAAATTATCATTATTTTGTCTTCATCAACCGTAAACCAACGTTAAATCATGGCCGAAAACGGTTGAATTTAAGAAGTTTACAAATCGGGTGTTAAAAATATCTGACTTCATTTTCTATTTCAATAACTCATTATTTAATACATGTTTTTTTTTTTCGTTTTCATATATCTATTACCGCGTCATAAGACGTAAGTACCATGTGGATTGTTTTCATAATAGTAACATGCATCATTTATATTATCACGTTAGAAATTTGGAGTGTCTCAAAAAACTGCTCAAGTAGCAATTTTTGTGCCGTCATGGAAAAGTTATTCGAATCGATTACGTACGTCAACTAACGTCAACTTTCAGACATAGAATATCTTACAGATAACATTCTGTAAGATATCCTATCGAAAAAGGTTTGATTTATGAAATCAAATGTTTTTCTATAAAAAGAAAAAGAAGTATAAGTAAAATGAGTTGAAAGGTAGTACAGTGTTCGTAATTCCGATTGAATTATGCTCTCTGAAGCCTTGTGAAATCAATATTCAATCTGCGTACAAACATGTGAGCAAACGCTCATTTTACAACTGAATTGTTTCACATAGTTAGTTTTTCTTTATTCAAACGTTTGTGAATTATTAAAAATTGATTATTCTCAATACATGAATGGGAACTTATTTCTATTACTAACAATATGTGAGTATGTAATCCGATAAATTGGTTCCACCACTGGAACCAATTTATCGGATGACGATTTATTGGCTAAATTGATTCCACCAGCACGCTCACCGAATAAAGTCTTTATCGCACGAGTTAACTACACTATTCTTTTCTGGCGTGTTTTGTTAAATGGATCTTTTTTTCCTTTCAAGATATATCCGGCATATCTTTCTATAATCTCTAATAATCTTATTGTAGTCAAGTCGCGTTTATATTGAATAATGCCATACTGTATCAGCGATAAATCGCTAGAAACTACGATTCGGTTGACAATTTGACATATGGGGTTATTCCATACCGAGGGGGCCATTTATTTGCAATCACGCTAATTTTTCTGTAGTTTGTAAGTTTGTAATAATAATGGAAATCCTGTGAAATTTTGAGAAAAATCGTAATGGTCTGCCTCAACGAAAAAACACATTATTACTTTTTTTTTGTAAAAAAATTGCGGAAATTCGTTTTGGTCGGCTATGGAAAATTTCTTATTAAAATCTACATTGAAAAACTTCAATTTTATACACGAACAAATTTTTTGTACGATCGATAATTTTGAATAGACAGCGAATTGAAAAAAAAAAACAATGAAATAATAAAATCGTTATTAAATTTTGGGCAAACCATAGGTGCTAAAAATTTGAAATAATTTATAAATGTTCGTGATATTCTAAACAACTTTTGAAAAAACTATCAACACTTTTTGCGACCATGCTAAATTTAGGTAACCCACTTGGTATGGAATGACCCATATATTGAATTGGGTTTTTTAACGAACATTTTTTTAAATGTATTTTTTATTTTATTTTTAAAGTTTACATGCATGTTTTAAATAAAAATACTTTTTTTCGATATTAACGAAAATATAGACATTACAAAAACGTTGTTTCAAATTCGGTCAACGCCGCGCAAATAACACCCAAAATTGCCCGAGCCACTCGCAACATCACATATACATGACATATGTTACATGACATATAGAACTTCAATTACAATTTACAATTTATATTATTAAATAACGACATACAGGACGTGTTTTGTTTCTCTGTGTACTAACACAACAAAAAGTACATAGAATATGTATTATTTTGTCCGCTGCTTCATTAATAACTAATGTCGTTGAATATGTTTTGCTTTGAATCCTATGTTCAGGCAAAGAATATGGATGTACATAGAAGTGCAGATCCTATGCTTCGCCTGAAGCTGCGCAGAAACTGGAGTACGCACCAAAAATGACGAAAATGCGTGGTACTCCAGTTTCTGCGCAGCTTATCAGAAGGAGCATAGGATTTGCACTTCTATGTGCATCCATATTCTTCAGGACAGACTCGACATTGTAGAGTGCAGAGATCTCCTTAGCGTTTCAGTTGAACATAACCTATAGCCGCATCTCCGTAGCTCTCACGACAGGCCTTTCAAATAATTAGTAATCAAATTTCATGATTTAATTTAATCTCGGAACTGTCTCAGTCGTTAACGAGTTAACGATTAATAGAAAAATGATTATTAAACTATTAATGCAGCATTGGCTCAACGTATTTCTGGAGTCGGTACTTTCTCAAAATGTAAAATTATTAACATAGCTATGTCAGAATGATCGAGTCAGAGACAGTACCATCTATTCGCTCCGTGCGAGTCTGCCGCGGCGCCATCTGTTGGCTCTAAAACGTGGAGACTATGGCCGTAAATGGGTGTGGAAAATCGTTAAAAAATGTGATAAAATGAAATTAAATACGTATTTCGGGATGAACTTCACACAATTGTGCACAGCATTTTTTGTTATAATATAATCTAATAGAACACTTAAGTAAATTATATTCATTACGCATATTTGCATGATTGTTCTATGCATTTTGAGGTTACGTGTGTATTTCGCTGTTAAAAAATGGTAGAATTTGCATTCGCTATTTACACTATTATTTTTACAATTCGATGTACAACAAGTAGAATGTCCCATTTTACTAAGGTAGTTCTGTCGGTACGCCGGAGTCATAAATCTCAGAGTCTATATGACATTAAAAAATAATCATAAGCATCACTTTGACGGCCTCAATAATAACATAAAAAATAATCGAGAATCCTTCGAAATTGTCGTAATCAAATTAAAACGATTATTTGTAAATAGTTGATATGTTTAGTGCGGATTTGATTTCATTTTTACGATAATTAGGTTAGGAAACGTCATTTGACCCGGTATCGTGCACTTTGACCTTGGTTCAATTAAACATTATTCCGGAGACTTCACCTTTTTTCATGATGCATCAATTCCTGAATGATTTGCGAATCCGTAAGACTTTTTATTTTTTCTCTATCTTTGATCTAAGTATGTTAATTTTCGATTTAAAGATCAATTTTTCCAGCTCTCCCGTAAGCGCCGCGTAAAAAGATCGATTTTCAAGTTTTAATTGTTCATTCAAATACTCGGTAAAAGCCTTCAAGATTTTGTGCAAGTAAAATTGAATAGCTAAATTACAACATGTAAAAAATTCATGCATATGAGTTTGAATTGCCTTCACGACAGAACTACCTTAAATAACGCGATTCTCATGCATCGGAATTTCTAAATTTGATTCTCAATTTCGCCACTCAGCGCGTCCACGTCGATTCGTTTATCCCCTCCAAAAGCTTGCACGGAGCGAACATGATATCGAAAATTTATTATATATTGCATTTTGACTGTGACAATGATAATACCAAAAATAATCGAGAAATTGTGAAACTTGTTGTAATTAGGTTGACACAATTATTTGCAGGTAAATTATTTTTCCAGTGCGAATTTGACTTGGTTTTTACAACAGCTTGAAAATCGGATGATAGCTAGGTTAAGTAACGTCATCCGGCCCGGAATCGTGCACGTTAACATTAGTTTACTTTAAAATGTGTCCGGTGACTTGATTTTTTTATTATACCCAAAAATTCGCAAATAACTTTTGAATTCGCGGTATTTTTTATCTTTTCTCTATCTTTGATCTAAGTATGTTAATTCTCGATTGAAAGATTAATTCCGCTAACACTGCCGTAAGCGCCGTGTGAAAAGCTCGATTTTCAAGTATTCATTATTTATTTAATTTATCGGTAAGAACCATCCAAATTTTGAAGAAGCAAAGCTGAATAACTTAATTACAATAGGTCAAAAATTCATGAACATCAGTTTGATTTGCTTTCCTGACACAACTACCTTAACAATTTGCAACCGTTTCGTTCGTTTTCAATCGAGCTATGCTCGTACCTGTACGGTAACACAGTTTCCAGTTTTCGCACGAACTCAATGTAACAACGTGACGTCACGACGCTGTACGCGAACCACGTGACGTTTCTCGATCCCGTGACAAATTTGGATTTTTACGATAAAAAATCTGTTCGTGCTTTCGTAGTTTGGTGTCATTAATGCTCCATTTGAGAAATAAAAAACGTTTTTTTTTGCCTTTTTCAACAACCCAATTGTCGATTTACCTGTAACTCGTAATATCGAATATTATTATGTGACTTATGACTCAACAACATTTATTTTCCAGAACCGGAGTCTAGCGACGCCCACGAAGTCGAAGCCACTGAAAAGGTAAACACATTTGTGTACCGTGTTTGTTACTTATATACATGAGATTTTATAGTTTTCACTTAAGAATACATCACGTACATTCCCAACCGAAAGTTCCATTGAATTTCAATTTCATTACTTTAGACACACGGACAGAAAAGAAAGGAAACGTTATTACTTCTCGATTAGCGCAGTAATAGTATGCGAATCGGGAGGTGACCCTATATTTTTTTTCACTCGGTGCAGTATTTGAAATTTGAAAAATTTGAAATAAAATAAAATCACTGACGTTACTAAGAACCGTTATTCTGAACAATAATATTATTAATGTAAAAAGTAATTATGATCTATCAATTAATTCATTTAGACAGTTTGAAAACAAAGTTTTCAGTCCTCCGACCAGAAAATGCACTTTTCGCAAGCGCACAAAAAACTTCAGTTTCCCAACGTCATAGCGGAAAGTTTCGTTCAACTTATTTTCTCAATAGAGTTAAAATGTATGATTGACAAATTTTTGGGGGATTTTATTGCCCTAATTAAATAAATTCACTTGTTGTCCGAACTCATATCGTTTTTGAACGAATTTTTATACCTTCCTGATTTTTTTTTCTTTTTGTTCAATTTTCAAAAACTTTTGTTTGGTAATGTACGTGTAATGCCATGACTAAAGCTCGTGGATGCCGTAACGAATAATCCATTGACCCCCTTTATGAAACTCGCGATACAGGATATTTCAAGGACTTCGGGTTAATTTAAAATCTGCCATTCAGTTTTCGCCTTTCCACGCTGCGTTTCACAAGATAAATATTCTCAGCTGGGCAATTCGATTCTGAGGCGAGATCTTCACGATCCACTAGACCAGTATATACCATAAGTCGGTCCATAAGCTCGTCAGTAGCACTACCAACTAATTTAGAAAAGACACAGTCATGACGTTTATGGTTGATGGACAAAGAAGCCGTAATTTTTATACCGAGGGCGAATCTTAAACGAGCTTAAATTGCTCGCGTAATATTACGTGTTGAACTTCGTAACTCTGTTTCATCAATTTCAAGTTTCGTTAATAAAAGTCTTTTAATAAATGGCCTTGTAGTTTTCAATCGTAGTGACCTTAAGTTTTTACTTATTAGTTAGATACTTTTTACTTAGAGTTATTAAAATTAATATTGGGAATATCGCAACCCTTTTAAAGCTTTATTTTTATTTCATATGATTTTGTACAATTAATTTTTCCGACTCGTAATTGTAATAACTCACTTCACAGCGCTTATTATAGTCGAGAGATTAATTCGTTACCCTAGTGGGTTCTATCACCACTAAAAAAAACCGCAAAAACCACCTCAGTGTTTTCTGCACTTTTCCGCACAGCAATTCACCGCAAAACCACTGAGTGTTCTTTAAACACTGATGTTAATTTCGAAAAATTTCGAGATTTTATAATATTTTGTAATTTGTATAAATAATGGTAGAAATCACGAACCGAATCACGGCTTAAATTGCGGCAGATTTCACGTTTCCGTGAAGCTAGTTAAATGCTATTACAGTCAATATTTAATTTTGTATTTGTACAAGATGTGTAACATTTGAAACTCTGAAGAGAAGACAACATCGTCTTTTCTCGTTCCACGTTTCCAAATGACTAGGCCATCTGTGTCAAATAGTTAGGACATCTCCAAAACGTGGTCCTTCAGTTATATGAGAGCACAGCAACTTGCGATAGCTACGTGTTTATATGCACGAAAGGATGAACAATTGCTTGCGAGAAACGTTTCAAGTCGTTGGCCATCTAGCGGGGCTAAGCCGGTCATTGCGCGTGCACCCGAAGTTAGCCCGCTAGATGGCGAACGAGCCGAAACGCTTCTTGCGTGTGAGTGTTCGCCGTTCTGTGTATAAGTATGGGCGATCGTAAGTTATCGTCCGTCCATATACTGACTTGGGTCATTTTTACTGTTGTTTATCAGTAGCAAGACGGATTTTGCGGATTACCAGGGCACTGAAAATTTCGTCGAGCCGTGATTTCTACCATTATTTATACAAATTACAAAACATTACGCAATTTAGAGATGTTTGGAAATTAACACCGGTGTTTTTGCGGTGATCGTAACAGCGAAATCACCGACCTGTTTTGCGGTAATTTCACCCTGAAACCACGGTGGTCGAATCCACTAGGGCAAGGGTGTGGTAATCTCCCGATTATAATATGCGAATGATTCTTATTTAATCATTTTTCATTTACCGAATTGGTTTATTAATTACACTAATTTGTTTCAGTAGGGAGTTGTAAAATTTTTATAAAATTGTTTCTATTTCATCGTTTTTAAAGTAATTCTCGCACTTGACCAAAAGCGGTGTGAAGTAAGTTACAGAAGACGCAATAATGGCGGTCATCTTGTGGCATTTCGATATATTCACCAGGCAAACAGGCTCTTTTTTTAAGGTTGTTGTGGAGCCAAGTCGAAATGCTACCACTCTCATGAAAATTTTCACGAATGTTCAAATAGTCTTTGCAAATAGTCCGGTGAAATATTAGAACGGTGAACAGCACCGTTTAGGTGAAATAAAATCGTAAATTTTACAACCTTGTTGCACTAGTGTTATAGCGAGTTCTGGCGATTTCGCCGTATTTACGTTATAACAGCTAAGCAAATGCTACCACGTACATAAAACTATGTATAGTTTAAACGATAATCGCTTTAACGTTTAGCACCTTTGTAAGACGATTGACGGCACCGTTTTTTAATTACTAATTTATGAAAAGTCTTGGTTGTCTTCGCACCTGGTACATACAATCTATGAAAATAGACACATGAACCGCTACATAGAACCTGTGTACCAAAGTCTGTTAAGACATCCTTAATCGTTTTAGAGAACATTGTATCAATAGAAATAGGCATATTCGCGCTATGCTAGCGAAACACATACTCCGTCTTTTTGCTCTATACAGTCGGGAATAAAAAATAAGTATTTTCATAAAAACAAAGCTTCCTTTATGAGGCATAAATAACATTAATTAAATTGATTGTGCAAGCGCTTCAACTTGCTGTGAAAAATCTAGTGGGATGTTTAAACGTTTAGTATTGTGGGTAAATATTAAATTATTGTAAAGCTCTTCAACTTGCTGAAAAAAATCTGGTAGAATGTTTAAATATTTAGTATTTACAGCAAATATTAAATTATTCTAAAGCGCTTCAGGTTGCTGTAAAAAATCCGGTGGAATGTTTAAATGTTTAGTATTGAGAGTAAATGAAGATAACGACTCTGCGAAGCGATACGAAGGCGAGTAAAAAACCTTGTACACCATTAAAGCGTATGTTGCATTCGGAACGGGTGACGACCATCGCAGATAAAGAATATCTCACGAGTAATTGGAGAGGCAATTGTGCGCCGAGCGCTGTTATTCTCTTCTATAACTTACCGCAAGTACAGTACAATAATACAATATTTGAATCAAGCGACGAATCAAGCTCGGCGGGTGATCGGCGTGATCTTTTTTCAAAGATCTTTGACCTTTGTACCGCAACAAATTTCTCGATAAACAGGAAGTTACTATTCACTTAGGTTTTGTAGACTGATATACAATGTACACATTTTTTGCAGGTAATTCCCCTGTTTTGATACCGTTATCATGTTGTACTTCCGCTTCTGTTTAATTATTATTTATTAAGTATTGAACGCATACATGTATATCGGGCAATTCAGGTCAAATCGACAGGACCACGACTTTCGAAAATTGTGTTATACATTTACAACTCTGACTACTAGCATGTTATAGAGTAGTATAAAAAATAATTAATTGCAAATTGCTTCCTAATTATTTTTTAGTTTTTACAAATCTTCCTCTATTACGAAGTATGTAAAGTTCTTCTTTGCAACTTTATTTTTTCTGACCATATCTTTTCAACATAAATATTCTATGACTGAAAAATTATAAAAAAAAAAGAAAAATTAATGGTAAATAAATTGCAAGGTTCTGCTTTATGCTCTAGACATTTTTCGAAAAATTCTAAATATCGTAAAGTTTTTCTCAAATTTGTACTAAAACCTTGTATCATGATAGTCCATATGTAAACCAAATTTAAGCTACATATTTTGAAAATTTCCATTTTTTTTGTTTTCATGATAGCAATGTTTTCTTTTTTATGAATCAAAATCGAAATTTTATAAAATGGTGACCCATCTTTGAAATAAATTCAGCATTAATAATCACTCATCGTGACTTACGTGGAAAATTGCAGCCAGATATTTCGGAATTCACACGACTTGAAGGGTTTACAGACACTTTACCAAAAATTGAAATTGTAATAAAATTAGAACCAATCTATTGATTCTCACCAAATTGAACACCGATCATAATTTAATGTTAGTCCATTTGTGTACAAAATTTCAGCGTAATATCCCGTAATTTACAAAAGGTATAACGAAAAAGGGCTATTTTTTAAATTTCCAAAATGCTGTACAATTTTACGGAGTGGCTCGTCGTCCGGCAACCAGACAAATAACTGTGTGTTATTCGTCCGACAAGTTCTTATAAGGGAATTACCCAGAAGCACGCGCCTTTCGTTCTTCTAATGCCGTTGCGTCGCGACGCGTCGACTGCACATTGTTTGAGAGTGCGGGCAAGGATTTTCGTTGTAGCGTTTCGCACGCGGGTTCTTTAGATTTTTTAGGGTTAGTTAGGTTAGTTAGGTTAGTTAGGTTCTTTAGGTGTGTGTGTGTGTGTGTGTGTGTGTGTGTGTGTGTGTGTGTGTGTGTGTGTGTGTGTGTGTGTGTGTGTGTGTGTGTGTGTGTGTGTGTGTGTGTGTGTGTGTGTGTGTGTGTGTGTGTGTGTGTGTGTGTGTGTGTGTGTGTGTGTGTGTGTGTGTGTGTGTGTGTGTGTGTGTGTGTGTGTGTGTGTGTGTGTGTGTGTGTGTGTGTGTGTGTGTGTGTGTGTGTGTGTGTGTGTGTGGCTTTTTTTCAAGTTTCTACCTCTTTCCGGACGATTAATTGTATGTTATTCATCCGAGTATGTTTGTTTTCCCGGTTTCTCCTCTTTCCGGACGATTGCCCGTACGTTATTCGTCTGGCAAAAACGATGAGTTTAACATTGCCGGACGAATAACACACAATTATTCGTCCGGTTGCCGAACAAGGAGCCACGGCCAAAATTTTAAACTCTCATCCGATTCGTGCCAAATACAATCCCAAACAACATTAAATATACCTGCCACTTATGAAGAACTATTTAGCAAAATATACTAAATTTTACGAATGCTAATCCATTCACCTTAAAAAAGTTCAAAAAGCTATAAGATCTAAATTTTTCTACATAAATTTTGTAAAAAAATTGCAACAATCAAAGACCGGCTGCAACTTCACTTGAGTGCCAAACTTCAGCTTTATCGGTTGAGCTCTTCAGTTACAGGTGATTGAAATTTCCAAGCCCTCTACACATTCACACGGAAATTTGTTCTAAACCACTTTCTTCGATGTACCATAACATAAAAATCGCGAGATTTTTTTTCTTCATGAAAACAGAGCTTCTCTATGAAGAAGGAAAATACCCGAGAAAATAGATTAGTCGTACTAACAAAAAAAATTGTCAAGTGAATAGCTGTCACTTTTCACATTGAACATAAAATTCAGAAAATACACAAAAAATTCTTTCGAATTAAAACTACCATTATTTACGAAGACGATCACACAATAATTGGTTCCTCATAGAGGGAAATCTGTTTTCACGAAAAATAACATTTCTTCAAGTTTTTAATTTCCGAATATTTAGAATTTGCCAGAATGTTGAGAATTTCTTAGGCTTTTGTGATTACCGCAACATAAAAGTCTCGAAAATCATTTTTTTCATGATAATACAGCTTAGAGACATAATGAAAAATACGCATGTACTGGTTTGTGGATTTTGTTTGGAATGATATTTTATATATGAACATACATATGATATGTATTTCGTTGAAGATTAGCAACAATGGCTGTTACATGTGATACATATAAATCGACGTAAATCGTCGTGATAAGTAAGATGTAGACGATGATAATCACAAGTCTAGTAAAGATCGCAATAGTCATTGCTACTCTCGTGTGACCCATTATCTCGTACGATAAATCGTCGAGCCCCTCTGATACGATTATCGAGTATGTCGCGTGTGCACGTGCGAATTGCACTCGAAAAGCTTTGGCACTCAACGCGACAGGCGGCAAGTTAAATTTACGATTACTCAGTAGCATTCGCAACAACTCCGGCCACGTCCTTGGAGCAATTCGCTTTGTGAGAGAGATGCGAGATGCAACCGGAATTGCTATGAAACATACTTAAACGAACGAAATTCTTGAAACCGGTTATAATGCAATTACGTTACGTTCATGAACTACAAAAATACTTAAAAAACATTTCATTCTGAGATTCATTCACAGAGTTTAGTTATGCTTACTCATTGAATTCGTGATAAAATCACGGCAGTTATAATTTTTTAATCTGAATTAGCAAATTTTACTTTGGATAATGATAATGACACAGCGTAATCTACTGTTACGAATATGAAGATTAGGAATTACAGATACACTCGGTGGGACATTGGACAAACAAACAAACGACAGGTTAGACTACCAAGTCAGTCTTTACGTGATTTTATATGCGAACAGACGTGTGACGTTTCACGTTAATAAACGTTCACATTATAAAGAATTATAATTAATAATATCCGCCCCAAAACAAAATATACGCTTTATTCATTCGCTCGGTTGTACCACTATATAGCGATTTTATCCTTGGCACAGTATTGACATTCTTACCACCCACATTACATCATGGTAATGTATCGAGACAATTATTAATTATGAAGCGAATTCACCTTGGCAATACATTTATTTATATGTATGTTTACTACAATTTCAGTAGGTACCTAGATTTTATTGAATCAAATTGGACGTTACAAAACTAAACAATCTCGAGTCTCATAACGTAAAAAATTATTTGTCGAGAATTGAATATTGAGGGCCGAAGAACTACGGTCGATGGCCTAAATTAGCAATACGGGTATTATTAATAAATTGTAAAACAAAAGGAACATGTAAAAAAAAAACCGTTGTCATGTATTATTAATAAATACACTTACTTCTACTACGATTTGAATATTGATTGCGTTACATCGCATTACTCGAATCTTATTGGCTCAACCTCCTAAAAAATCTACAACTAGCCGCGATTAAGTACTGATTTAAATTTGTGTTCACTTGATGCAATGATATATGACGTTAAGCAAAATGCAATGTATGCTCCGTTAATGAAATGTGTATTTGAAGTAAAATCGGTCGGTAATTAAGTGGAGTTTCAAGAGTGATTGACAAAATCACCGGGTTTTTTTTAATCAACGTCATGATTTCTTTGAAGCAGCATTATAATAAATGGTAAATGGTCGAAGAATAATTGATTTTTTATACTTAAGAGAACTTTGGTGTAGTTTGATCAAATTAAATATGATGATAAACTTAGAAAAAAATTCAACCATCTTGTCAGATGTTATAACACTTAAAATTTTTTGGACAAAGTCTGTACGTTCGCCAGCTATTGCAATTTTTAAGCGAATGAGCTAAATAGTTGTTAATAAATGAAGTAATGCAAAAAGGACGGTCGGTATTGAATTTGAGCTAAATCTATCAAACGATTTGGATTTTACAGAATTTTTTAATTCCGAAAATTGTCGCCGATCTAATTTAAGTCAAATTCAACAAATTTGTTTCAAATTTTCTGCAGTTGTGAACTAATATTCAGTAATGCTAGATGTCAAATTTGATAAAGATTGTAAGAGGATTTAGAATTTTATAGCTATATGAATTATCCAACCTTATATTATTTTTGCTGTTGACACATCTGACAAAACGGGCTGAAATTTTAGATATGTATGTAATAATGTGTAAGAATATTTTATATTAAATTTTTTGAAAAACAATTGAGTCGTTAGAATTTTATAAAATATTAAATTATTTAGATTTGTTGTTTTTAAAACAGGTTGCGAAGTTGAACATTGCAAACTGCTTCCGCATTTTGCGCCTATCCCCAAATGTGATTCATACAACGCCTGACTTTGCAACCGTTTTTTTTAATTCTTATATAGTCATAATATATAATATTTTGCGAAGTCGTGTTTCAAGTTTATCAAAAGCTTATTTGTATAATTAAAAATCACAATACCAAATTTTACCATTTTGAGAAAAACAAGACGACATTCCTGCGAAAGAATCGGTGCCTGCTGCAATGCCACAGATAATTCGCACGGAACTAAAGGAGAAGTTGAAATAACTATGCAGTAGTTGACTCCAATACACAAGATTATAATTTACAGCCAAGAATAATTTATTTTCGATTACAAAATAATCGAAATAATCGTTTTGGTTGCAAATCACTACTCGAATCTTGTTAAAGATATTTTTTACAGAACGTGATATCATAACATATTTCCCGTTCGATGTCTTTGACTCTCACCACCGTAATATATTAATTTTCGATTGTAAGCGATTAACCGATTAATCTTATCGATACGATTGTTCCTTTTTCCTCATAGGAGTCATAAGAGTCGTGAGTATGAGAGAGGGCGAAGATTGGAATTTTGATGCTCTCACAATGATAATCTTATCAGCTGATAATGTGTATGCATATGTTTAAACAAGGATTATGAGATTCGATGATTACTCGTAAGTCGCGTCTTTATGACGCTTATATTGCGTATTTAATTCGTGTTAATCCTTCACGAATTCGAATCAAGAAGTTGAGATTTACTAATATGAATGATCGAAAGCGAAATTGCCTCGTTTATATTGTCATGGTTTCGACACATGACGAGTAAATATATAGTAATACAGGGACATTTATCAAAAGTATTCGACGTATTCAACGTCCCTATAAAACAAGTCACAGTGTGACACACGCACATTGTTATGTGTATATAATTTTCCCTATTGACAAATTTTTTCAGAGAAACAAAAAGTCGACGCTCTTATTGCCGTCCTGAACTTTATGACCTTATTATAGATTCGAGATAAAAAACATATCTGACTCAATAGATAACCCGGGCAATTTCGAACCATAAATAATATAGCTTTTTTATCTTGTTTTATCCTTTTTTTGATAAACAAACTCCGGTTCGCGTCGATAATAGTTCTTGAGTATTTGAAATTTACAAACAATTTTTAGGATGGATTATAATATCTCATTAAACGAACTGATGAAAAAATTATAAAAATAAACATTAGAAAACTGTTGGGCCTTGAACTATTAGTACAGTTGACCCCCTTGTTTGTTAAACTCAGATAAGTTAAGGCGCTCTGAATAGTTAAGGTTTTCCGTTCAGATATGTTGAGATTGACCCTTTTTTACTACTTCGGGAGTATGTACTTGACTGGCATGGTGCGAATATGGCTATTAGTACAATGTTCTCTAAAACGGCAAAAGATCTTTATCAGATCTAACCAACCATGAAAATAATCGTGAAAACTCCATTTAAATCGTATTTCCAACCGGGTTGATCCGAGCCACAAAAACAATCAATAATTCTCATCGTCCCAACCGAAAACTAACCAAGCTTTCAAAAGCTCGCAATTTGCGGATATGTTGGTCCCCAGGTTGTTGAAACACGGGTCCAACCGGGATTCCAAACGTCGAAAAGTCGTTATTGATCTTTTCTGATTGTCAGCTAGGCATCGTAAACGTTTAATTTTGTTTGTATCTGTTACTTGCATTAATTTGTGTTTTAGTTTTTGTCTTGTCTAACATTTTTAATCCGAGTTAAAAGAACAAGACAGAACCCTAGCAGACCCGGTCACCGCGCAAATCACGGTCGTTTCCACTATAGCGGTTTTCTGCAAAAAGTTCACTTATAATTTTGACAAAACCACCACGTAAACCACCACTCCGAGATTTTTTTAAATCTCGGAGTGACGGAGATTTGTGCAGAAAATACTGAGGTGGTTTTTCCGGTTTTTTGCGGTAATTTCAACCTGAAACCACGATGGTCGAACCCACTAGGGACTACAACCGTACATTGTACCTTTCGAGCACCGTGGATAACCCAACGAATTCTAACGTGGATAATTCAACGAATTCTATTCTTCTACGATTTTGCCCGGTTCATCGATAGTACAATCTACAGTTCAAGTGCGGTGGATAACCATATATCTTTTCTCCAAATATACGGTTCATCGATGGCACAATATACGGTTTAAGCGCGGTGGATAACCGTATATCTTTTCTCCAATATACGGTTCATCGACGGTATAATGCACAATTCAAGCGTAGTGAATAACCGTATATCCTTTCTCCTATATACGGTTCAGCGATGGTACAATCTACGGTTGGTCCGAGGTGGTGGAACCGTATACACTTTGCACGAATATACGGTTCATCGATGGTACAATTTGCCGTGAATTGACAACAAGTCACAGTACATTCACCAATGAATTTTCGGGTAATGATCGGATTAATTTACCGTAATGTCAATGTGCTGTAATGAATTACACGATATATCGCACAATACATTACCCCACAAATATGCGCACATTTCAATCGTACCCTGGCCTGCCAGGGAAGAACCTTTCGGGATGGAAAGGCTGCCTCCGTGTTGTTAGATTTTGTTATTTCTTCCATTTTGTTGTCTTGTGAACCTTAAACCCATGTATAACCCTCATTGGTTCCTCGTAAAATTTTCCTCAATGTTTACTTTAGGTTCAATATGTAATTTGTTATAGTGCAATAAATAATATGTTCAATATCTAACATGTTTACATGTTTCATATACCATTTTTGTCGATATTTACAAGGGACTTGGCCCGTTCACTGGAGAATGTATAAATAAATAATTCAATAAAAAGGGAGCAGTGGCCTAGTGTATGAAGGCTCGGGTTTGTACGGATCGGGCTCGGGTTCGATTCCCGGCCGACACCGGCGGATATTCTTTCAAGTATTTTAGTGTTTTTTGGTAAATATGTGCCCAGAAACACCCATCAGTGATGTTCGCGTTCAGCTCGGAGTGAATCCCGCGGGTTCTTTGCTGGCGGATATGTAGTGTCCTCCAGGTTCACGAGCAGGAACGTGGCTGAAGAGAGATCTCGCTCTAAGCGCCACCGGTGGCCGTGTTCGAGTTTACTCGCATTGCCATCGGGAGACTTACAATTAGAGAGGCGCTGGCTGTATGGACTCAGGTTTTCCGCAGTTTCCCTGAGCCCTTGGCAAATGCGACATGGTGGGGGAAGTCGGCTGCGGAGGAATTTCTGTCTCACTCTCTCGTGTGGAGTTCTCCTTGCTCCCCGAAGATGGGGGGAGAGGTTGACGGCCGTAAAAACCCAAAAGGGTATACTGCAGGAATGTGCGCCAACCAGAGCCAGCCCTTAAACCTAAGAAGAAGAACAAGAATTATACTGTAGGAAAGGAATAGTAAAAAAAATAAAAATAAATAAATACTACAATTCTGCCCACACGCCTAACCGTTCAAGCATGTACCATGCCGCTATTCTGCCGCCAATTTTCTACCTGGAATAACTTATATGTAACATACCAATGGGCACAGATGTTACAATGATGTCCTAAAGTGACATTTGGTACCTATTGAGACAAATTTTGGATAACTTGGTACAAATTGCTAGCTTTGCTAGCCCAGCACCTTTTAATTCGTAAGATACTCTCTACCATGCACAGCCAGCTCTACGTGGGGAGAAAAAAGTAGGCATTGTCCATTAAATCGAAGTTAGAGTGTACCACCAAACTACAACATTTCTTACGACCATTGACAAATCTGGTAGCTTAATTAAAGTGAAATGTCTCATACACTATATTTGTATAAATCATCACTGCAGACATTAATTTAGTGGCCGTCTGTCGTTACTTTTAACGCACTACTGCATCGTGTTCTGACTAACAAGTGGCGAGGCTTATTGCGTAATTACGCTATCATAGCAGTAATTACGAGGAATAAATCGGATCCCGTTACAATACTTGGTGATTTTCGGTTGTAACCTGTTCGATGCTGCAATTTACCGCAAGTCTATCGTCAGTGTTTCGTTTTCCGTGTCCCCCACTGATGCGCCGCGTCGTCGATTATGTCGTTCGAACCTTTCGCACGATTATCGTCATTCGTTGTTCCTTTACCGTGCTTCGAAAGCTTGCTCTCCACGCGCACGGCATAATGTAGTAGTCTCGTAGCTCGAGTACAACAGTAGACAGTGGTACGCTGACAGCAGCAGTGTGCACACTTCGATCGCCCGATCGAGCGTCAAAGAGCACAAAAGAGAGTGTAGTAGCTCGCTGGCGGCTCGTTCCATTTACTATACCAGTATTATTTTTACCGTGACTACCGTCGCTACTATGAGATGTCTGTAACTACGTCAAAGTGTGTTACCTCAATGTGGCGGCTCATTCATGTTTGTTGACACACATCAATTAAAATCAAATCGGCAAATGCCGCAATAAAAAATCGTTAATAATAACAACACTAGTTTATTTACATTCAATTTTGTTAAAACGTCTTCCAAAAAATAATATAACGGAAAATTATAATTTTATAATTAACAGTGAGAATGACCTTCCAGAGACGATAAAAAACAAAGACTGAATTATTTGCTGTGAGTTACTGATAAAGCGCGTGTGTTTATGTTACGATTTAGTTAAAGTGATACGACGTTTTGTCTGTGTTGTGCAATTCGTGAAATATTGAGAAATATTTTTATTTACAGTTTTTATATTGTTTATCGAAGACGGCATATTGAGAATAGCATTTCATCAGGATGGCTGATAGCGAAATCCCAGGAAAGAAGGTATAAATGCGAGTCACATATATGCGTAAATGCTCAAGGTTCTTAGAGAAATGTCTGAATGTGCTATTAACTGCGCGACGGTGATTATGCTGGTCACGGTGGAGCGTTAGGTGCGGCATGATGCGACGTTGGATTTCTCAAGTATTGCTTGGCAACTATATTTGCAGCTGCATGTGCATCGCACGTCCTATAGCTAAGCAAGTCAATGACACTGTAAGACCTGTCTCAATGATCTTGTGCGGTGTTTTCTCAACATCGACCTAAAAAAAAGTTGCAAAGTAGAAACTTTGCATATTGTTTCCTCATTAATTTTCATTTTTCATAAACCAACTCTATGAGTAAGTTTATTTAGTAATTTTGGCTTCCTCATAGAGGAAGCTTTATAAAAAATGAAAATGAATGAGGATGCAAATGTGCAAAGTTTCTACTTTGCAACTTTTTTCATTATCTATATAGTTCTTGAAAAATTCAAAATCACATAAAATCCAAACCGCTTTACCGATCACGACCAAATTTGGTAGGTAGCAACATTGTATGGTATTTTTCATCTGGACAAAATTTCAGCTGATTTGGTCAGATTTCACGTGAGTTAACAACGCAAAATGAATATTTTTTTTTTAAATTCAAAATTCCACAAAAACCGAACTTTTTTTTACAAATTCGTTCCAAATTCACTACCGATACTCCTTTCAAATAGATTTAATCATAAAAAATTATTTAGCTCGATAGCTAAAAATTTGCGGATGCTAGAGAGCGTACAGACGTCTTTCGAAAACAGCAGTCACATAAAATTTGAACATATTTTCTCATTTTTTTTTTTTAGTTGCCACAAACTAAGGTATCGACCTGCTTCACATGTTTGCTAAATTTCACAGCCCGATTGTTAAAGCAGTTGAGATATGTAAATTTGAATTTTGAGTGACGGCCACACACACACGCACATCCATCTTTCAATAACCAAAATAAGCTATTGTTCGTCATAATCGAACGAAAATTATGGTTTCTTTTAATATAAACCTGGATGCTAAAATCACTTTATCTGACATTTGTATATTGTATATGGAGCATAATTGGTTATACCAATGTATCGCTAAAAGGTATTCTATGTGAATTTTTTCAGATTTTTGGAAACAATATTTCAGAAAATGCCATTATTTTTTCAAGTGCAAATATCTAAAAAATTGAAGTTACTGAAAAAAATGTTTCCACATAAAAGTTGTCGTTTTTTCTTAGCTTTCCAGCGGAATATTCCAAATATTTGTCACGTTCCGGTGAGGATGATTTTTTAAATCGAAAAACGAAAGAATTATTTTTTTATTCAAAAACGGATCTTTTTTTTGGTGTGAAAAAATTACAGAGTATTACTCCATGACTGTTGATATCTCGATAAAATCGCCAGAGTGGCACCGATCGATGTTTTGGTATAAAAAAAATGTTTAATAAATTTGTGTAAACGTTCCGAAAACGGGGGAATTATTATTTTTCAAATTACAAAACGGTCATTTTTTTTGGCTAAGAAAATTAGAGAGTATTCCCGCATGACAGTCGATATCACAAGAAAATCATCAGAGTGGCACGGATCGAGGTTTCGGTGTGAAAAAAAAAATGATTCCTGTCGAAACAACAACGGATTTTTTTAGCTTAAAAAAAAATTCACATAGACAATGCACCTTTTAGCGGTACATTGGTATAACCAATTATCGTGCAGATCGGAGAGGGTTGATAAAAAAGTGTTTGAATCGACAGAGAATGCTTCATATATCGGTGTATTTAAAAAAAATCTTATCCATGGTTATACTTTTATATTAAGAACAAAAGCATGTTTATATAAATATAAAAAATTAAAAAATGCGGAACTGTCAAACTCCATCTAACTAGAGAAGTATAGAACATATTGTTAGGAATTCTAAGCGCGATTAATTGTTTCGAGACATCGTATGCGGTTGACACGCCTGCGCAATATAGATATAGCCTTCGATCAGGGAGTAACTTACGGAACTCCCGACATGGTTAGACCTCCAAAACGTTTTTATTCGATTTCGATTACTTATAACACCAGAGAACTTTCACCATCATATCATTTTCGCTCATTATTCTCATTGCCTTCTAACAGTTTTTGTAGACTTTTTCACGCATAAACTACACGCGGTCTACATTGTTCGTGTACATTTTCTAAATGTTTTAAGGACATTTTTAGCGAGGCCGCAAGAGAAATTCTCGAAAGTCGTAACTGCTGCAATTTAAATTTATGTCAAATGAGTTGGCAGTTCCAGTCATTAATTCCAGTGTACAAATAATCAACTGTTTAGATATTGTCTGCTGGAAAATCTGCAATAAGTTAAACGGACCAGTTTCTAACGTCTGTGGAGGCGCAGCGACAGTTAAATTTTTTTTTTTTTTCAAACGTGTTACGTTATGTAACAGAAGAAATGGTATATCGCGACAAGTGCGCGAAGTAGGTGATTCGAGATGAGTGTGACATTTCAATTTCACGTGAGTCGGGAATGACCTACGGCGCACTTGTCACATACTTAATTTTTTTAAATACCTGCATGCGAAGTTTCGTTTTCAAGTTGTATTTAACCTTTATTTTCAATACTCTTTTTGTGACGAATTTCTCGCACGGTGAACAACGCATCACACAAGATGTGAGAATCAAGCACTTCGCGCACGCTACGCAGACACGAGAAAACGAATTTCGCACGCGGGTGTTTAAAAATAGTAGTTTTCGATATGAGTGCGACGAAACTTTTTCTAACGAGTGTGAGTTTGCAGTACGAGCCGAAGGCGAGTGCTGCAATCGCACGAGTTGAGAAAAAATTTCGCGCACGAGTTCCGAACAAAATTTTATGCTACCAGTGCTACCGAAGTGCGATTTCGCACACGCAACACCAAGTGCGCGAAATCGCTCTTCGCGCACGAGTATGGTCATAAAACTCTTTTAACGCGTATATCGAGGCCTTCTGAGTAAGATTCACCCGATTTGGAAGTTAAATCATATAGAAATAATAATTAAATGATTGTTTCAATTAAATGTTAAATCATCGAACTAAATATTGTGCAAGACATAGGCCACGATTTCAATCCGAAAATCAAGCAAGATGTTCGATCGCGGCAAATATGCTTGCAAATGTATTTTCTGAAAATTCAAAGTTTCATGGGAACGAAATTTGTATTAACTTTCGTCCATATCCAATACGACAAAAATTGAAGAAAATATCTGGACTTGTGAAAAACTACACTGGAAAAAATTCTATTGCGGGCTGCCAAGTAGATGTATTGTTGAATTAACTCTAGTTCTTATTCGTTCAATTCCATTTAACATTGAAATAATTAAATATTATTTTGTTTATTTTAGTAAAATTTTTGTAATATTAAGTTGATAACGCTTGTTTTTGGCAGCCCGCAAACGATGGATTTATCGAATCAATGACATTTTTTTCAGTGCAAGGTATAGATATAGCACCTGTACCAGTTGTGGCGATAGTCACTATAATTTATTCCAAATTGTTGTTTACCCCTCTGCTGATTCTATTGTTGTATCCAATGATACTTTGCTGATACTTTGAAAGTATTCATACAAGTTTTGTTTCATTCGATAATACCTATTTATGATTCTGTCCTTTTGAATTTGGTGGCCAAAACTGAACGAAATGTGGCGAAAAATGTTAAATTTACTCTAGTTGGCTTAAATAGCAAAATCGTCACGAAAATGAAATTTATCACCGTCATTTTTCACGCAATTTAAAATGCCATAAAGTCTTCATTATGATTCCTATTTTTATTAAATTTACAAGCAACTTTATCGTACGATTCAGACTTGAATGTAATCAAAATGTCGTACCAGAAGAAAAGAAAACATTAAATTTATAAAGACTGAACCTCTACACGGGATCAAAATGTGGAAGTTTGACCGTGAAAATGTAATTTGAGGTCAACTTTGGAAAGTCGTAAGTCTCGCTGGACGAAACGTCGTTATTCCCTCTCTTCGCCAAAGCGTTGTACAATCTTCCAACAATTACGCTCGCGGCTCAGTAGAGAAATTTCTCTGCGACTAGAGTACGGTCCTAAGCAACGGTCACCGACCTAACATTAGCTAAACGGAACAGTTTACCGACAGTAGCCGGATTTTTTTATTGGCCTACCTCTGGCATAGTCGACCATCTCCCCCCCCCCCCCCCCCACCATTCGATGAATAACCCACGAGTGATGTCAGAAAGTCGTATACTCATCCTTCCTTGTTTATACCTACGTTTTCCTATTTCTATGAGAATACATTGGTTTCCTGATATTTTTCTAATTTTTTTCCTGTCATTCCCATTAACTTTGTGACGTCCATGATTTTAGTGATTTTTTGTTTCGCATTTGCACTCAGGTCATCCATTAATCACCGTTTTGACCAACACGACAAAACAGTTGAAAAGTAATATAGTACATTACGTTACAAGGGAGGGAAGTGCAACTTTTCACCGAGCGTGAAGTTTGAAGAAATTCACACAGGGTGAAAAGTTGCAGCACCCCTCCCATTCAACGTACTATACTTTTCTCCCGATTTTGCTAAAAAATAACCACATTTCGTGTGTGCAACAAGGACGGAGAATAACCACATTTCGTGTGTGCAAGAAGAACGGAGAATAACCACATTTCGTGTGTGCAACAAGGACAGAGAATAAGCTCATTTTTAACGAATGACGACACACGCGCATAGTACGGTTTTTATTACTCTCGCGCGGACAGGAATGAGCTGATTACCTCCCGAGGGAGGTAATGAAAGCGGAAAGTGTATATATTGTATATGATGTAAATTTATCAAGATTTAGTTGGAAATTTCGACACAAGTCCGACATTTAATTTTTTAAATAAAATATAGGCCTATTTTTTTTTAATGTACGCCGATTTGTAGGTATATATATACACCATGCTACGTAGGTATAATATACTACGGGTTATTGTGGCTCGCGCGCTCGCATGTCCGTTTTTATTATTGGTCTCATAAGAGAGTTGAAAAAATTCCTTGGTCTTGGAGGACTTGGAATATTTCCGACTTGGGTGTGTCATTTGACCCCGGCCAGCACGATTATCATAGACGGCAGTGAGATCTTTTTATTATGTAGATAGATATATTTTATATACATAAAAAATGATAAATAGATAGATATTCTATATAGATAGAATAGATGGAATATGATAAAATTTGGAGGTAGCTCTAATTACCCACGTAGATATTAGCCTACCCTAGAAAGAAACAGCTTGGCGCTGAAATTGGGAGTAACGCTACGGTAGACCCAACGATACCGTCACATACGACTGAATGTGATTGAAATGTAGCGTTAGAGTGTGGCTGTAACAACGACACCATCAGACACCATGGCGTTTACGTCGTGCCATCTTATCAGTGGGTCATGGAGAACAGCTACTGTGCAGTTACGGTGTAGTTACAGTGTCCCTAGCTATAGTGTACGCTACATTTTCATCACATTAGGTTTGTTTTTGTTGCCTGTACTTTTTACACTTTCGTGTACTTTTGCTTGCACTACATATCAAGAGTCGTGGTAGCGACTCGACGCCAAGTTACAAAAATACATTAATGTTGTCTATATATACACGAAAGTATAAAAAGTTAATCAGTCACCAAAAACAAACCTATTCGGACACACATAAAGTGATAACGTGACACTACGGTGCCGACATGGTGTTACATTTCTTACTCGGATAACGTTACGGCACAAAGAGAACTCAGATCCAGTGTGTTGACCCTGGCGGGCCGGATTGATCCGTATTTAAGGCCAATTTCAGGTCTTGTGACCCAAATTCGTAAAATATCACACTGTTAAAAAAAAATCTGTATTAAAATTAATACAAAAGTATTGGAAGTTTTTTTTTGCAGATACCGTATATGAAATTTTGTATACATGTGTATATGAAAAATCATAACATTTAGAGGAATATTAAAATTCAACGTTATTAAGATTTAATGTCAATATGACGATATGCATAAACTGTGCATTAAATTTCATAAACATGTATGATGAATTTTCATATGAACGGTACTCTGAAAACTCAAGCACATATGTGTTGGAAATTTAAAGTGGACATAAAAACAATTTTTTAAAATAGAAATATTATTCGGACATTAATTTTTCAAACAAATTATGGCATCAGAAATTGTTGGGTATTGGTTTTCGCCACAGAAAATGTTTCGCTTACGCTGCGGTTTGAACCTACGACCTACCTACCTAAGTATCTAACAACGCAGGCACGCTACCAACTATGCTATCAATGACTTAGTAATTTTGGATATCTAAATGGCATAAGAGTTGTATAACTATTATTCTCTCAAATATACTTATAATTGACATAACAAAACATTCAATTGATTGCAATCAGAGCGCGAAGTGGGTTGGAAATATTTCAAATGAGCATAATTTTTGGACGAACGGAATCTTTTTCTCACAAGGAAGCTCAGGTATCCGGATTTTCGAAAAAATTATATCCACAAACATGTGAAGTTCTGGCAACAAACATAAATCAAACATAAATTTGCCGCAATAGCAGCGCGAGATGCTCCAGTGTTAAAAAAAATCGATTTTGGAAATCTCGAGTAACTTATCAGAAGTCGATGCTAAGTAATAAGTGTTAGCGATCTAGTGCGGATTTTTTGTTTTCGTTATTGGAAAATGTGTATTACATTTCAAATCGGTCACTAAAAATCCAAAAATTCATGTTGATTTTCATGTACTAATATAGTAATGATTGATTTAGTAACCATGTGTTATAATTTTATAATCACCGGATTGGTAAAATCCATACAGGCATATTAAATTTACCGTGCAACTATATTAATGTTTATTTTCTATACCGAGTTTTGTGAATTTCTTACACGTTTGTGTCGCAAAAACACGAAACATTTTGCAAAAAGTAGTACATCTATGTGGACAAAACTGCAAATACTTTGACGGGTATTTTTCAACATTAGTAACTGAAATTTTGATATGATTTGATCTTAAATTTAATGCGACAATTTGTATTAAATTTCAAATCGGGCACTAAAATTCCTAAAATGCATGTTGATTTTCATGTACTGATTTAATAATTATTGATTTAATAATCATGTATTGTAATTTTCTATCACCGGATTATCGAAATTCATTGATCTGTATTAAATTTATTATGCAAACATATTAATTTCGATTTCCTATACCAAGTTTTACAAAATTCATACACGTTTGTATAGGAAAAACTCGAATATTTTTTACAGTGCAGTGAAATTTACGTCAATTACACATCAAAAATTATAGTATTTGGTCGACTTTCGATCGATTTTTAGCAACTCAAACGATCACCGACTCAATTGGACAGACTTCGTTCAGTCAATTTAAGGTCACCTTTTTGTTAGTTGACTGTGCTTTAACTCATTATAGCTTTGAGTCAGTTTTCGGTCGACTTGAAAAAACTTGACCAGCTATCGACTAAATCGGATGTACTCAGTTCAGTTAATTTAAAGTCGACTTCACGCAAGTCGACTTATTATATTCAACTTAGTGAATCTTCAGGACAGTTTACGGACGACTTTTAAGAACACGACTGATTGTCGATTAAAACGAATGGGCTCCGCTTAATTTAAGGTCTACTTCTCATTTGCCGACTCATATTCAACTTTTAATGCATCTTCGGGACAGTGTACGGTCGACTTTTAAAAACTTGACGACACTGAAAAACAATTCTATTGCGGGCTGCCAAAAAGAAATATTTTTTAATTAACTCTAGTTCTTATTCGTTCAATTCCATGTAAAATTGAAATAATAAAATACTATTTTGTTTATTTTTGAGTTATTGTTTCGATCTCGTATGAAATTGGAGGAATTGGAATTCAAATTAAGATGATAACGCTTGTTTTTGGTAGCCCGCAAACGATGGGGATTTATTGAATCAATGATATTTTTTTTGAGTGCAATTATCGACTAAATCGAATGTACTCTGTTCAGTTAATTTAAGGTCTACTTATCGTTAGTCGATTGATATTCAACTAGTGCATCTTCGGGCCAGTTTACGGTCAACTTTTCGAGAAACGGCAATAAATTTACTCAGATCGTTATACTGGATTGAGTTGATTTTTCAGGGTCAGGCATTTGATAGTTGACCTTATTTCGACTAAAATTATTTAGAGAGTTCGGTCAAATATTGATCAATCTATTGAATGTGAACCGCTTATCGACCCAGAAAGTTTTGTAGCCTAAGACGAATAGTGGTCAACTATCGTATAGTTAACCGTATTTTGACCTAGACATACCAAAAAAAAATGGGTCAACTACAGTTAAACTTTCGGTCGGCTTTTTGCACAAACCAACTGTCGATTTCCGGTCGGACAAGTCCGCCAGGGGACAAGGTAATATCTGGACCGTGGAGCGATATGTTTTCGTAAGGGGATGCTGAAGTGTGCCCCCACAAGTTTACTTGCACTCGTGCCAGTAATGACGACGTAATTATTGCTACGGTCGTCTCTGTCGGGAGACGGCAACAGGTTGGGACTGATAACTTTTTCTCATTCTTCTCTTATTTCCTTTTTTATGTCGAACAGAAATATAAATAAAATAATTGATGCAAACCCGCAAAAAAATCATTATATACGGGCCATTCATTTGCCATCACGCCAATTTTTCTGTAGTTTCTAAGCATAATGATCGAAATTCTGTGAAATTTTTAGATAAATCCGAATGGTCAGTCTCACCGAAAAACAAAATTATCACTCTATTTTGTTAAAAAAACGGCGGAAACTTTTTTCAAGCGGCTATGGAATTTTTTTGTTAAAAAGTTCATTCAAAAACTTAGATTTTATACAGGGTCACATTTTATGTACAATCTCTAATTTTTAATATACAACAAATGAAAAATGAAATTAAAAACATCGTTATTAAATTTTGGACAAACCATAGGTGCTAAAATTCTGAAATAATTTATGGATGGCCGTGATACTCTTTTGAAAAAATTATCAACACTTTTTGGGACTATGCTAAATTTGGGTGGCCCACTTGGTTATGGAATGACCCATATGTTCACTCGGGGTTATTGTGGCTCCTGCACTTCGCACCCAATAAAATCTGGTGCATTTGAGGGTCTGACTAATCGTTGAAAATTTACGAGCCCTATCCGGGGAGGTCGAGGGGTCGAGGGTCAGGTCGAATCGGGATGAAATGCCCCATGTATAACGATATATAATTCTTCAGAATCTTGGTTCAAACGCTTTGAGCCAAAAATAATTTTGAATAACCGACAAGATGTTGAACAAAAATATTTCCGATGTTACTTCTAATCATAGGATTTCTTTCGATTACGAAATTCCGATAATATACTATCGGAATAGCCGATAGCATCTATGTTACGCCGCTTTTGCTGCTACAGCGACTTGCTCTTGAAATCTTTTCATTTACTCGGTTACACCAGCTGTGTCATTTTCCTAAAAATAGTAATAAGCCTGTAAACATCACATCATACTATATCGATATTGTTTCTTTTCACAATTGTAGGTTAAGCACAATGATATAGTGTTTTCGTTTGTCGCTGTCGCTTGTATGAGAAAGTACGATAATGCGTAGCCACAAATACTGCATTTCTGCGAACATCTATTAGGCGCAAAAGAAAAGATTACCATAGATACGTTCTGGTAAAGCTACTGCAATATACGACGAGTGTTAAACACTTATCGTTGTTATAAGCAGATCATTCTAATCCATCGTGAGAGTTTCACTGAATCAGGCATCGTTAGAAAAATAATATCACCAATATTTTTCCGAGTATTTGATTAAAATACTCAATGATATTAACAATTTCCTTACGCTTTTTTTTCGTTGTTACAGAAACTCAAGTACCCGAAATCGGTCTTCTTTATCGTCAGCAATGAGTTTTGCGAACGATTTTCCTACTATGGAATGCGAAGTGAGTAATCGTGAATCACTTGGACAATATACGTCCAGTCAGTTAAATGTGATTGTGAATTTTCAAGGTGACGTAAATCCAGGAACTATATTTTTCTTGTTTCTTACTTTCACGATTTAACGTAACTGCGGAAGCAAATTTTGACGATTGTTTTAAACTACAGAAAAATATTGTTAGTATCAAGAGTCGAGGTAGCAACTCGACGCCAAGTTAAAAAGAAAATAGTATTAAGTATTTGAAAGGTGTCCTTATCTCTTTGAAAACACCACTTTCTGTGCACGATTGACAAGCTTTTTCTAATCGGAATCAGCAAATTAATTTTTACCTGACACATTTATCTTGTCTTATTTTTCTCTTACAAGATAATATATGTATGCATATTAGACTGACAAACAAACAAAATTTTTTACTTGCCACATCAAAAAAATATAGTGTGCACCCCAAGTCCAAACTATAGTTTTTTTGGTGTGGCAAATAAAAAAAGAAAAAGGTTTTTTTTTACGCAGTCTAATGCATAGATATTAGACCTGTGATATTTTTTTTATTTGCTTGCTCATTGAGATGCTTGAAATTTGATGCAAAAGAAAATTTTTTGCCAAAAACGATGTCTGTAAAAAAATATTTAGCACTGCGTCTTGAAATGTTTGAAAATACCAAAACATGCCACAAAACGCAATTTTCACAAAGTTCGTTGCGTCAAACTGGGTATGTTCTTTATTCAATAGGAAATTTAAGTTTTTCCAAGTGCCCAAGACGATACGATTTTTTTAGTACTGGTTTATCGCAATAAACATATTGCAAATTTAATTCTGACAATACCTAAATTTTGGAATTTTGGCGTGCTCATCTACAATCTTTGTTTAAATAAGAACGAAATAAGTCATGCGAAAGCAACGAGCTGTGCAACAATATTTAACTCGTCTCTTCTTTGTATGATTTAAATAAATAAAAATGTATCATATCCAGATCAGTTAAAAGGGGACGGTATTTTTTGGCTGCGTTGATCATCGAGATACTTTATCTTCGACTCGAAAAAAAAAAAAAAGAAGATGGATGTCAATATTAAGTGAAATGAAAATAAGATTAATTTATATTATATAGAATTTGGAATTCTTTGATATTTAGCTACTGTAATTTGTGTTAAGATTTGCGATTTAATGAGTTGATCCGAAAGTGCTGAATTTCGAAGAGAACAAAAAGATGTTACTTTGAAAGAAAAGTCCTTTCTTAACTGATCTGGATATGATAAATCATTTTTTTAACCCTCCACAGAAAAGGCGGTTCTAAATATTGGTGTACAGGCCGTAGCTTTTGAATGACTTATTTTGTTGTTATTTGAACAGAGATTGTAGATGAGCACGCCAAAATTCCAAAATTTCGGTATTGTCAGAATTAAATTTGCAATATATTTATTATGATAAAACGGCACTAAAAAAATAGCATCGTCTTGGAGGTTCGCAACAACTATACGTTCCTATTGAACAACGAACACACCATGCGGTTTGGGCAACGAGCTTTTTGAAAATTGGGAATTGTAGCATTTTTTTGTGTTTTTAAAGATTTCAAGCGTCAAGAGGCAGTGCTAAATATTTATTTACGAAAACTTTTCTTTTGCTTCTAACTTGAAGAATCTCGATGAGCACCCTGGTAATAATAAATGATAGAAAACGATTATAAAAAATTCTATCGTTCCGAATACGGACTTTGGTTCGTCAATTTGCTTAGTACTATCATAAATTTACGATCGAAATCCTATATGTTTCAGCCATATCCTATAATATTATTATAAATAATATAACTTTTGTATTTAATTTAATAATAAAAATATACGATTGTACATATATACCCATGATGTACTATTCCAAGCAAAAAGAAAAAATAAATCGACCGGATAATTACGGTTTTTTTTTCTCTGGTCACCCATCTTTTTAGTGACCGCGGCCCAAGCTGCTTAACTTTCATCATCTCCGATAGACTGCCTAACTATTCCATCCAAACTCGTTCTTGTAATATAATATACATCAATAATATATAAGCCGCTTCACGTACTTATGAGTAAACAGTAAATTGAGCAGTTTTTTAGCATCTTTCTTACTGAATTATTTATGTTAATTAACTCTTTAAGAATGCTTCACGTATATATTCCTTACCGTAAGCTTTATTTTATCCGTATTTGAGTACTTCGCGATACGAGAAAAATCTAATAAATAGTCAAGCATATCAAGATACTAATACGAGCATTGATTTCGGATAATAAGAGGTCTAAGAATTTCTTAAAAAATTAGTTTAAAAAAAATTATAATATATTATAAATTCGTTAGTGTACCACACATCCCGATAACGTATCTATCGTATTTAACCAATAGAAAACGAAAACTAAAGGAAACTAATAACAAAACGATTCAATTTTTATAAATTGATCAAAGTCCGAATAGATAGAGATGATAACATACGATTAAATCCCATTCAAATTTTATCGATCTCTATCAATCTTTATAATATATTTTTTCTTTACTCGTGCATGGAAAATCCTCGTTTTCCCACCGTTCACAGACATGCAAAATGGCCGGTTGACTGGCACTAGTGCGCAAACTGTTTTGCGCACTGGCTCCCTCATTTTGTACACTGTTCCACTGGTCCTGGATTTTGCTCACTGCTTGAAGTTGCAGCTCATTTTGCATGTCTGTAAACGTCGGACAAACTTGGATTTTGCATTGCACTCGTAAAGAAAAATATGGTTCGATAGACGAGGCCAAAGAATCGTTCTGCGTACTGCTCGCGTGAAGACAGCACGAACCCTCGGCGAGGAAGCCGAGGGTGCGCGAGCAGTGCGCAAAACGCTCCTTTGGCCTCTTGTATCGTAATATACTATTACCAGGGCATCAAATTAAAAAAAAATATTTGTCTTTTTTTAACAGATCTAATAGATATATTGGTAGTATGTGTATGATAATGCTGTACGGATTTCCGAATCGTTGAAAAGACATTCTTACGTTTCACAAAATACAAAATCGTTTTTAAAAATTCAACCCCTTGGGTTCTGGAGAAAAATCTAAAGAAATTGCGAAAATTGAAATCAAAGTCTAACGAAAAATGTCGAGTAAAATGTCCCTTGAAAAATGTATGATTTATTGTTGCTTTTTTTTGTTTAGCAATTCTGGCGTTGTACCTTCGGAACAAGCTCAGTTATTCCGACGACACTGCAACCGTTGTATATCATGTATTCACGATGTTCGCCTATTTCTTTCCGCTACTCGGTGCCATTCTCGCGGACTCGTTGCTCGGAAAATTCCGCACGATTTTTTACCTAAGTATCGTTTACGCAGCCGGTCAACTTCTTTTGTCAGCAACTGCTGTGCCCACCTTCGGAATACCAGTGAGGTAAGGATCATCCAATGGTTCATCGAATAACATTAACAAGGACGTGTTCCACTTTCTTTCGAAATCTCCACCATTCTATTACCTCATTCAAATGTGCTCCTCTATTCCCGATTTACGCAATACACGATCACAACAGAGTTATAAAAATGCTAAAATAAGATCGCATCGAAACAGGTCGATCGTAAAATTCCAATACACATTGTCATTCTTGATATTATGCAATTAAACTGTAAACCAGTTTCATTAAAATTGTATGCACTGGATTCGGAGGAGATCGAAAGAGCTCGAGATAAAAATAAATCGTCATCATAAATATAAGCAATTGATTCAAAATTCGTAACAACCTTTTTTCTATATATATTTTTTTATTTAAATTTTTCCATGATATGGCTTCAGTTTCCTTTTATCGCCCTTACCACCTTTCTTCCTATAATTTCCTGAATGTACTTCACTAAATTACCCTGGTAAAAAGAAATTATGGAAAACAATTTTTGAAAATTCTATCGTTCGGAGTACGAACTTTGGTTCGCGAACTTACCAAGTACTATAATAAATTTACGATCGAAATCCTATATGTTCCTTCCATATCCTATAATATTAGAATAAAATAGAATAGAATGTTTATTTGGGTCCTGGAACATATTCCCTAAGAACCAACAATATTTTAAATAATATCATTTTTATGATATTAAATTTAATAATAAAAATATACAATCGTAGGACTAATATTAATAATATTACATTTTTCATTTTAAAAAACAGTTTCATCCACAAATCTTTGGATTCAAATATTTATCATATTCAAGATTCAAGTAAACTTACTCTTTGAGACGACGACACGACCCTAAAGATTTCTGTATCTATATTTTTAACATTCTCGGACAGCGATAACAATTAAACCGTAAATCTGAGACAGATTTTTCTGTGCAGTCTTTTATCGTTTTTAATTATCTAAACGCGGATTTCAGATTAAAAAATATTTGTATGAATTTAAAGGTGTGTTTTGCGTTAAATTAATGCTTTGCCTCACCATAGCTTCCAAGCAATCAGTAGTAAGAAACAAATTCCAAGGCAGTTTTTTTCCGTTCCCAATTATCGAGACCCGGATTTTTTGTTTATGTTCGCATTTAAAGACTTTCTCCTTTAAATTTATACTTCAACTCGTCATAGATCCTAAGCCATTACTCCCGAATCAATTTCCGACTGAGAGTTTTTTCCTTTGTCATTTATCTAGACATGAATATTTTTTTCTTTTTTTTTTTTTTGTTCAAATTTATAGGTTTTTAAAATTAATTTATGATGAATTACATAGTGAACCAACTTGGCACTCCACCTCTTGAATTTGATCTACAATATTGAACATAATATTCTAACTCTAAAAGACACTCATTATCACATTTGTTATTATTTATTTGTTCATTATTATTTATTTTTGAAACCCAAAAATATCTACTCATTTACACAACCCGACCATCACAGTATATACACAAGATGTTTTTAATTTTAATTTTTCTGTAAAAGTACATTCATTTCAAATCACAATTGTACATTGACTATAGTATTGTTAATTAATATATTTTGTAAATTTATTAAATTCCGAGTCGTGATCTTGATTATCGAGTTAATTGTATCAATCAAAGGAGCAAAAAAATGCACGATTCGCGCGCAAAGTGGGTTTTCCATCCATCCAGATGTTTGTTCTAAACCACTTCTTTCGACGCTTTAGACCATTTTAGGCATCCTGACCGAAAAATCGCAACGGTTAAAGTCGACTTATATTTTTGTTTCTCGTTAAACTGATTTATGTGATAAAAATGTGATTTGATGATTGAAATTAAGAATTTTCGGTAACACGGTATACTCATAAACTCGATTTTGTCTTTTTCAATTTTGCACGTGATTCATAACAAGTTGCAACTAATACAAAGAAAGTTTTGCCTGAGTTGCATATTCTTGATGACCCGATGAAATATAATTTTTACGTTTGATCTACAGAGAATTCTCTATACTGGGTTTGCTGCTCATAGCACTCGGTACAGGGGGAATAAAGCCATGTGTCGCGGCATTTGGAGGAGATCAATTCGTTCTGCCCCAGCAGGAACGATATTTGACGATGTTCTTCTCGGTATTCTATTTCGCTATTAATTCGGGCTCTCTACTCTCGACGTTCCTCACTCCAGAATTGCGTAACGGAGTGAAATGTTACGGGGATAAAGAATGCTACTCTTTGGCTTTCTTCGTGCCAGCTGTACTCATGGTTGTGTCTATTGGTAAGCAATTAAGTATTAAGTATGTTTTTCATTTTATTTTAATTGAACTTTCGCTAAGAACTTGGTTGTAATATTTTTGTTTCCTCCTGAAGTAATCTTCGTTCTGGGCAGGCCTATGTACAAAGTCAAACAGCCACAAGGAAACGTCATGCTGAACGTCGTAAAGTGTATGTCGGTAAGTCACAATTTTTTATCAGATTACAACAAATATTATTATGTCAACTTTTGTACAACGAAAAATAATTAATGTGTATTTTTCTAATAAATATGACGATAAACATTATAATAATATATTTATTTTTATTATAATAATATACATGCCAAATTCTATTTATATGAATTCCTACTCGATCAAATAATGTCTTTATCTCATAGAATACTTGAAACAATCTACTGACGGACGAAAGTCATTTCCTAGCTCACTATCTTAATTTATTTAATCTTAATTTTATTTAATTTAGTTATGTTACCTTTTTTTTTCTCTATGTATATTAGAGTGACTTAGGTATTTTCTAGCACACACCGCGTATTGTTTGTGAGATGTCGCAAAAAAGAATGCCACATATGGAGTGCAAGCGATATTGAAGAATTTTTAGAGCTCGCTCCCAAGTATTTAATAAAATATAATTTTCATAGATTTTCTTTGAGCGCAAACTTCATAATTCCCTTATTGCAGCTCCTTAAGGGGTAACACCACTCTAGCGACAGGCCTAACTTTGACGATTTATTTTGGGAGTATGAAAAGAGGAATAGAATTTCTTTTCAGAAGGTTTATTTAACACATATTGAAGTACGGAAAAAAAATTTATTATCATTTCTATATATAAAAGGGGGCGCCAGAGCTCATTTTGAAAATCGTCTTTTTTTTTTTTAGATACCTTCACGTGAGGACGGTTTTTTCGTAAAATATAAGATCTGGAGCAAAAACCAAAAAAAATGTTATAATCTATATACTATTGGCTATGGAACTACGTAGGGTTTTTTTAAATCAAATTTTGTAGAAATGGTGCGCTTTTGAAAAAATGAATCGATTTTTTGCAAAAAATAAGCAGTAGATTGATTGCAAAAAAAAAAAAGAAGGTTACATCGAATCACTAAACGGCTAAGGACTTGGATAGAGAATGTAATTATGAAGCTACTATAAAAATTTCAAATCGATTCACGCAATGGTTTTCAAGTAATACCTCAGCCCAGTTGAAAAAAGGGTTTCGAGAAGAACGCATTTAAAGTTTTGTGAGCACGTACCAGATTCGGTGAATGTCACATTAGATTTGCATTTCTTGCACACAACAGCTT